>CM039087.1:6882016-7482016 GCA_022113865.1 Chimonanthus praecox | reverse complement strand
CTGCACAAGTCGAAATTGTTGACTCAGATTCCTCTAGTGAGGAAGATGTCAATGATTCTGTGGAGACGGACTCCATGAATGTGCAACTCTTGGAGATGGTACAGGAACATCCAATTCATATTGGTGAACCCCGAGTGGATGACATACACCACAATAGCACAAAGGCCGAGGCCATCAATGAGTTTGTGTTTTGTGATGCTCATTCCACGAGAACATTGGGCGACTATAGACCTTATTGATCCAATGTGGGACGAACACATGAACCAGTTGGTTACACCCAATATCTCACCCATTTTAGCAATTCATGAAGCTACGGTAGATACAAGTGCAACAGAAGGATGTATCCAACAGTTTGAGGCAAGTTCCATCTTGAAGCAGGAACTTGAGACACACCATCTTGAGCCACAGTCCAGTGTTCAGCAACGAGAAGATGCTAGTGATAGAGGCGACAGAGAATGGTCAGTACAAGTTCGTACACTAGGAGTTGGAGATGACCGACATCTTGTGGGCAGACCACACCATCCGGCCATATGTCGACCCTATTTGGAAAGGTTATGAGAGACAATCCTCAACACCTACCATCCAGTCACTTTTGGTAGGCCCCGAGGCGACATCTCCTAAAGCGAGTACTCCACAGCGATTGAGTATTCAGCATAAGGAAATTTCATTAAAGCATATAAGAAAGACTATGAGAAGACCGCACCCTTCGTCGATGAACCTTATAAACTCGATGACGAGTTTTCTCCGAGAGCGGGAGTATGATGCGGGCATCCAGAGACGTAGACAGAATTTTAATTTTGACCCGGGCGGGTGCATTATCAAATTAGCAAGTTCGGGCCCCAAGTCAAAAGATCAAAATTATATCTTCGATCCAGGTGGGTATCCGAGTCAGAAGATTTGGTGTAGTGGATCCAAAGCAAGTCTAAGAACAGGCCCAGCAGAGCAGGCCCAATGGCTAAAGAGGTGCTGACAGTTGTGAATTAGAATCCTAAATCAACTAGGATTTAATTAAATTAGGAATTTCTTTGTGTTATTTTCTAGATTTAGAATTTGTTATTTTCATAATTGGAGGGTCGGCTCCTTGTTACTTGTTAAGATAGGACTCTCTTTCCTTGTTAAGGTAGGACTCTCTTTCCTTTTTAAGGTAGGACTCTCTTTCCTTGTTAAGATAGGACTCTCTTTCCTTGTTAAAGTAGAACTTTCTTTCCTTATTTTAGGTTAGGATTTCTTATAAATAAGATTGTAATCAGCTCCTTGAGGGGAGGGAATATTTTGATCAATAAAATTGTTATTTTGTTTAACAAAACGAAGGACTGTTTTGTGAAGATTCAAGTGCAAAACGAAGGACTGTTTTGTGAAGATTCAAGTACAAAACGAAGGACTGTTTTGTGAAGATTCAAGTGCAAAACGAAGGACTGTTTTGCGAAGATTGAAGGGTTATTCAAGATATTATTCAAGCTTCCGCTATAATCCAAGGTTGGGTATTCTTAATCCTACCTAGCCTGCATCATTAATGCTTGTGATCATAGTGCAATTCACTCAAGTAAAGAGACAACCAATTGGAGGAGAGATATTTCCGGTATGCTGCAAATCCAATGAGATCAACCAAATGATGTCCAATTCTTCCGAATATATTTCCACCTGGCCATTTCCATTTATCCATGCATGGACACAAAATGCGGGGTTTCAATGTTTCACAACAGGACACACTTCATCATCCTCAAAATACTCAAATCATCCCTTCATCATATCCCACCTAAACTTTTACTTTTAGGAATTGAGTATCATTTCAAAAAGGAAAGAGTTTTTCGGTAGAAGAAGAAAGGGGGACCTAAACAAGGGAAGTTCGACGATGAGGATCCTTGGGATACCATGATGGAGGTCAAGCTTCCAAAAGAACCCAAACACCTTAGGGTGCCTTCTACTCAATAAACCCACAGAACTAAAGCAAAAAATCCTAGCATACATCATTGGCCTCATAGAATGAAAAAGTCATACAAGAAAACAAAAGCACAGGAGAAGCCCACCCAGATTGCCGAGGTGGCTTTACAATTTTCCAAATGGCATTACAGGAAAGATCTTGAAAATGAAAGTCTGAAGGTAAACAAAATTTCCCAATTCTTCTTCAGAAAAATAGAAGTTCAATCAGGTCCGTTTATATGAGATCCCCTACAAAATGTCCACTTGGGACCCAATATTTGAACCACGTCATCAACACTACCATGAACTGGGGGATATTATTCAGATGATATTTTTACAATTCATCTAGTAAGAAATTAGAGCCAATAGAGTATATGTCTATGTGCCATGTCCATCTCCAAAGTTCTCAAAACAGTACAATTAAATTTTCCCCCAAACATGAGGGTAGCTACATAAAAGAAACAAAAGGATATCTTGGTTTTAAAGCTTACTCCATCTAAAAGTATACTAGAATAATCAATACGAGACAGCAATCAGAAATCTCCAATATGAAAAAATTGTCAGCTTCTTTCAGGAGCTAACCATATAACTGCCAGTACAGAAACTTGGTATCTCGGATGTATTAAAGATCTGTCAGGCTGATTTCATGGGTGAGGTTGAGAGAGAAAAGGATTCAATCTTCCTTTCATGATTTCTTGAGAGATTGGTGACCTCAATTAGTGGTGGCACTCAAAGGCAAATATTCATTCAATGTCTAAGTTTTTTAAGCTTAATTTAAGTATCTTTTAATAAAATTAATCAGAATGCAGATGAAAAAGCAGACCATTCACAAATTTAGGGATAGATCACTTTTAAAGTCATAGGTAACACCATGTCTTTCTCTGTTCTTTTCCTTACATTTCAGTATATATCAACTCTTGTACTTAATTCTTCTTACTTCAATGATGATAATCACTTTTCAAAAAAAAAAATGATGATAGTCCACTGTTATATTACAGTGTTTTATTTAATTAAAAAAAAAAGATCTTGGAGTCCTCTGCTAAATTGTCAAGTGTCACAGAGAACAAACAAAAGGAAAAAAAAAAATAAAGATTAAAAACCCAGAAAAAAAAAACATCATGACATCTTAAAGATTCTGTGCAAAATCCAATGCAAAATGATAATAATAATAACAAAAGCAGTAAAGATTGTAATAACAAATTCTATACAAATTCATGTTGGCAGACTAGAACATGCCTGGCAATATCAAGGGCAAATCTTAGAGCTTTAGAGGGCTGCAGGCGTCCTTTCTTTTGAAGGTAGGTAGCCAGATCACCCTGAAATTGACCAACATCAGAAACATACTGCATATCGTCTCAAAATCTACATACACCTATTAAGATAATAAGGTTCATATTTTATTTATTTTTTAATGCAATAAGGTTCATATTTTTTGTAGTAGTAATAGGAATAAGTTTCCACCCATCTATGCATTTTGTAAGAATAAGACTACAAAGGATGCTACTTGATGAGAAAGAAAAGAAGAAAATGTATCCCAACTGCAAGGGAATGGACAACTGATGAAACATTATTCTCAGACTAAAAAATATAGAAGAAGCTTCCTATAGAATATTGCAGCAATGATCAAGTACACCAACAAAAGGAGATCAATACAGCATTTAGAGCCCTCCAAAAAAAAATAAGAATGGAAAAGAGATGAAAAACTTACTTTTGGATGGTACTCTACAACAATCATCATGGGCATATTTTGAGTAACAGCTCCAACAAACTGAATAACATTAGGATGCCGAATCTTTTCTAACAATGTCAGCTCATGTTTGAAAGCATCTCTGTTCCAAGAAGGAAAAAAGCTTAAATAATTCTAGCTTGAAAAACTCTGAAAGAATCCATAAATAATAAATAAAAAATCTCCATGGAGAAATTCCTAACATGAATTTGGTATTGATGTAAAAATTTTGACCTGACTGTAAAAATAAAACTTAAAATCAAAATACTTAATAAAATACCATACAAAATACTTAATAAAATACCATACAAATACAGTATTGACATCCTCTTAAGATTCTTAAAAGTACTAACATTTGATTTTCCATACAGAGGATGGAGAATCACTCATGCCTGGAAAAATGTAGAACATCATGCAAAACAGGATTTGAGGTAGCAGGAAATAACAAAAATGAGCGTCAAAAACAAACAAAGAGCCGAGTACGCATGCACATCCACATGTATGTCGGCAGTTGGTCACACACAATCAGAATGCACGCATGCACATTCCCACCAATAATGCTGCTAAATTACTAACAAGCATTGCATACATGCTTTCTATATTTTCAAGATAATGAACATGAAATCAGAGAAAATAAAAACAAGTTGAGCAGATACATGCTCTCCGGATCTGAATAGCCGTCCTTGTCGAGAATTTTAACAGAAACCTTTGTCCCATTCCACTTAGCCACTTGATATGTGCCCTGCAAAGACAAAATAATAAAATAACTACGCTATCTCATTAACGGGAAACCACATACATATTTCTAAAACTAAAATCAGTAACTGGTTAAAATGGCAGGTTCAAATTTGCAAGTAGTAATTGATGGTGTCTGAAGATGAATACGACAGGGGCAATCCATATATGTGGCAGGAATGGGAGATTAGAAATAAAACCAAATTTCATATATAATATGGATGCCATGCCTATTCTCTAAGTGTCTGGATATCATATGTTAGAGCTGCTGATAGAGAACACAAGATAAAATTGGTCAATGTCACCCTAAATGAACACTTATGACACCATGTGATCACCACACACAGAGAGAGAAAGCAAAAAATGGTGTGGGAATTGTTGCACCAAAAAATGCATCGTATAATCTGAGTCTCCATATTCTTGATTGGTCCCTGTCTGATGAAGTCCCCAAAAGATCGTAAGACATCCATGAGAGATTGTGATTATCTAAACATTACTCAGTTTGATATGTTGATTTGGACTCTATGCAATCCAATCATGTCATTCTGTACATCATTCTGGACATTGTAGAGATTGATTGAATGAGGATCTAACAAGACTGATGAAAGATCATTCCGATCTAGACTTTATACAGTTCTTTCGATCAAAGGCCGACCATGGATTCTGCCAAGATGCCTTAAGAGGTGATTATTGTCATATCTGAAGTCGAGGACATGCTACAAAAGAAACAAATAGGCAATCAAATATAAGGATCTAAATATAATATGTAGTGGCCCACTAATGATCATATGACCACAACTCCAATACCACTTGAAAGTCCTGAGATTACTTTCCTAAAGCAATTTACAAATCACCAATCCAATACGTGGACACAGAGATGAAGTGCGGCCAACATATATCGAAATTCAGGTGCTATCTTCCCAATGCAACTTAAGGACCTCAAGTCCTAGCCTAGGTGATAAAGGTATAGTTAAAATACAATGAACTGTCCAAACACATGAGTCCACTTTATGATCATGTGGGGCTCAACAATATCCTTTTTATAAATAAGAGACCCATCATATCTCTTTAATTATTGCGGTAGGGGGTCTCTATCAGCTGTTAAATCATGCTACTTCTTTGGGTCTTTTCAGCAGTTTCAAATTACTAATTCTTCCCTCGTAATTTCTCAGCTTCAATACGTTGCTGATACAATGATCTTTTTCGATCCAATGACGATGATGCCAAAATTTTAGTCGCTATTCTTCAGTGGCCTGGGATTTGTTCTGGGTTGAATCGTCTCAAAAGCTGAGGTTTATCACATCCATCTTAATCTGGAGAGTTTAAGCATGTTGGCCAATCTTACGAACTGTAGAATGGGTAAGTTGCCATCAACATAAATATGTTTATCATAGTGCATTGGTTCTCCCAAGTTATCATTATGGACCCCTACTATTGAAAGGTTTGAAAAACATTTTTTTGTTTGGAAAGGAAGGTACCTTTCACTAGGTGGCAAAATCACTTTGCGCAAATCCACGCTTACTTGCCTTCCTATTTATTTTCTCTCTTTTCAAGTGTCCTTTAAATGTTTTGAAAAAACTTCAACCTATTAATTTCATGGAATTACTCAGAAGAGAAAAGTAGACATCATTTCCTGCAGTGGTCTTAGGTTTGTATACATATTGAGAGAGGAGGACTTAGCATTCAACCTATTTCTGTTGCAAGACTTAACTCGGTAAATGGCTCTGGCGTCTTGGAGAGGGTGATACTTGAAAGTGGATTTTGATTCAGAAGGATGAACTTAACAAGAATGGTTGGAGGATTCATCATGTTAGTTATTTTGCTTCTGTTACGTGGAGATTGATAGCGTGGACTGCTAGTTCTTTCATAATGACAGATACAACTGAGTAGGGAATAAAGGTGCTTCTCTGGACAGATTTTTGGTTGGATGGCAGTCCTCTCAAGGATCAATTTCCCATTTTGTTCAATCTAGCTTCTGAAAAAGAAGCTACAATTGAAGATTACATGTCCAGATGTGGTGATGATACCACACGGGTTTCCATTTTGAGAAGAAATTTAGCAATGAGGAAGTTCTTTACTTTGTTCATCTTTTGCAAGTTCTTTAGAGGATCTGGATCTCTTTATCAGCAGATGACTTTTGTCATTAGGTTCCTAGCAAGGATGGCTATTTTTCCGTCAATCATTTTATTCTAATCTCATCTCATTCAACATAATGTGGAGGTCCAATCATTTCATACTTGATTTTGGAAATCACGGTGTTCACCAAGAGTTGGTGCATTTTCTTAGGTATTTGGTTTGGATAAAATCCTTAATCTAAACCATCTTCGACATAGACTACATGCATGTGTCCTTTGTCTTAGAGAAGAGGAGAATGTCACCATTTGCTTGTCCATTGCAATTACAGTACTAGAGTTTGGAGTGAGTTGTTTAAATTTTTCAGTGTGTCTTGGACCATATCTTGCAAGATATCTTCTTTGTTGGAAGGCTGGTTTAGTCTTTTTGGACGGTTAAGTTTAAGATCATTCAGAGATTGCTCCTTCCTATGATCCTTCAGTCAATCTGGTAAAAACATAATAATAGAACATTTAAAAACAAAGCTAACGAAGAGGGGCGTGTTGCTCAAGGAGGTCAAGTTTCATGCTGCATCTTGGGTTTGCACCTGTAAGGAATTTCATATTGTTTCCATCTTCGGCATTTGCAGGGCTTGGAGGGAGTGTATTGCATTAAGATGTATTTTTCCTCACTTTGATTTGTTTGCTAGTGTTGCTTTCTTGTGTTTATTCTCGCAGAGAGTTTTGATATTCTTGATGTTGTATTAATGTGTTCTCGGAGTTATTTTCACTAATAAGTTAAAAAAATTGAAAAAAAAAAAGAGACTGATGTTAGCATACAAGAAATTAGTCAAACTTAAAGAATACAAAAATATGCAGAATAAACTAAACCAAACATGAACATGCCATACTAAGTTCTATGAAAACAATGAATTAATTATAGTGTCATTGTATATGTCAAAATAATAACATGCCTTCGCAACCACCACTTCACCACGACGAAACTGAAGCTCCATCGGATTAATCTCATACTCTGGTACTTCTCGAGGATTCAAAACAACCATTGGAGTTTTCCTGGTTTTCTGCAAATGAAAGGATAAAAGTTTGAATACGAGAGACTGTTGTCATCTAAAGATGATAACTTTTCTTGTATATGTCAGAAGATATATCAGAAGGTGAGACCATACTGGAGCTCTGGCTCCTCTAGCTTTCAAAATATTGAAGATTTCATGATTTCCGTAGTACTTTGCATCAGAAGCAGCCTGTCATATGAAGAGCATTTTGGTCCACATAAGCGATTTCATATAGAAAAAAAAAAAACAATATATCATTAAAAAAATGACATTTTGAATTCAATCCCTTGGTTGTGGAAAAGATAATTCACACCAACAACCAATACCCCAGAACACAATTATCAGAACAGAAGGGGGAAAAAGGAACTATCTTAGTGCAATGGCCATCTCAGTTTTATATTTTTCCAGTCCTAACTGCGATGATAACCTGAAATTATACATGAGGCTACATCCAAAGATCCTTAATTCTCTTATTTCTGAATGCTCCCAAAGATGTCAAGCTGTTATTATAATCTAAACCACTATGAAAAATCAACAGACATCAACAATCTCTCTAAATTCAATGACCAATTTTAAGGAGACTAGAATACCAAAGGAAGTTGGGGCAGGAGAGAGAACCCAAGTATAGAACAGCCAAAATAAAAAAGAATATAGATAGATAAATGTGTTTTTGTCTCTATTTTTAATTAACTAAAGTAACTTCTATTTTTATCAAGTTTCACATACATTAAAATTTCACTCTGTTTTAATCAATTTATGGTTTCCAGTAGAAGGATGCGATTTAACAAATGGAAGAACATATACAAAATGAGTTTAAAAATAATTATTGATCTTAAACACCATTTGTTTCAAGGCAACTCTATTAGTTTGGTTATTAATCCAGAACATGCAATGGAATTAAAATAGCAGCAACCAATAGCCAATTGAAATGTAATCATGAATAGTCATGAACAAAAACTAGAAGGGCAAGGCGAATTTACCGTACTCCCCCACCTATCTCTGGCATCAATATTAGCCTTCCGAGACAGCAGGACCTTCACAACTTCAACATGCCCCTCACAGGCAGCAATATGCAGAGCCGTCCGACCATCCAAATCGATGCTATTTACATCAATGCCCTCATTCAGTAAATCCACTACAGCATTCACGTCTCCCCGGCATGCCATGAACAACAGCTGCATCGTTGAGTCCAAATTCTCTGGCACAGTCAGCTCCTCATGTGCTGGACTCCGTCGGATAGGATCCATGGATGACTGCCTCCCAAAGCTGAAACGGAATGCGGCCTGCCTCGGATCCATCGAACTTTGCCGCTTGAAACTGAGCTTCCCGCTCAATTTTAACGATCCTGTCGAGAATTGCCGCGAGATCCCCTTCTTCAACTGAGCAGCGATTTCCATGATTGTATGCCCAAAACCAAATCAAATTCCAATCCTGCCGGAAGCCACCAGAATACAGTCCCCACTGCCAATATTCCCTCCCCGTTCTACCCAAAAAAACGACCAAAATCTACCAAGTAACCTCCATAATTCCTATGATAATCTCACATTCCAATATTGAAAGGCCTTTTCCCCTCAGAAATATCAGATCACAAACAGAGAGTGATAAAAGAAACACAAATATGAAGCGGAATTGTCAAATATACCGCAGTTTTCAAGCAAAGCTACTAAATCACTTGCCACCATAAATTGCTGATAAATCACCTCCATGAAAGATAATCATTTTTCTACATTAATTTTTTTTAAAAAGACAAAGGCCACTAAGAAACCACCACAAATCCTGCATTCCAGCGTTGAATGATCCTCGCCTTGGTCCTTCCAAGATACATCAACGAAATTAGAAGAAATCAGTCGAAGGAACTCAAATTTCGACAGGAATTAATGAAGAAACTCTAGTTTTGAACGAGATTAAGTGTTGGGATAGGCATCTTGAGAGGTTGAAACCAGAGATCTGATGGATGTAAGACATCTGAGATGGCAAAAGCAATGAAGATCGTAGAATTGGGGAGAAATGCGATCGAGAGAGGGGAGGGGAAGACAGATGGTCAGCTCTCCTTTCCTAAGTCCGTTACTTTGCTGAAGAGTAGGGAGCCGTCGGCGGAATTTGTAGCCGTTAGGATCGTTGGTTTCCTGCTTTTACTGTTGCGATTTTTGGTGGAGGGACGCATAATGCGCGGCCCACATTTTTTACTAATATCGCGAAAAAGCTGGCGGCAAGGGAAAGTTGAGTGGTGGACCCTCCCGAGGCATGTCAATCTCGCCATTGATAATATGTCCACCTAAATTTCTTTTGTCTTTTTAATAATTGGCTCGTCTATTTTTCAAGAGAAATTCTGGCAATAATATAATTTTATAAAAGGATTTTTAGCTAAAAATACCACAAAAGTTATAAATTTGAGTTGCTCAAAGTGACTCGTGACACTGATCAGACTTTTTGAAATAAATTACTCATTCTATTTCTTTTTAAATCACAAACGCACCGAACACAAACGCGTAAAAGTGCTAATTTATTTAACGTTATAATTTTTCTAGCGCTTTAACAATTTACAATGTTATATATATATATAAAAGAAGACGTAAATTAAAAATATAAAAATTATTATAGCCTAGTAGTAAATATATTTATTTTTATTGGAGACTTTGGATTCAAATCTTGCTCAACGTAATTTTTTTATTCTTATCCTTTTTTTCATTTTTTTTGAAAAAAATATTAAAAATTAAGATGCATTCACTTGTCCAAGTCCTATCTAAATAAATGAGCTTCAACAAATATTATATGTTTGACAGTTTGGGCTCGGGCTTTATGGCCCTTTACTTTTTAAGTATAAGCACAACAAGCCTCGATAGGCTTTAAGTAGAGCCCAAATCCACTTCCTATCCAAATAAATGGGCTTTGACAAATATTTTTTTGATAGGACGGCCTCAGAGTCTGACTTCTTAGGCCCGTTTATTTTTTATGCATGAGCCTGACATGCCTCAGTGGGCTTTTAAGTAAAGCTCAAGCCTATCTCGATCTAACGGACTTTGACACATTTTTTGTTCGACATGTTGGGCTCGTGCTTTTACGCCAATTTATTTTTTAAGCACGAGCTCGACGTATCAAATAAAAAGTCTTTGTCCGAACTTATTTATTTAGATCGGATGTGAGCTCAGGCTCTACTTAAAGTCCACTGATGTCCGTTGTACTCGTACTTAAAAAATAAACGGACCTAAAAGCCTGTGTTTGACCCATTGAACAAATAATATTTGTCGAATCTCATTTATTTAGGTCGGAGTCAGACAAATGAACATATCTTAATTTTTACTTTTTTTTTCCAAAAAAATGATTAGAATATAAAAATTGAGTTGAATGGGATGTAAATCCAATACCTCCATTTGGGAAACAAATATATTTACCATTAGGATAAAATAACTTTTATGTATAATTTACGTCTTATATATATATATATATATATATATATATAGTATTTTTAACTAATGTTAAAAGGATAGATAAGATAGCAATTTAGTGAGTTTGTTTGGCAGTCGTTGTAATTTTAAAATGGTAACATGGGTAATTTGGTCCAAAAATCTTAATAACACTTTAAGTCACTTTGACTCAATTTTAAAATATGTAAAGCGTAACCACCCAAATTCACAAGTTTTAAAGTATTTTCAACTAAAAAACTCCAAAAATCAAATACCAATTTACAATTTAATATATAATTTATAGAATTAAATGCTAGAGTCATCGAACCATCACATTAATGTGAACGGGATTACGGGGTCAACGCGTGATGATGATTAACCTTTTGTTTCTGCAAGACCCGGAACCATGTGTCGCTTATCCAGACTTGGATGTTATCCTGTATTGGAAGACTCCTCTCCTCCTGTCTTCATCATAATTGGAAGATCCATATTCTTCAAATAAATGTCCACATGCTGGAGAAAGATGTGAGATCTATTTTTTCAAATTTACGTAAGTAGGAAATTCAGAGACAGTTATAATAAAATCTTTACAGGATTCACTATCTATAAAATTTATGCAGACTCGAATTTAAAATCTCTTATTTTCTGACACATGAGATAATCAGTTGAACTGCACTTAATAGATCGTAATAGAAATCTTTTAGAAGCCTTTGTGACCATCAATTTGATTCTACCCTTTGTGACCGTCGGTTTGATTCTAGTACTCTATTCCTTGGCTATAGCACACATTCTTAATTTTTTTCAAGTTAAATTTGATGAATCGGTAGGACAGAATTTTTTGGCCTAATTTAAATTAAAAAACCATCTCTTTAACAAATATATTTTCTCATGAAAAAAAAAAAAAGATTGAAGGTTAAGTTGATAATTATGAGAATCATTGTCATGTCATACTTATATAAAGTTATTTAGTTGGATAATGATTCCTACACCATAAATTTTGACCATCACTTTTGAAAGTAAAATATTATTTTGCTCTCTTTTTAAAAGAGAAAGAGAAAAAAAAAAATTAATATCAAAATGATTTCTCTTTTTGAAAGTAGTGTAACTCATGAGACACGGATCATTACTCATTTAGTTTAAACAGATTTAGTCATTTTTAAAAAAACACTAAAGGTTATCAATATTTGCGTTTAATTTTCAAAAAATGGTAAAAGTCGTTCGAATGTAATTTTTTAATAATTGACTGAAAGCCTTTTGAAAATTCTAAATATCAAAAGTTTGACCCATATGCCTATTTAAGTTATTAAACTTTATTAAATTATAGATAACTATGTATATTAAGAATCATATTAAAAATGGGCTCCTCATTTAAAATAGAGTCTATAGACAAGGAAATAGAAAAACAATTGGATTTCAAGTTTTTAAGCCCATTTATAATAAATTAAATAATAATTAGTAAAATTATCATGATTAATGTATTTTTGGATTGAACAGAATAGTTTTTTAATCTTATTGAATTAAAATAAGTCTCTAGATGTAATAAAACATACAAAAATATGACTCAATCTAGATATTTATTTATATTATATAATAACACTAAAATCAATAGTCAATATTAAGTTCTCCATGTTTAATGCTAACCATCAAATTCTTAGCTCAATATCGTATGGCTTCAAGCTTCAAATACATATATTTGTTTTAACTAATAAGGGTATATGTTAACATTTAACACTGCAATTTTATACTATTAAAATATTTAAAGTCATTTTTTTTTTTTCTTTATTCAATTCAAATGAAAAAATAATAAATAAATAAAAGAAAAAAAAATCCTCACATTCTACTTCAAATGTCTTCAGTAATATATTTTAAATGTCTTCATGATAATAAGATAGAATAACATTCATTGTCCGAAATGATCTGTCAAACCTCCCCCATTTCCCAAAAAAGGCCAAATCCAACTGAGTCAACTTTACAGCGTCTCCGCTCTGACACGTCCACTTGTAGTGCCGACAACCCATATCTGTCCGTGATGGACTGGCAATGAAAGCTGCAGGCCCACTTGGGATGGTTGGTTGCAATGTGTTGACTCATTTAAGAAAGGGGCCCACACCACTAACCATGGTAAGGTAAAATAAATATGTTATCGTACTTATAGTGACAAAGGCTTTGTTTTTTCAAAATACTATCAAATAGGTTATTGGGTCCCACTATACGCAAATTATAATTATAGAGCAATTTAAAATTAAATTTTTTGATATAGTAAATGATTGTTAGCTGTTTGATTTAATTATACCAAATTAATAATTATTTTACTGTTAATTTTAATAAATTTAAATCTAATAATTAAAAAGTTTTATGTTTAATTTTTTTATAGATTACTCTATAATATCATAAGGCCTACTGATATATAAAAGATTTTTTATGAAAATATCTTGAAAATTGAAGTTTTTTATCATTGTACCTTCTAAAAAATTGAATAGTCGGTGTCTCGTATGTCTAATACTTCCTTTTTCCGAAGTACAACCATGCATGAAACTTATATGCTGGTTTTATATATATATTATTTTATAATTTAAATAAGATGTAAAAGTTATTATAATTTAGTAGTAAAGATATTTGTTTCTCATATAAATTGAATTTTATTAATGATTATTTATTTTATTATACCCTTTTTTCATTTTTTTTTGAAAAATAATGATTAATAATTAAAGAGTGTTTAATTATTTGAGCCCGTCCTAAATATACAGGCTTATATAAGATTTTTTTTTCGACGGGTCAGACTTGAACTTTTAAGTCCAAGCATAATTAAGTACGAGTCGAACGGACCTCAACGGGCTTCAAGTAAAAGTCTAAGTTCAACCTCGACTTAAATAAATGGACTTCGGCAGAGAATTTTGCCTTAAAACCAACTTAGAGTTTTACATAAAACATGTTTATTTAAGTTGAGTTCGATGTGTCAGAAAAATAAATTTTTGTCAAAACTTATTTATTTAGTTCGGGACTAAGCTCGAACTTCTACTTAAAACCATTGAGACCCATTAGACTCCTACTTAATTATGCTTAGGATTAAAAGCCCAACTCCAAACTTTCGAACAAAAAATATTTATCCAAAGTTTATTTGAGATATTAAAAAGTGAAATGATCACCCGCGGACAGTACCTTACAATAATATTGTTCAACACTCTTCCAGGGCCGTCCGATTGAAAGAAGGTTTACGATTAAAAGTGAGGGTAACCGGCTTTTCTAGCCCTCTCTCTCCTCCCACTTTCTACCTTCTCACGCACTCAAACCCTTCGAGCCCCAGATTCCTTCGTCTTTTGCCGATCGTTGCCGTCGCTACCCCTTCTAACGAAAAAAATCAGAAACCTTAATTGTTCTAGTTTCATAATATATTAGTGTATTTTTAGAAATTTAAAGGAATCGGAGTGATGACTAATTGACTATAAATTCACTTAAGAAAATGAGAGTTTTAAGTTCGATTTTCACTCTACTTTAAAGAATCACAATCTATAAAGTTATTTGGTGTATATAAAAAGGGAGACTTTCACATGCGTCGAAGATTAGTCAGATGCTCTAAGATGCCTAAATATCTCAATAAAAAAAATAGTGTATTTTAGAATTTTAAAATATGAATAAAAAAGGATAAAGGAAAAGGAACTGATACAATCATAAAAAGCTTTTAGATTAAATTGAACTAATTTATTAGCATTGAATTCAAAATTTTATAAATTTTACATGAATTTTCTGCCAGACAGACTCTATTTCGTTTCTCAATCTGTTCGAAATGTGGACCATTGAATATTTCTCTATTTATTTTTCTGCCGGACAGTCTTATCCACACACTGGATAAGACTGTTAATGTTGAAAGGTAAATTAACAAATACAATGTCAAAAGAACCACAAACAATTATCAATGCTCAGTTAGAACTTTTAATTTATTTATGTGTGATTGTAACATTAAGTGATTTTTTCAAAGAAAAATATTCTTTTAATGATTAAAGGGTAAAATAGTAAGGGTCAATGCTGAAGATAAGAAAACAGGTGATGAGGTCTTCTACTGGTAAGTTCATATTTCATTTTTCTTGGAGTCTAATTTTTCTTTAAGAAAAGTTTTAAATCTACTTGATCATATTCAATGTTTCCCTCAAACCATTAACTGTAAGAGTGCAACTTGGGCCGAGTTTAACAAAAGCCCACATGAGAATTCCAAAAACTTCTTATTCATGGTGATCATTTTCAAGCTCAAAATATCATGAACGAATTTGAATTTGAATTTGAATTTGTATTGGATGAGACCAAGTTCAAGAAAGCCTAATTTTGCCTCGAAAGCCTAAACTTGAGTCGAAACTAATATCAACCTAATTTCCATTAGTTAAGATTATGTAAAATATAAATTCATGCAAATATAAAATTTATGTTTTGTAAAAATAATATAAACCAACCTATCTTGGACCCAAAAAGCCCAAGATCCATAGGCCCATAAGTCCATTTTGTATTTGAAATGAGGCTCAGTCCTCATAAAATGAACTTGGTTTGTGCTCTGGTTTTAGCAATTCACAGTCCATGGTGGGCCTCCGTCCCTCAGATGACAAATTGAGCCCAGTTTAAGGCCCTAAAAGAAGCCCAGTAGGGGTGAAACTCGGGTCGGATTTTGACCCGACCCGCATGACCCAACCCGAGAAATCAACTGGGTCGGGTCAGGTTGAGAAGACAAAAACCCGAATTGAATTCGAATCTAGTCGAGTTGAGGGATTTTCAAGTTAACTCGACCCGACACAGTTAAATTTAGGCTAAAGTGAGTTCAAAATGCAGGTCGAGTAAGAATTCGAGTTATAATTCGGGTTTTGACTAGACCAGCATGATCCGACCCGAGAAATCAACTGGGTCGGGTCAAGTTGAGAAGACAAAATACCCGCATTGAATTCAAATCTAGTCGAGTTGAGGGATTTTCAAGTTAACCTGACCTGACCTGGTTAAATTTAGGCTAAAGTGAGTTCAAAATGCAGGTAGGGTCAAAATTCGGATTATAATTCGAGTCACGTCGGGTCGAGACGTTAGGGTCAGAAGTTCAGATCGGGTCGGGTTCCATATTTTAGTAACTGGGGTCAGGTTCCATATTTTAGTAACTCGAGTCGGGTTGGATTTTAAAATCCCAACCCGGCCCGTCCCGATTTCAGCCCTAAAGCCCAGCCTTGTCCAAGTTGCAGCCACTAAGCTCTAATCTTTCTCTAATCCCTATAGAATCTGCAGATGGAAAATCTTTGAGCTCGAAGTATGCTTTAAATGTACTCCTTGCCCATTTAGATTTAGTTATTCAATTTATTTTCAGAGGATTTCGAATAAAGAGAGTCAATGAGTTTTTCTCAGTTTTGTTTTTCCAAAAACTCGGCCAAGTTTTCCGACTCAATAACATTTTGAATCGAGTCAGTGATGGGAGTTTTCAAACACCAGTTTTAACCTATTCTGATCTGTTGTAGCTCAGGAAATCAAGTGGACCAGACCATCCCAGTTGGGCCTAGTTCTACCCAACGGTCCAGCCCTATTTTCGAAACAGACTGGTACGGCAAACCCACCCATTGCACAATTATATCGATCCAAACTGGCTACTTATGCCTTATGGTGGTCCAAAATTTTAATATCTTGGATCAATGAAATGAACTCATGGTGCCTGGTGACCAAAAATCAACGAGAGAGATTATTGCATCGGTTGTGCCTGATGCATGCTGAATGGTTCAAACATGAATTTGGATCTTAGGGAGCAGAACTGTGATTTGGAAGCATTTGGATGATCAGCTGGAAACATGATACTGAAGCAAAATTGACACAATTTTCCCAACACAAAATAGTAAAACTTCAGGTTCTACTTAAAAGCTTATTCTTCAACAGAATAATCTCCCAAATTTTGAGATATCAGATGTTCATCTGGCAAATGGTAGCAGAAAACACACATGATAGAAATACATATCCCTTGTATTAACCAATTCATTCTGAATTTGATTTAGCAGGAAGGCAATATCCACTTTTGCAGTGCAAAGTTTCAGATGACATAAGTTTTTTTTATGACGAAGGGGAAGAACTTCGAGCACAACCCTACTAAGCCCCACCTTCAGGTGACGTCCCATACCCCCACAGGATAGCCACAGGGTTACATATAAGTTAGGGCACTGTTTTCTTACTCTTTTGACGTAAATTTGATTCCTATGATCTGATTTCTATTTCCGTTTACAGAACAGTGAAGTATCACGCATACTGTCGATACCAGTTCTTGCAAAAGCCCTAAACATACTAGTGTATTGATATTACTGCATACTGCTAAAAATTTCAAACCCATTGCCAAGACACAACAGAGATTTACTAGGAGCTAAAAATACCCAAATCAATCAAGGCAATATCTGTCATGCATTTGCTTTCCTTTATCTGCATGGCAATAGATTATCTAGACAAATGGACATCAGATAAACAAACAAAGGGTGACATAAGTGCAAGATTAGGATAAAAAAAGGTACATGCAGACACAAAAGTAATGGGATGGAGGCAAGATGCAATTCCAGATTTCCCAAAACTGAGTACACCATCATTAGTAAGAGCACTCCTACCCAACTCTTTGATGGCCTAAGCCATGTGATTTTATATATAATGAACTGCACAAGTTCCAAGTACTACATAATTTGGTCTTGCAATCCATGCTGCATAAAAATAGAGCAGTTCAAATAGATCTGGTAAGTAAAACTACTTCAAAGACAAAGCTAAGTTTCTTTGCAGGCTTTTCTGTTGTTTTTCTATGTACTTGCACCTCTGGTGCTTTCTTTTTATTAATATGATAATCATTTTAAAAATAAAAAACTAAGTTTCAAGAAATCTTCAGTGGGAAAATGGCATGAACCTTTTACTTGCAAGCATTTAGTCTGATGGTAAAGGAAACCCATAATAGAAACGTTCAACTTGAGAAAAGTTTTATCAAGTAACAAAAGATCGTTCAGGTAAAGAGAGAGAGAGAGAGAGAGAGAGAGTTAGTTTTGCAATCTTGACCCCCCTAAAAGGACAAGTCTCAAGGAAGTCATGACTCCCTGCGTTGTTTCCTCTTCTAAAGATCCTACTGATTCCTTTTTGGTTGATTACTGCCAGTTTGATCCCCCTACAGTAACAGTGTATTTGTTGTTACATGATACAGTAAAGCAGGTAGCCATAAAACTCACAGTTTGAACTTTGAGCTGGTACGGTTCAATTTTAAAGACCATCAGTCTATTGTACTTGCTCTAAGAAACACTTGGACAACTGAAGGAAATGACAATCAAAACTGAACAGTACTGATTTCTTGAAGATCACTAATCATAATGTTCAAGAAAGTAGATGGCAGACAGAAAATTCTGGAAAATGATGCCATCAGTAAATGTGCCAAATAGTTTTGACATTGTTTTGTTAGAATTGTGAAATAATTCCAATAAACAGGAATATAGAATCAGTCAAGTGATTTTGATTTTAGAACAACTTTATGGCAGTCGTGACCCAAAGCAAGAAAAGTATTCATAATAGCAAAACAATCATCATGGGAAAGTTGAACATCAAACAACAAAAATAAGTTCGAATTGGTGAGTCTAGAACACAAAATCCGTATTGATTTTCAGTTCTAGAATAGATACGCGGGGACACAAGCCAAGGAGAAGCCCACAAATGCTCCCATTTGGTCTGCCATCTGCTTATAATGGCAAGTTCTAAAAATACTATTGCACATGAAATGAAAGTATTATTAGATAGACTTCAGCATGACTAAACATCTACAAAAAGATGTTAAACACTAAGATAACAAATTATAGCTACAAATTAACAGAAGTACAAACTATATGAGAGACCAACTTTCAAGCATCCCAACATTATGTAAAAAAAAAAAAAAACCTCATGTCCTAACTTTTCAGTTACCAAGAGTTTGTTCCGAAGTTAAATGTTGCGTCATCATCGTCATCACCATCGTCATCCCTAATCATTACAAGTTATAACCATTTACCCTTTTAGGATTGGCTTAACAGTCTAACTAAACATTGCATAGATTCTAAAAAAAAATTGAAGTTGGCTGTCAGTCTGACATCACTCTGCTTTTCAAGCATAATAGGGGCACATGACAAAATACAAACAACTCTCCTCCACAGCCCCTGTGTGATTGGACTAGAGGGTTGCTAGTTCAAGGTACTGCAAATTCAGAATGAAGTAGAGGTGACCAGTTAGGCTAAGTGGCAAAATGATTTAACCCCAATAGGGATGGGATGAGGCTCTGTTAGCTGTAAGGCTTTTAAGGTTTTCCACCTTTGTAGATCAATCAATGTAGACACTAAACCATTAAGTGAACCAGAATATGGAGTGCATAAGAGGTCCCAAACTGACATGGCCCATCTCACTAGGCTAGGATGATTAGATGGAGGATGGAAGTTCATCCAACTCCTATCCAAGTGCCCCCCAACATTTCCCGTCCACCTCCATTCATTGTGTGCGCCTGACACTCGTAATCATCGAGCTCTATTCACTACAAATAATATTACCATGACACTATTTAAAAAAAGAAGGTTACCTGCACATAATGCACTCAATAAACGTTGAAAAGCTGTTCAACCATGAAACAGGGACCTCATAATAATCTATAGAAAACTAGGCAGAGAATTCTGATACATCAATTGACATGTGTCAGAAACAACTTGAACCATCTTTTGGATACAGCTTGAGGTCTTTTTTTTTTCCTAATGGATTTTGGCATTAGCTCTTCCATTAAGATTTAGCACATATCTAATGAAGAAGCATATTGAAAAGATTAAGCTCTTATGAGCTAAAATTTTAAATAGAATACAAACTTACAAACTAAATTTAAGTTTGGAAGAGTGGGACTAATGCACCATCTTCAATAGGTTGCCAGATGATTGGATTGTGTGATAAACACACTAAAATTGAAGAAAATAGCAGCTCAAATTAGTGAATGGAAACTGGATGAACTCTCTGGAAATGGATCTAAGAGCATCATGAGAGATGGAGAGATTCAAATTGTTCTTGGAACTTTATCTTGCAAATAGAAGAAAACGAAACTGCACATATAACTGATGGACTGGAAAAGAGAAAAGTGGTGAGGTAAATGGGGAAATTTACCATGCTATACCCACCTCAATACATACATTCGCATTACACTCTATCCATTGGCAGGAGAAACAGACTGCAACCAGGCAGAATGATGTAGAGAAAACATCCATTAAGAGAATGCATGGATTTTTACATCCATTAGTATAGGATTTTTGAAATGACTAAGAACAAACTTCATAATAACCAAGTCCAAATGAATAATACAGAATTGTACCTCCTCTTACGATGGGTATTTCACTAAATTCATCCTATCCATGGTTTGTCAAAATTCTACCCCATCCATAAATTCATGAGATTCTGACCACGACATTTAGGGTATGCTTGGATGCAGCTAAAACTACAAGCAGTTTGGAAAATTAACACCACTCTTCTTTTGTTTTCTTTTTTAAGTTTAACGTGCATTAGGTGACAGAAAAAGGATACCATCTTAACTGGGTTACAGTTTCAATTCTTATGTCTTATGAACATCAACCACGCATTCACCTATGAGCTGTAAACATGTAGAGAAAAAGGCACCAACCTAAAGTAGTTTCTGATTTCAGGGATTGATAGCATCTCAAAATACAGCCTTAAGTGTCATGCCTAGAGATTAAAATTTTCGCCAGGATAAAAAATTTGGTCCTTGCCTAAGACCAGCAAAATCAGCCAAGTTTTTGGTCATATTTGCTGATATTTGTAAAACGTTTATATTTTTATTTTTTAAAACTGATATTGGCCAAAATGGACTGATATGGACTGAAACTTGGCTCAGTTTTGGCCGATATATTGGCCCATATCGGTTTTCTTGGATAGACTGAAACATACTTGATTTCAGCAACATTTTTATTTCAGCCCCAGATAAACCAACATATCTTGGCCAAATACAGATTTCGGCCAAAATTGTTAACTCAGGTCACACCATTACTTATTGTAAGGACCACCAAATTTCCAACAGTTCTCTGATATTCTCTAGATGAGTGATTATTTTATTACACCAAGTGCATCATTGCATATCAGTAGATAATGGAGACAACCTTGTTATTACAGAGTGAATATGTACATGTTATGACATAAATAAAAGCATGATTAATTGATAGGATTCTCATACTACCTGCAGAAGCTCCAAACAGCATACAATATGAAGTACAGCAACCAAAACATCCTTAATATATTACAGAAAATAGCTCTTGCGCAAAGCACATGATCCTTGAAGAAACACTAGAGATGCTGTTTTTTCTTGTGTCTACTGCTATGTTATGCTTATTAACTCTTCATTGAATTACCTTCATTTCATGTGCCACAATAAGTTCATCTGGGAAATCACCACTGTCAGATGGCAACAATATCTCATCAGCGGTAAAATGGTATCTCTCCCCAATTGCTCTTAAAAGCTGGAATACTTCAAACATCGTTGGTCTTTCTTTTGGGGCAGAAAGAACACAATTGCATGCAACTTTGAGAAATTGTAGCAGCTCACCATCACATTCCTTACCAATCAATGACTTATCAATGGCGTCTTGAACAAGAGAGTTATTTGAAAGATAAGTAATCCATTCAACCAAGCTTCCCTTGAAGCTTTCTGGGGCATTAGCCACATGAGTGGGTTTTTCACCAGTAACCAGCTCAAGCAGCACAACTCCAAAGCTATAAACATCACCCTTCGGAGTGGCCACCAGTGTTCGTGTATACTCGGGAGCAACATAACCCAGGTCCCCAAATTCGCCATTTACGAAAGTACTAAGATGAGTGTCAATGGGATTCATAAGCCTTGCCAGTCCAAAATCAGATATTTTTGGTTCATAATCCTCATCTAAAAGGATGCATTTGGAGCTGATGTTCCGATGAATTATGCGTGGGTTGCAGTTATGGTGAAGCCATGCAAAGCCTCTTGCTGCCCCAATAGCAATTTTTAGCCTTAGAGACCATTCCATGACGTTGGCACCAGCTTCTATCTCATGCAGCTGCTGATACAGTGTCCCATTTCGCATGTTTTTGTATACCAGCAGCCTTTCCTTTTTGGCAATGCAAAAACCCAAAAGGGGAACCAAGTTGCGATGTTTTACACTTCCCAGTGTCTTCATCTCAGATAAGAATTCTTTCTCTGAATGCTGAGAATCCTGAAGCCTCTTAACTGCAAGGGAAGAACCATCTGGAAGTGTTGCCATGTACATTGTGCCCGTTCTCCCTGACCCAATAATATTCTGTTTGTTAAAGTTATTGGTGGCCTTCATGAGATCGCTGAATTTCATTTTAGAAACAGACTTCTCAAACATGGAGACCTGAATATTGAAAAAAATTCATATAAATATTGGAAGTGAAACAAGAAAAACTCTGTTATTATATCAACCATTGCAAACCCTTCCATTATTGTACTTTAGGCCTGTTCACATGTATCTGCACTAAAAGACATTTTTTACTGGTATCTAAACAACATGGAACAGATATAAAAGATCTGAGCCATCCATCAGGGAATCCCTGTTGAGGTCTCAACTCAAATATTAAAGTGCGCTGCCAATCGGGTGGCCTTCAGTGTATGCAATAACTGGATGTTTGACCGAAAAGCTTGTCAAAAACATCCCTTTATTTCATTTAAGCGAATTGTAAATTAGCATCCGAGCATGTTTGATAGTGCAGAACATCTGGCATGTAGGGATTGTCAGATCAATAGTTTGGATATCCAAGTGCATGTGTTATGCATAGCTGCATAGAAACAAGCTGCACTTTCATTTAATCAAAGTTTACAGCAAAGAATTGCTACATTGTTTAAAACCATAAAACTAGACAGCAGTGTGCATAAGAGTAACGAAATCAGCTTGCCTTGATGCCTTTAGTGCCTTTAATACTCTTTGCCCATTTGTTTCCTTCAAGATCTTCATCCTTCTTCTTTCTAGACACTCTACGGAAACCAAATAACATGGCAACTGCCATGACAATGATTGCAAATATTATCCCACCAATTGCTGCACCAACAATGACCCCAGTGTGAGACTTTTTTGGAGGTCCTGTGCACCTCTCCAAAGGTTCCCCGCAGAGACCATTATTACCCAAAAAATTTGAAGCAGGAAATTTTTGTTTAAAATAAGGAATCTGCCCTGACAAAGAGTTATCTTCAACACTGAATTTATTTAGTCGAGCAAGCTGGGTGAGTTCCCCAGGGATCTGACCAGTAAACCGGTTGTGTTGAAGACTGAGGCCATTCAGAAAGGTGAGATTCCCAAGTTTTGATGGAATTTCACCTGAAAAGTTGTTTGAAGAGAGGTCGAGTATGGTAACATATGGTATGATTCTATCAATGCCAGTTGGGAGGGATCCATTTAGTTCATTTGCAGATAGATCTAATCCTGTCATGCTTGTGCAGTTCTTGAGAGCCATTGGGAATTGGCCTTGGAGGCCCATGTTGCTGAGCCGTATATTTAGGACCTTGCTTTCATCAGGGTGCCAGCATTCAATGCCATTGAATTTACAAATGGCACCTTCAGTTGAGTTTTCCAAGTTCCACGAGACTAGGTACCCATTTGGATCTATAAGTTCCTTCTTCAGGGCTCTTAAGCAATTAAGGTCAGTCTCGACTCCATAACATGTATTACTGCAACCGAGTAGAAGCCAGAAAAGGGTATGAAGGAGAAAAAGAAGACCACTGTTTCCCATGAACATGGCCATGAAGCATACCACAGAAGCCCCCTCCCTTCTCAACATCCAACACTAGTACAAGCCGAGTCAGCTCTACTCCCATCAGCCATTAAAACCCATGGGAAAGAACAATTGCCGAACATAACAGATACAAGTCCTCCAACTGTTTGCCTGCAATTAATTTCATCTAACATGAGATCAAGGAAAATACAGAATCCGAGCCCCTAAACTGTAAAACAAACGACGAATTTAGCCCTCTACCATCACTTCCTTTCCAAGAAACCAAATTACAGAAGTTACAGCTCAGGTTTATGATATACCACTATCACCAAAACAAAACAACTCAATTCCAAAGACACCCACAATAAAAAAAAACTGCAGAAGAGTTAAAAAAATTATGAAAAGGCCGGAATTTGACTAATGACAAGTGCCACAGGCTTCTTTGTTCAAACGCAGATGTCGTGAAAGTTCGAGTCGCACTGCTCATCTTTCCAAAAATGGAACAATCGGCCTAATTACCATCAAATTCGTATCGTATCTAATAAACAAGAGGAAGGAGGAAAAAACAGAACACAACGCAAAATACCCTACTCTTAAAAAGCAAAACCCGGTTCACTTCTAGTTCTTCCTTGACCGCCCATGAAAATAAATCTAGATCCAACAACACCCAGAAAAAATTACAGAAAAAAAAAGAAGAAAGAAGGAATCAGTAAAAAAACTCAACATGATGTAGTCCAATTCAGCTCAAAATCTAAAGGATTTTAAAATCCCATCTCTCTCTCTCATTCAGTCAAAATAATTACAAAGGAAGTTAGAAAAAAAAAAAAAAAAGCAGCAGCAAAGAATTAATTGCAGTACTGACCTGAGAGAATCTTGGAATTGCAGAGTGGTGGTGGAAGAGGAGAGATTGAAAGTAAAGGGCAAAGGGAGGGAGGCTAAGAAAGAAATGGAAAGGGTGAAAAGTGGAAGGAAATCAACGCCGAAGTTTCGTCATGTGGGAAAAGACTTTCCGGTCATAATTTCCAACCAACCATTTCATTTCATAGTCCATCAAAGCCAAAGTCGTTTGAAGATTCAAAGCCTTCTAAACAGTAACAAAAGCTAAACAAGCCACGACAACACCCCCCCCCGCCCCCCATTACTACTTTAGAAAAAAACCCAAATCAATAAATAAAAATTCCTCCGTTCTCCTCATTTTTCTATTCTAGACGAGTAGACTCGACTCAGTGCGCTTGCTTTTTCTTTCAGTAAACCTCACCTTTCCAGAGATCACCATCTGCAACTGTACCTGTCAAAAGAAGGAGTCCTTCAAACAATTAATCAACAATGTTTTTACATGAACAACTGGTTCATGATTGAATAGGTTGAGATACATCAAATTCATAGATGATTTATTTACGGGTGACCATCCTAACACTAACACGGGTATACTAAAAGACACAGATTTTTCATTTTGCTTCCATCCATAGAAATCGAACAGTGCACCGATAAGTAAATCGATTTATACGTAAAATAATCCAGTCGGTGCACCGATTTGGACTCTCAATAAATCGGTACACCGATTTTCAAGTGATCTGATCGGTGCACCGATAAGTAAACTGATTTACTGAAAAGTAAACTGATTTTTGTAGATAAATGAAGAGCAAAATAAGAAGTTCATTAAAATCCGTACCTCCTAAAAGATAACATATAAAATTGGATTAAAATTGAAATTTGATATAAAATATGATATTATGCGTTTAATCAACGTTTTTGATGTATTAATCGTTAAAACTCCTTGTAGCTTAATCATACGTAACGAGAGTAGTTTTTCTTCGTATGTTATTTTTAAATAAAGTGAATGGGTGTTGAACTCATGGACCCACTAAAAAAAACCACCTACAACTCTATATTGTAGTTTACTTTTTCTTTTTCTCTTTTTTCAATATTGCTATTTGTATAGTAAGGTTGGTGATTTTCTCCTAATATTTATTAGTGTCAATGAAGATTCAGAGAATCATAATATTCAATATATATTATAACATAAGATAGAATTAAAAACAATTAAATTTTAGCGTTTCATACACACTTAATTTTTGATGTATATTGATGAAGGCCTTAAAATACAATATTATATATATTATCTTACACTTACTATTACTTCATAAATTCATTTTTTTAGTCAATATAAATTTATTTCGGATCAAACTAACTTATGAGTTAATTTATCCTGCGGTTTTTCACACTAATTTTTTTTTAAAAAAAACTATATTTTAATATTAATTTTTACAAATTTTAAAAAATATTGTTGATGCGGTCTTTTTTGTCTAGATTGAACAGAGTATGAATCAAAGAAAGCCGGCCTTGAGTTAATTAAGAAAGAGAAGAACTGTCACACGGAGCGCATTTGTCGGTTTCAGATTCTCAAGTCAAGATCTTTGACTCACTGTCCTTCTAAATTTGTTTTAATATAATTACATTTAAAATATTGTTTTAAAATAGATTTTACTATACTATCTGTATAAATGCAAACATTAAAAACTTTAAAAAATTATTTCATTAAATTAATTGAGAATTGTAAAGTTGCACATTAGTATACAATAAACGAGTTTTACTAGGTTCTTTGATGTTATTAAGTTCATTTGAATTAAATTCAGAGAGAATTGCTCTCACTTTTAAGAAGCTCTCTTTATAAAGGGAAGTCTTGAGTTCGATTAACGCTCAAATTCCTTTGAACCACTTTTCATAAGATTATTCTTTATTGACTTAACGAGTATGTATGAATTAGGAGGTTTATGCATGTTCATAAGATGTCTCACGTCCAATGTGAGATGAAGATATTCCTGTTTCGAAAAAATGACTTGTTGATCTAATCTAAGTGTGGCCCCATATTCAAATATGGATCTTCCAAATTGAAGTGGTTTTTAGTGAGCTCATATGTGTTTGAAGGCTATAAAAATTTTAGAGATTAGTAAATAATTTAAGTGTTCAAAATCTAAAGGCTTTGATCAATATAATTGATGTGAATTTTTATTGATGATCTTTTTAAATCAAAATGATATTTAGTTACCTACATATTATATACAAAAGTTAAAAGATTAGAAATGATTGAAAGTGATAAAAATTTAATAAATTAAAGTATATAACTTCTTTTATTATCCAATAAGTAGATTTCTTTTTAATTCATATTTTAAATAGAACCTATCACACGTAGGGTCAAGAGGACTCATTATTTATACTTAAGTGATGATTTATATTTATAAAATTGATTATGGGATGAAAAGTGAAAATAAAGAAAAGATGGGAAATATATATTATTTAATCATGTTGGAGTTCTGTGAGAGTCCATTGAAAATGATATGGTAAAAATATTGATAGTAAATAATTCATTCTTTACTTCACAAAGCTTGTGTACAAATTATACTAATATAAAAATGTGGACCAAATTTATCAACAAAATCTCCTTTCTTTTTTTTATCATTTTATATGATTTAGGATCGAATCAAAAAATTTAAACTCACGAAATTTAATCTTAAAATCCTTTTTTTCCTATATTTTAGTGTTTCTTATATGAATTTCTCTATTTTTTATTGTAATATGATAAGGATAAGTAAATATTTGAAACCCTATCATATCAAATTTTGAAATTCTTTTATTTTTTATTTTTAGTGAACTTTTCCTAATTTACATAGAAACAAATCACAATTATTTAATAAGTAAATAGTCAAAATTCATTTGATGATCATCTTAAATTTACTTTTTTATATAGAAATATAGATAAATAGACAGATAAAATTAAGTGATACATAATGACTTCTCCTCTAAAGTATTGGGTATTATATCAACTAATTTTTTTAGAATCTTGTTAGAGTAAAGAGCTAATTAAATATTTATTTTAATATTCAAATAATATAAATATATTTATATAGTATTTTAAACATATATACGGTGTTCTTTACATTGTAGTTTTGTATGTATGTGATGAAAAATAAGCTTTTATATTATTATAAAATAAATAATAGATATTAACACGGCAAAAGGATAGGAAAGAGAGGAGGAAGATAAAGTATAGACTTAGACAGCGGAGACGAGCAATTTCATTCATCTACTGAGTCAAGTGGGTGCTTTTGCTTTCGAATTGATTTATAATTATTTTTCTACTGAGTTTATAACGTCGTGTCAAACACGGGAAGCAATTTTCTAGTCCCTGTCGACGGCATCTATCAGTGGGAAAAGATCCTGGCCTTGGCATGAAAATTGCATTAGCTGGGGGGCCCACCTTCTGTGATTGTTGAGCCATAACCGAGGGGACCACCTTTATATGATTAAGCCATGTTTGAAAATCAGTCCACTATTATTTTTTTTTTAAATCGAAGGTGTCCAGGTCTGGTCCGACTATTTCTTAACATATAATGCACAAATCCTTACTAATAGGTCGAGTTCAAGTAATGGGATCATACTATGTACATATTCTACGGAGAGCGACCCTTCATTAGAATTATCGGGGATTGAATCTCTGAGATCTTGTGTCTCAACCACTAAATCTTCCTTGGAGTTAAAATCAATCAACTATTGATATATATCTTACAAATATTCAATTTCTATATTTATAGAATTAAACTACGTTCAACTTGAATAAAAATATTCTATATAATTTTAAAAAATGTTATATTATATCAAATCTAATTTTATTTAATTCATTATTCGATTCTCATATCACTTCAAAGGCCACTCTATGTAAAACTACTCAGATTACATGGGTAGAGAGGTTTACACATGCTTCGAGAATTAATTGAGTGCTAGGCTAGACATCTTGACCATGACAAAAATTATACTAATATTTATATACTACATTTTTGGATTGTCACTTTATAATTCTAATATTTATAGTTGATAACCTTATAATTTTAAATATTTAATACTACAATTACCATAAAAACAATAAAATTGAATTTCGCCAAAGTCAGCTAATACAAGCGATCCATCTTGCAATTTTTAAATCTCCAATTTTAATTCGAATAATAATAGTAATTATTCACTTGCAAATGCAAACGCAATTTTCTACTTAAGTTGTATAACGACCCGACCCGAATACAGGGCTTAGGGCATGACTCAGTAAGATATTGTCCGCTTTGGGCCTCGCACACAGCTCAAACCCGCACAGTTTTGCATTTGGGCCCGGGCCCACGTGGCTCGGCCCAAAAGGCCTCTTACATGAGTTCAAGGGGGTGGCCACACTTAAATCCCTTAATTTCTTCCCCTCCACCACCGATGTGGGACTTTTCCCACATTGGTGGGTTGGGGTATCACAATCACCCCCCCTAAAGCTTCGAGCCGTCCCCGGCTGGACTCCGGTTTGGCTCAACAACTCTAGGGAAGGATGATAGGCCCACACAGTCCGAGTGTTGAACCGGCTCTGATACTATATATGTAACGACCCGACCCGAATACAGGACTTAAGGTATGACTCAGTAAGATATTGTCCGCTTTGGGCCTCGCACACAGCTCAAATCCGCACGGTTTTGCATTTGGGCCCGTGCCCACGTGGCCCGGCCCAAAAGGCCTCTTAGATGAGTTCAAGGGGGTGGCCATACTTAAATTCTCTAATTTCTTCCCCTCCACCACCATGTGAGACTTTTCCCACATTGGTGGGTTGGGGTATCACAAGTTGTTTCACATATAATTATTGAAGGAAACTCTAGAATTGATTTAAGTGAACAAATTCAAAAATACTAAATTTTTATTATTATTTTAGCAAAGTAGTAAATATTTATATGGACTAGTGAGACCTTCATCTAATCATAAAGTACTTACAAAGATTAAAAGTTAAGATCAAAAATATTTTTAATCATTAGATTTAAATTCATCAAAATTAATACTGAAATATGTATTAATTTCAATATATTTAGATTGAATGACTAAAAATTACTTTTGTCCTCAATTTTTTAATACTTAATACTTCCCATGTATACTTTAAAATAATTGGACCCACTAACTTATTATTTAATAGACAAAATTTCGATTGTAAAGATGTGCATGATGTGTCGGATAAGTGGACTGACCCTAAAAAGTAGAGTTAGAGACAAATGTATTAGAATAGTCATCGGTAGATAACAGATAAAGATAAACTCATTTGAAGTGGCTTGATGATATTAGTAGAAGACTAAGAATGACCTTAATGCGTAAAATTGAGGGGTTACCGATTATCAACACTAGGATGAGAGGCCAACGACTGAAAATATAGATTAAAGAGATAAATAATATGTCAAATTGTAAAATTACTTATGGTATAATTTATAATAAAGTTTGAGAAAAAATATTTGTAAAACTAATTCTAAATAGATGCGATTTTAACTATAACAACGATAATGATAATAAGATAAAAGTGGACATCATTTTTTTTCTCATTTTCTTCCTCATCATCTGTCCATTAAACCTATTTCTCCGAAAGAGAGATGAGAAAACACTCTTATAGACATTCCCCATCCCACGGCAAGTGTACAAGACAAGGGGAGAAAGTGTGCTGTGTTAATTGTAGATTTACCTATTAATGGACAGATGAAACCCAAAAAATGGGCAGATCCTAACCATCCAAAATTGGACCAGTGCTGATGATCATAAGTTTGATGAGATGATGAAACTGAATTGAAATATTGTAATTGTATGTTGTAGACCCTTTTCAGTCAAATTTTCACAATTGACACTCCATTAGGCTTGACCATGTTTGACTAAGCCTTGAAGAAATAATACAAGTGTGAACGTAAGACATTGGCACACAATAAACTGAGGGAGAGGGTCATATTAAACTGTGGTCCGGCAGTTGAGTCGAGTTTACTGCGGATCATCAGATCATCAGAACCGTTCATGAAGTAAATACAACTAGTGATGTAAACGATCTCAGCCATTGGATTGGAGTAATATGGTAATTATATACAAGTCAAGCACGGGTCGCCGTCTTCCAGTCCTCGTCAATGGGTACGACCTTTCAACAGGAAGAGTCAAGTCACCCTTTAGTTTATTTCTTTATTAACTTCTTTTCTTAAATCCTTTATTTTTCTTTTTCTTTTTTCTGTTTTTTATTTCTACAACAGAGGGGAGACTTAAGCAACACTTTCAGCATAAGCTATTCTAAACCTTTCAAAGGGACGCCCTCAGTTTACGCCGCTAGTGGCGACCTCTCACTTAAATCCTTTCTTTCTATATTTCATTTAATCACTATAGATTTAAATATGGATACATGTTTATTATTTTTTATTTAGATAAAAATTACTGAATATTTTTTTTTTTGTTTTAAGATTAAGATAGTCAAAAGTCTTACTTGACTAATCTTTATAATATGTATAAACCTCTCTATCCACACACACCAGATACAGACTATGGAAAATATTGTATATTAATTATATATTAATAGAATATTTAAGAAAAATACTAGGGAGAGTTCTCAATTTTTTTTTATGACGGAGATTTTCAAGTCTTCTTATTTAAAAAAGTGGTTTTTTTAAATATTAAAAATGAGTCATTAGCTATGTAAAATTTGATCTTTTTTCGGAATATTTTAGCTTTGTAATTTTTAAAATTTGAAAATTTAATTGTTATAAGATGTTAATTTTTCATGACACATCTCACGATATTGTAAATATAACATTAAGGAGTTTCTATCAAACTGTATCATTAAGGAACTTTTTTATTCATCTTTTTCAATCATATAGAATCTAATATGTGATAAATATACATGCTCTCTATTGAAAATGTACATTAAATCTCATGAAAAACCTCAAGACTCTATTTATCTTCGAGTACAAAAGTACATACAACTCTAAATGCATACAAACCCCTGTAAACGGCACGTATCACAGGACTACGGCACTTGAACCTTCAGAATAAAGAAACAAAATATTTGCCATATGTATTTTTTAAAACTTTATCTTTAAATTTGGTTTGATATTTAAAAATTCCACTCACAAACGAAACTATGTGTTTGCTATCCGCCCACTGATTTGTTGGGCCCACTTGAGATGCAATCTTCTTCATTGCGAGGGGCCCCACTTGAGATAAGGTAGTCTTTTCAGTTCTAGTTTTCACACCAGGATGGTGACTTGGTGAGGAAGGGGGGTTCGCACTTCCACACCAAATCCAATTGATTGGAGTTTAGATTTGCTCTCACTTCAACTCATGCCTTTTTTAAGATCTTTCTAAAATAATATAAAATCCATTTCCATTGTTGTTCTTAGGACTAATTAAAAATATAGTTGAAAATGAAAAGAAGGATGTAATTTGATTTACAGCAAAACGTGTTTCACATTTATATTTTAACATGTAGGGTTTTGGGTCCTTGGGATTTTGAATACGCAGGACTTTTGTCTTTTTTAACTAAAGATTATTCAATTAATTTTTAGATTATGTACGTGCCTCTTTATCAACACACACTTAGTAATTCTATTGAGACTGATTCTTTGAGATAAGGTAGGAATCAAAGTCAAGATTTCCACTTTTTGAGACAGATTTCTAAATATCACTCTAACTCTTTGAATTAAATAGGATCTATGTATAAACATTGACTTTAGGATTTTTGAATATGTAAGATTTTCGTTGGTAGATATGTATTGGCTGGTATATCATATAAGTAGTATGATGTATCAGTTTTTTTTTTTTTTTTTGAATTTTTAAAATATAAATAAATAATAAATAATTAAGAAAATATTGTGATCGCATTTTTGTTAAAAAATTAAAATAGTATTTTCTTATATTAATTTGCATATTCACATACATGTCTGTTTCATCGAGCCGCTCTTTGAGTGAGTGTCTATAATTCCATATATTTTGGTATAAAACTTTTTCTAAGTGCTGCGATCAACCTAGCATCTTTCTTTCGTGCCACTGCTTCTGATAGTAAACCTGGACACTCATTTCGTTCTTCTGCCCATAATAGAATGTGAATGGAAAGTTGGAACTTTCAAGAGCGAAACAATGAAACATTAGTTCAAAAAATACTAATAAACTATATTAACTAAAATTTTAAAGTTTAAAATTAAGAGATTATAATAATTGAGTACATGACAATTTTTTACCACTCATCCTTCATACATGTAATTCAAAGATAATATATGATCTATTTAAAATTAATAAAGGGTCTTCTTAATTGAGAAGCTGATGAAATCTCTTTAAATCTTTCATTTACTTTTTAAGATTTTCCACTGCAGTAGTGCAGTCAGGACTTTTACTACAAGTACAACTTCACGGGATTCACATACTGCATTCCCATACAATAATATCTTCTACCACGATAAGTAACATTTTCACAGTAATATTACCTTTTTTTTTTTTTTTTACATGGGTATGTCCACTGTATATCGGGGCGAGGCAAATCCCACAAACATATAAATAATCCATACACGTTGATTAAGTTAATGAGAAACTTAAATGTGAATCAAACTGAAGACCTTAGTTCATAAAAAGAATTTTTTAGACTTTACAATATTACCTTTTACCATAAGATAAAAAGTGATCATTGCATTCAAGACTTTCTAAAGTTTGCTATTTTTCAAATAGAAGAGATTCTTTAAATATTTATTTATATTGAGAATTTCTTATATACTATTAGAAATATTATATCAATATGTATTTTTACCGAATGAACACTAACTTTTTTTAGAATTATTCTTTAGTTTCTACCAAACACATTAAACTCGTCAAAATCATTTCTATTTTCATTGATTCTGTATACAAAATAGGACCTAAGGTTCGATCCTAGGATTTTTTTAATTTACGTGTGAGAAATCACGGGATATCCAACGTAAAACCCCCATGAGTGAGTCCACCACCCCTAAGGCACACCAAAGTTAGGATATGCCGGTCCCACTGATGACAAGATTTGTCGATGCAGGCACCAAATGACTTGAAGTTCGCATTTGGATGAGTGGCATACGGGTGAATGTAAAAGTAATCCTTGTTTATCCTCGTTTGCCAGCAAAGGAGAGAGGTGAGATGAGAAAATCTCCTCAGCATAAATTTGAAAACCCATTCACTATAAGAGATAATTACTTTATTTCTCGGTAATTTTTTTTTTAATACTTTTTTCACTATAAGTATCAAACAAAATAAAGGAAATCCATTTCCAAGGAAAACTCTAATCCAAGGAAACTCGTGCGAAATTTACCTCTAATCCAAATGCAGCGGAAGAAATTCAATGATATGAGTATCAAAATCCTTTCCAGTTTCCATCCAAATCCAGAAAGACCTTTCCACTGCAACTTGGAAATGTGAATTACCTGGAAGAAGAGCAATCCACTCTACTAGATTCCATTTGGAGTTATGTGGGACTTTGGTCGATTGACTAGGTTCTTTGCCAGCAACCAGCTTAAGGACCAATCCAAAAGCAGTAAATATCACACTTTTTGAATACGTCCATTGCAGAAATGAACTCAACAGTGACATAACCCATATCACTAAAGTATGCCACCGGTGTAGTTTTGTGTTAGACTTTGTGGAACTTGATCATCAAAGATGCACTGTCTATCCGATCACGAGTCGAACTCCACGCTGAGCTTGCGGAGGGTCAAAGGGGGCAGTGCCCCCAACCTAAATCTTTTTTAGGGCAAATTTGTATTTTTCACATTGCCGTCTTATGTAAACTCTAATTAGAATAGTATATATGGTCGTTTTGTGTGTGAGAGAGAGGAACATCAATAACGAGAGCTCTCTCTCCTTCGTTTTTTTCCTTTAAGTACAGTGGATGAGTGTTGAACCTGTGGACGTTCTGAAAGGTAACTATGTAAATCGCAGTGTTGTGGTTTGCTTCTCTTTATTGATTTCTCTTTTCTAGTTTTCTGATATTGTTGTTTGTGTGTAGTCAAAAAGATGATTTTTTGCATATGTGGCTCTAGATTTGTAATAATCTAAGACAAGTCTCATCATACTCTTATCCAAAGATTTACATGGCTCCGAGCAACCACTGTCTGTAAAGCAAAATTCAAATTTAATATGGGTTCTCAGTATTTTGAACATCTGGGCGCAATTCTATATCACAACCAGTCCTTAATCACTTGAATAGTGGGTTATATCACAATGTCGAAGAAAACTTTCAGGAGTGGGAGGTGAATATCAGGTCCAGCGAGGATATTATAGTAACAGGGAGAATTTCTTTTCACGAAAATGCCATGGCACTCGTCCAATTGAAAGAATGCCCTGCAACTGAGGATTTCTCATCAAGCTGAATTTTTTGAAGTGAGAATGCCTTGTTCTTTGAAGCTTTGTTTGCTAAGTCATGCATATCTTCCACCATCAGCAGATATCATTTGACTCTACCACTTAGCAGTTCATTCTTGGCAGGTTTTATTTTGGATAAAATGGGTATGCCATTAGAGGTGAGACTAATCCCATAGATACACAAAACTACCTACAAGTCTCGTGTATTAAGTAAGCTCGGGAGGAATCGAACCCAAGACCTCTATTCTAATCCTAAAAGCTTTGATCAAATGAGCTACCTGTGCGATTAGTTGCTCGATCAGTTGATGGCTCAATGGGTTTCGGAATTTGAAACTAGATTTAAAAGGATGGATGCTGCCCTGAAATTGCATCTCGTGTCCTGAATCACATTCAAAGCATCCTACTATTGCTTCTTGTGAAACTAGATCTATGCTTGGACTGTTTAGTTTCGACTACAATTAAATGTAGTTCATGGTTTGCTAATTTTTGAACTTGAATTCTAGAAGACAATTCAGACATTTGCTACTAGTTTTCTGCTATAAAAGCTTAATTTGACAAAAAAAGAAACGAAATTATATATTGATAAGCATATGCCTGATAAAATCAGTTCCATTAACACTCTTATTACATGTATTATTGTATCCTTTCAGTATCATCATCTTACTTCCTTACAGACATGTCGGAATGCAAAGAACAGAACGGCCAGAGTGACTACCAATGTGAACATTATCCACTAGTGATGAATCCAGTATGTTAGTTTCTAGGAGCTCCTTTGCAAGGATCCAAAGGTTTGCCACACAGACCCTTATTACCTTCAAAGCTCGCAGCTGAGAAGTTTTTATTGGGGAAAGCAGGAATCTTCCCTGACAGAGAATTATTGGCAACACTGAATGATCTTAGCCTCCTAAGCTGACCCAGCTGCGAAGGGATCTGACCATTGAATCGATTGTTTTGAAGATTGAGGATATTAAGATAGGTAAGATTTCCAAGGTCTGATGGAAGTTGGCCTGAGAAATTGTTGGAAGAGAGGTCGAGTTTGACAGCAAATGGTATAATTTCATCCATGTCATGAGGGATGGACCCAGACAGATTGTTGTTCGACAGATCCAATCCTGTCAAGCTTGTGCAGTTCTTGAGACTCTTGGGAAATTGGCCTTGGAGGCCCATTCCTGAGAGCTGTATCTCTAAGACCCTGCTTTCATCGGGGTGCCAGCATAAAATGCCCATGAACTTACAAATGAATCCACCAGTTGCATTAGAGAAATCCCATGAGGACAGGTAGCCATTAGGATCCTTAAATTGGTTCTTCAGAGTTCTTAAACATTGAACATCACTTTCAATACCATAGCATGTCATACTGAGCAACAACCAGGAAAAGGCATGGATAAGAAGAGAACTTTTCATTTCCTTGGCCATGGGAATGAAAAATGATATTGAAGTCACCTCCCTTCTCACAATCCAACAATACTATGAAACCGATTTAGATATACCTCCTTCGCAAAATCCAATGATCGTATGAAGCCAATTTCGATACTCCAGTCAATCAAAACCCATGTTGAAAGCTAAATATAATGAATTCACACGTTTCCGACTGCTTGCCTGCAATTCAAGCCAAAACAGATTAATCAGACCAAGAAAATCACAAAACCCAAACCAAGAAGTAGATAGGCTACTGAGAAGTTCAATCCACCACCCTCACTTCCCTAGTCAGGACACAAGATTACAAAGAATCCAATTAACATACCTATAAAAACAGTGAAAACCTACTAATTTTTTTTCTAGTAAATCAATTTTCTCTCTCATCTGACCTAATAGAGAAGTTCAGAAACACTTAATGCCCCACCCTTATCCACCTTCTTAACAGTAACATGTGAAATCCCCCAAAGAATCCAATTGTTCTTGCAAGCACTAATCACTTGTGCGACAAACTCCTGTCACAAGTATTGAAGACCATCAAATCAAAATTGAATGTTATGGCTGTAATTGAAGGGGATGGATGAAAATATGAAATTATTTGTTTGTTTATTTATTTTTGAATGGATAACATGACTCGCATGGTGTTTCTTTATGTTCTAAAGAAATTCAAGTCCTTTTGAGTGTCCAGAGAAGGTAATGTCAAAGGCAATAAATTAGCAACCTCAGTAGTCGATATAGAGGAAATTCTGGTTGGAAGTGCTGTTGATCATGGACATGCTCCATTATATGTTCTCTTTAAATAAATATTTGTATATATTCAAACAAATAGAAATTAAAGAAAAACCACTCCTCCAAAAAACTTGTTAAAGAGAAAATGTCTTTTCTACCACATAGAAACATCAATATCGAAAAAGAAAGCAGAAGAGAGAAAAAATCATAGACTCAAACCACAAAACAAAGATTTACATAGTTTCCTTAAGTTATGTCCACGGGTTTATGACTGATTGACCGTGATCAAAGGTAAAAACTCAAAAGAGAGACGGCTCGTTACAATTTTTTGCGATATGCTAAAAAAGAAAAAGTAAAGGTAAAAGAAAGAAGAGAAAGAAAAACTACAAAGGAGTAAAACACTAAGAATTCAGTACCACCAATTCAAACCACATCAGACCGGTAAAGAATATCCACAAAATTCTTACTCTTAAGAGACGAACCCCAGTTCAGCTCTACTCTCACTACCCATTAGAATCCATGAAGTTCCAAAGACACCCAGATTTTTTTTATAAGTTGAGAAATGATAAAAAAAAAAAAGGAAATTTAAAATATCATCTATCATTAAATACAAAATTGAACTGAAAATCCAATGAAACACGTACCTGAGAGAGAAAAAAAAAAAAGGGAACTTAACAGAGGACTGAATGGAAAAAACCAACAAACTCAAAACTCTGATTCACAAAAAAAAAGGGCAAGAATTCTATCGCTTACCTGAGAAACCGCTCGAAGAACCCTAATCCTGAAAATATAAATCAAGCAAAAACATTTTAAGGTTTTATATCTAATCTAACTAAAGACCGACGACACAGTCAATGACTCGATTCAATATTCAAATTTGAAATGGCACCAACTTCGTCGGCGGAGAAAGCAAGACCCGAACGAAGGGAAAGGAAATAAATATAGGAAAAGAACAACACACGATCAGTTTTTCCAGACGAGATGACGATTGATCCATAACAGCAAGAAGTCACATTGCTCTTTCTTTTCTAAGTTCATTGCTACTGAATTGAGGGGAATTGATTTGTATATTGATGGTTTTTAAAAGGAGACTGGGAACCAATTTGTCTTTTAATCTATTATAATAGTTTAGAAAATTTAAAAAGGATAAAATAAAAATATTATTAGTTTATCATCATTTACAAGACAAAATGTTTTATTGTTTTTTTTTTAAGAAAAGAATACTAATTTCCCAAATTGAGAGTATGAATTATTAAAAAAATAAAGATGAAATTTTAATCGATAAAAAATAATAGATTTTTTCAGATATCAAATCAAACTCATAATTATAAACTCATCTCATTCTCTTCTTTTTTTTCTTATGATCAAGGTGTTTGGGCCTCGTAGAGGATTACTCATCCTTTTTCTTATTCAGAAGATTAGTTGAATATTGTAAGTTCGAACACGTAAAAAAAGAAGAAATTCAAACCAAGTTGTTAAACAGCGTAACCCAAATTTAAATCACAACATTTTTACTCCAAAGTTGAGCCCATCTGAATCTGGATGTGCTCAAAGCCTCGAACCCAAATTTTCCTGCCATGCTGGATTTTTCCCAACTTATATTATAAGCTCTAGAGATGTTAAGGGCCAGGCTTCAGCCAGGCATCTCATAACTTCTTCCACCATTCTGGTAGCCCAACTTGCTTTTTTTGTAGATGTCAAGGCCCAGATTCAGTCCAATCATGATATACGCCAAAAGTCTGTTAATTAAGAGCCGACACTTCATGTATTATGTGTATTGAGATTCATCAATGAGTTATCATGCGTTTGATGGAGTCCAACTTAGAGAGTAGATCGACTTAACATGGTATAAGATAAAAGATTTGATTTGGTGCGTTCTTTCAATTATGTAGCTTTTGATATATTGATCAGATTCTTAATGCTATAAGTGTATAATAGCTTCTAATGTTCCAACAATCAAAGATATGATACCCATGTTACCTAAAATTTGTCATCGTATTTAGCATACAAGAGAAATCCGCAAAATGCTCGAATGAATTTAAGGTTTATTCTGTTCTACAATGATATTTCTTTTTTAAGAATCTGTCTTGATTATAATATTGTTAGCTAGAATGTATCTTAGATTGCTCCTTAACTATTGAATTTGAAAAAATGAATCATTTAGCATCATCTCATTCAAACTATTCTTTATTCTTTAAGGCCTTAATAAGCAGTGCAAGGACAGAGCCATAGCCTTCAATGAATCAATTTTCATGACTGGAGTTTTTACTTTTACACAATCAATTTGAACCTCCTGTACTGCAATGTATGGTCAGATAGATCCAAACCAGTCAATGTTGCACACTACATTAACATCCAAACTTGAGAAAATTTCAGACAAATGATATAAATGGGTGGATTTGGACTTTCAAAAATGTGGGGCTGCTCTGGGAGAGGCTTAAGCTCAGGTGTTCTGATAGACTATGTTAGATAGTGGACTCTATTTGATGATTAGAAAAATTATATAAATGGATAATTATCATAATAGCTATTATACTGTAAAAAATTAGACCCATTTAATCATATTAATCATTGATTTTTTAAGATAAAAAATGAATCATTGAAACCTATTCCGTTTAATTCGATAGTGAAGATGCATAAAATAAAAATTCTAAAAGGTTAGATCTAAATTTTAAGAAGGAAAAAATAATTCTAATAGACTGAACTCAACATAAAGTAGATCCCACGAGCCCATACTCCATAGTCCCCAAGCGACAAAACAGTTGGGCATTTTGTAGATTTCCACAATTCGGGCAAAGTTTTTTTTTTTTTTTTTAAGTCCAAAAGTAATGGAGACTAAATGTTGGGGTTCTTGTGAACGACTCCCATATTAGAGGTGTAGAAAGAGATTTAGGGGTTTATAAAGGACTTAGGTCACTCTACCTAACGGGCTAGTCTTTTGGGCTGGGAAGCGCAGGTCCTAACAAGTGGTATTAGAGTCAAGTCTTAGACTAACTCATGTAGGCTCACGAGATCCTCCCAACGTCACTCTCTCCGCCGAAAGGCCTCGTTCGAGAGGAGGATTGTTGGGGCTGCTGCGAACGAGTCCCACATTGAAAGTGTAGAGGAAGATTTAGGGGTTTATAAAGAACTTGGGTCACGCCACTTAACTGGTTAGTTTTTTGGGCTGGAAGCCCAGGTCCTAACACTAAATGGGGTTGGACCCAAAATTTCAAACTTTTATGCATGCTTTTCTTTTGATCAAAAATATTTTACAAACCGACAAATCATAACCCTTTAAATGAAAAAAAAAAAAAAAAATTAAACTCCAAAGTCCAAACCATCCTACTGTCACTCGCCAACTCTTCTCCTTTTTTCTTCTTTTTCCTTTTCTTTTTGACCCATGCACGATTCTTTTTTTAACGATTCAAACAAATTAAAATTAGATATATGCTAAAGTTAGAGCCAATCTAACTTGCAAGCAGTTGGGATGTAAATTGGTGGGTTTGAACTAGGTATCAGGTTTTGGTGGTGAGGTTCATTGGGTTTTTGAACTCTCCAGCTGAATGGCTATGTTTTTTAGAAGTAAATGGGTCAGATTCGACCCAATCATAATATAGATCGAGCCCTATTTGTTATGAGCCAGATTCTTAGTTCGTTTGAACTGTGTCTTTGAACTTTTGACTAAATTACTATCTCAATTTGATTTTGATTAAGATTTATTGCGTTTATAGCGTGAGCACAAAGGTTGATACCACCATTAAAATGCAAAATCTTAGGCTGGATTTAGTGCAGTCGTTTCTTCTTCTTATTTCTTAGTGTCGGGTCAAGCACGGAATGCCATTCACAAGTCTTCTTCAACGGGTCTTTATGTCTTCGTCAATGAAGTTTTTCCATGGAAAGGAAATTTCTGGGGGGAGAGCTAGTTTCATATGTGGTGGCAATCTTTTATCTGAATGACTTTATGTCTTTGTTAAGATATTTGACCTGAAATATTTCTGAAGCTCTTAAATGCCAATCTTTTTATCGAGTCATGAAGGCCTCTAACAACGAAAGAGAGGACCTGGTCGTCTCAAACACGTCTTGAAATTTGTGTAGTGGCAATATTTTATTTGAACGACCATCAACAACATTTATACTGTCCAGTGCTTCATCAAATTGAGAAAATGTGGTAGGTATTGAATATTGTCTTTTAAGAGCACCTGTTTTTTGGGTACTAACGACAATAATTTAGCATTTTACTATTTAAATAATGACAAGTGGACAACATAACAATCTTAATGCTCCTTAGTGAAAACAACTGTGCTCCTAACATTTTCCTTTAATGAAAACTGGACATGGTTTTCCACTGAATGAGGTTAAAGAGATGGCAGTTCATTCGGACACCCCATTTTTCTGCCAGGGGACACCCTTTTTAAAAATTTAGGTGAAATTACCATTTTACCTTCCCACTCAAAATCCGATTTTATAGACAAATTTTCACTATCCTTCGAATGGTAGGATCATTCGAAGGATGTTGAAGATCCTTCCGAGGATCGATCCTTCGAAGGATCTTCAACATCCTTCGAAGGAATGGATGCTAAAGTAACAGTAAATTTTTATTTTTTTTAAATTTTAAAATTATTTTTTAAGCACTGTGTATTTTCAAAATTTCTTAAATTAAATATCCGGACTAATTTCGATAGCGTGATAAAAATACTTTAAGACTTAAAGGTCTTTTGACACTCTTAAATATTTAAAACACAATATTTTACAAATAAGGGTATCCCTAGGGTGTGTCGAAAACATATTTAGGAGTGTCAAAAGACCTTAAAGTCTTAAAGTATTTTTATCAGGTTATCGTAATTAGTCCGGATATTCAATTTGAGAAATTTTGGAAATACACAGTGCTTAAAAAATAATTTTAAAGTTTTAAAGGAGATATCGACAATATAGACAGTTATTTTTTAATCACTGTGTATTTTCAAAATTTCTCAAATTGAATATCCGGACTAATTACGATAGTCTGATAAAAATACTTTAAGAATTCAAGGTCTTTTGACACTCCCAAATATATTTTCCACACAGTCAAGGGATACCCTTATTTGTAAAACACTGGATTTTAAGAATTTGAGAGTGTCAAAAAGACCTTAAATTCTTAAAGTATTTTTATCGTAATTAGTCCGGATATTCAATTCGAGAAATTTTGAAAATACATAGTGATTAAAAGATAACTGTCTATATTGTCGATATCTCCTTTAAAACTTTAAAATTATTTTTTAAGCACTGTGTATTTCCAAAATTTCTCAAATTGAATATCCGGACTAATTACGATAACCTGATAAAAATACTTTAAGACTTTAAGGTCTTTTGACACTCCTAAATATGTTTTCGACACACCCTAGGGATACTCTTATTTGTAAAATACTGTGTTTTAAATATTTAAGAGTGTCAAAAGACCTTTAAGTCTTAAAGTATTTTTATCACGCTATCGAAATTAGTCCGGATATTTAATTTAAGAAATTTTGAAAATACACAGTGCTTAAAAATAACTTTAAAATTTAAAAAAAATAAAAATTTACTGTTACTGTAGCATCCATTCCTTCGAAGGATGTTGATGATCCTTCAAAGGATCCTAATCATGATCCTTCGAAGGATCTTCAACATCCTTCGAAGGATCGTACCGTTCGAAGGATGTGAAAATTTGTGTATAAAATTATGGGTGGCAATATAGACACCGCTGAAATCTGTCTGTAGACACCGATTTCCGAAAATTGAGTGGAAATTACCATTCTGCCCTTTCCGCGCGAAATCGTGCGATCGGTGCTGCAACTCCATTTCGCGTCGATCGATCGATCTGAGGCGTATACGCTCGATCTGAGGCGTATACGATCGATCGATCGATCCGACAGTTCATTTTCTAATCGATCGATCGATCATAACACGGGTTTCAGTCGATCGCACGGTTCCATGGGATCGTGCGATCGATTTTAACTGAGAGGTCGACGGTTTGACAGTCGACCTCTCCACCAAGATCGATCGCACGATCCCACGTGATCGTGCGATCGACTGTGACCCATTCAAATATCGATCGCACGATCCCATGTGATCGTGCGATCGATCTTAACTGAGAGGTCGACTGTCAAACCGTCGGCCACTCATCTCAAGATCGATCGCACGATTCTATCTGATCGATCGATCGATTATCTGTTTAGGCCAAGATCATTCGATCGATCACTGTGATCGTGCGATCGATCTTGATGATGAGAGTCGACTGTCTGACAGTCGACCTCTCATCTCAAGATCGATCGCACGATAACATTATGATCGATCGATCGATCTTCTGTTTAGGGCAAGATCGATCGATCGATCACTGTGATCGCGCGATCGATCGATCTATATTATATAACCGATCGATCCTTTTGCCCTTCCTGCGATTGAACCTCGAAACGAAGACCCTTTCTCTTCTTCTTCTCGAACGATCGATCGACCCTTCCCTCTGAGCGCACGATTCTCCAAATCGTGCGATTTGCCCTCTCCGGAAGCCCTTTCTTTCTCGATTTCATCTTCGGATCTCCGATTTGCCTCTCCGGAAGCCCTCTCTTTCTCCGATTTCATCTTCGGATCTCCGGTTTGCCCTCTCCGGAAGCCCTCTCTTTCTCCGATTTCATCTTCGGATCTCCGATTGCCCTCTCGGAAGCCCTCTTAATTCGTCTTCCTCGCCGGATTTCCGGAAACCTTTTCTTGCCTTTCTCGATTTTGTCTTCCTCGCCGGATTTCCTTCACAGCCGTCATTCACATGGCATCCAAAGCGTCTACATCGAGAGGGAGAAGATAAAGGTACGGCTTCATCTAGAAGGAAGAGAGCGAGATTGACGGAGACACCACCTAGGGAGACAGAGACCTTCGACCCGAACCACTTCAGGTCTTTGGAAGCCGCCACTATACCTAGAGGATTTGTACTCTCGGCCGATGATTTATGGTAAAATCATGGACCTAAGCTTTTTTCCTGCATTTGAATTAAGAATCGATGAGTATATTTACAGACTTGGATGGGGAGGTTTTTTGGGAATAAAGAAGATTTTTACCCAAAATTGGTGAAGGAATTTTATGCAAATATGTCGGAGGACCGGGCGAGACACTCTATAAAATCCAAAGTTAGGGGGACAGAAATTGATATTTCAACTGAGGCACTGGACAGTATGTTTGGGTTTCCTAGTGCCACTATTTCGAAATATGAGCCAAATTCATGGCCCACCGATGTTGACGGATTCGTTCCCTCGGAGGCCATGACCCAATTGTGTGGGCGAAGTGATGGTGCCAGAGGAGATAAGATCGGGCTTATGGAGCTAACCCTAGAGGCCCGAATTGTATATTACATTATTAGGAAGAATATTTTTACCTAGAAAAGGGCTCAGTAATCAAGTGCCGTATTTTGATAGTTTCTTGATATGGTGCATCTTGAATGGGAAACAAATTGATATATCCTTCATCATAATAAACACATGGTTGCATCTCGTAAGATTAGAAAATGTAGCCTTCCATATGGTTTATTTCTGTCTTACTTGTTTCGATTTTGCGGAGTCACCCTCCCCCTGATGAGAAATAGAAATGAAGAAAACCGATATATTCGATGCGTCTACTTTGGGCAAGATGGGATTCAAACTCGACAATGCACGTTGGGTTCCCAAAGTAGAACATCGTCCTATTGAGGTTGAGGCACCTGAGGAGGGTGACATACCTGAAGTTGGGGGGACTGAGGCACTGGAGTTCAGGGTGACATACCTGAAGTTGGAGTAGTGAGGCACATGATACAGGAGTCAGTACTATGCTGATTCTTGACAGCATAGAAAAATTGAATGAAAAAATTGATGTAAAATTTGCCGAGGCTGAAGAAAGGCTAATAGGCAGGCTTGAAGGGATGGTTGATGAAAAATTAGGTGAGATGGAAGGAAGACTGATTGGAAGGCTTGAGGGATTGGTTGACGATAAATTGGCTCAGATGGAAGGGAGGATGAATGCCACAATTTGATAAGAAAAATAGTGAGTTGGTCGGAATGACGATGAGAAGGCTGAATAATTTGGAGACTCAGATGGTAGACTTAATGAGAAACTCTGTTCTTTTATTGCAAAAGGAGGAGTAAATACACAACTTGGACGCGATTCGGGAACCGGGACCATCAGATGTATGCTAACTGAGAAGAATATAAAGAAATCATGGGGGTTAGCCTCTTCGTCCACTGACACGAGTCAGGCTCTCTCGACTGACATCCCACAGTCTCGTCCGACTGGCGCCACTCAGCCTCTTCCGTCTGGCCCCATTCATCCTCGTCCGACAGGCCCCACTCGTCAGGTGCGTTCGACTGTCCCCAAGCATAGTGCGACTGGACGTCGTCCATTGGCACCAACACCTCCTGATCCTGCACCAGTACCTTCTTCATCGACACCAGCACCTCCTCATACTGCATCTGCCCAGCTTCTACATCTGCACCTGCTTCTACATCTGCTCCAGCTCCTGCTCATACACTCTTTTGATATTCATATGTAACATCGTTTGTCAATATAGTGAATGTTTTCTTTTATTACATCGTTTGTGAATCTCGAATGAACATAGTGAATGATTTCTTTTTATGAACTATTTCATCTATTGAATGAACATGGTGAATAGAATGGTTTGTTTATAAACAACTGAATGAACATGAGACCCTTTGAATGTCAGTAAATATGGGAGCAGTGAATGGTTTGTCACTAAATATGGGACCCTTGAGTGGTCTGACACTAAATATGGGTTTCATGTATTGTCGCTAAACATGGCACCTTTGAGTTGTGGTCTCTCACTTAATATGGGACCTTAGAGGGGTCAGTCAACAAGTATGGGACCTTAGAAATCAGATGGCCTTATTAAAGAAGAGTTTTAACTATTAGTGAGAAAGTTTGTCAAGGTTCCTTGACAAACTTCCTCACTAATGGTTAAAACTCTTCTTTAACCAGGCCATCTGATTTCTAAGGTCCCATACTTGTTGACTGACCCCTGTCTGAAAGGTCTCGTGTTTAGCGACAATCCACTCTAAGGTCCCATATTAAGTGAGAAACCACTCAAAGGACCCATGTTTAGCGAAACCATAAAACACTATTTAGTGAAAGGCCCACGCAAGGGTCCCATATTTCGTAACAAACCACTCAGTGCTGGATTCATTTAAAAACAATTGTTGCTTGAATACATACATCGGAATTAAAATTAATACAATTTTTTGGAAAAGAAATACATTCTTGCAACTGATACACGAAAAAATGATAGACATCCATCACTGATTCCACCAATGCTGTAATTCGTCAGGATCTCTAACATCACCAGAGGTATATGTCGAATCGTCATAGAAGCCATAAGAACAGTCGGCTGTGGAAAAAGGAGTACGTGTTAGTATTTCACCTTACTCTATATGAATGAAAATGTAAATATGTATCTTATGTAAATGAAACTTACTTCGGAAAATTGAGACAAACTCGTTGCTTGCGATTCAGGGTAATAATCATTAAATGGTTGAGGCAAAGCATTTAAATCTACACTGCAGGATGACTGTGCAGCACTTCTATTCGGACATGTTCTCTTCGTATGACCAATATTTTTGCATAACCCAATTTTCTTCCAGTCAATTGATTCTCTACAATCTCAAACGCAGAAGGATCTCGTCTTGTAGATGTTTGACCTTTGAGGTGTTTGAACCTGGATGACGTCCTCTGTTGTACTGCATAATAGGTTGGCTGATATGCATCTCATCACTGGCAAGATCTTGGATATGATCTCGGAGCTCCTCTTGATCAAATGTAGACAACTTTCCATATTTTTTCTTAATGCTTTCCCAGTGTACATCTAATTCATCTCCGGGTCGATTCATTTCAATGTTCAAGTCGTCAAATGAAATCAAATCGATTCTCCATTGTAGATGGATTTGATCCAAATCTAACTTGTTCATAAATTGCATTCTGTGAGCACAAGGTAAACCCATGGAAGTTGTAAACTGATGTGTACAATTGGGTAAAAATGACATGTTCATGAGCATAACATATTGCTTGTAAACCTCAGATAATGCAAATTGTGATACTCTGCCGTTCACTTCATCAAAGAAAGGATCGAAACAGTAAGAGCAAACCGGATTTTCTCATCCTCCGTTTGAATCTTGAACTCTTGAAACTGATTTTCAATTGCATGGGATATCTTCCTTCGGACAACATATAGATCGCTAGTGGAGTTAGCTATATATCGTTTTAACACTGAATGTGCACTTTCAACCCTTGAAGTTGCTGCATTTTGAAAATGTAAACTCCAACCGATCCATGCCTTGACGAATTGCTTCTTATGTGGGATCCATGTGCGTCTTATATAATTCACTGCATCCGAATAATGTCGAAAATCTTGTTTGAATGCCTCAAACCCTTCATTAAATGCAACTTCGGATGGAGACTCGACGCATTCATTCCATTGAGTCAAAATGCATTCCATTCTTCCACTTTATTGAAAAGAGGCTTACAATGAGCAAGAATATTCTTGTTGATGTGCCAAATACAAAAGATATGTACAGCATTAGGGAACTCTGAATCAATGGCATTCTTCAACGCCAAATCTCTATCTGTCAAAAAAACTTGTCGATCATGATTTACTCCTAATACCTTCTTGAACATCTGTAACGCCCATACGTAATCTTCAAATTTTTCATTCCTCATAAATGCAAGCATGAGTAGAAAGTCTTGTTGAAACTCGTGATACCAACGATATTAAGCAATGGCATATGATATCTGTTGGTTTTGTAAGTGCAATCCATGAGAAATACATTATTATAGGTCTTCGTAAGTACAACAGTGGATGTGCAAAGAGTAGATGAGATAAATGACCTTGACTGTCATAGTTGAGAAAATATTGGTAACCACCTACTTGAAGATCTTCTAACAAGGCTTCAATTGAAGTACGACCTCTAAGTTGCTCTTTTCGAACCGATGACAAAAAATTGTACAAATCAGTAGATGATACTCCAATCTCTGGATTCTCGTTTCGAAGGGTCGTCATAATTTGCCGGGGTGGTACATTGCTGTTATACATTTCAATGATCATTCTCTTCTCCTCATCTGAAAAACACCTTGTACTTGGATGACCTACTAATACGCTCGTCAGATCATGATTGTGCTCCACATCTTTTATAGTCAACTTCCATGACCCATCAACAATTTGTTTCCCTCTCACTTCAAATGGACAATTAACAAGGCGAGAATATGCTTTCTTCTTCTCTCATCATCTTTCAAATTAACTGTGCTACGATTGTACCCCTCTATCGCAACCAAAAAAAAACTACATTGCTTCTATTGCATGACCTCTTAATGGTAGCTACAAATCCTTGCGCAATGGAAACCTCCTTAACATGCTTCACTAAATCGCCACGACTTGAAAAACACCTCTCAACAAACTCATTGTCAACAATATCATTCTCAACAATCTCATCATTTTCACAATCCATAGTACTAATTTCAAAGAAATTTTGAGAGTCTTGGGTTTGAGAAAGAGTTACCTTTGATTCCGGTTCGGAGATTGAGAGAGTAACTTCTGAGAGATACTTTCGAATCAATATAGGCGATTTGAGAGAGTATCTTCAAATAGTGGAGTGGTTCGTTTCTTAAAGCGGGTTTGGGGTTTCAGGGAACATAGTTTGGAAAGGAGTTTGAGAGAGAGGGGTTTGAGTGAGAGGGGTGTAGAAAAGGCTTTGAGGAAGAAGATTTCGAAATCGGGGAGGTTTTGAAGGAGAAGATTTCAAAATCGGGGTTCTGAGGGACTAGGGTTTCGAAAGGGGCGAGATGAAAACGAAAAATGAGAGTGAAGAGAGGAGCGATTGAACTTATACTTAGTTTCGAGTGATCGATCGATCGCACGATCACAGTGATCGATCGATCGATCTTGCCCTAAACAGAAGATCGATCGATCGATCATATGTTATCGTGCGATCGATCTTGAGATGAGAGGTCGATGTCTGACAGTCGAGCTCTCAGTTAAGATCGATCGCACGATCACAGTGATCGATCGAATGATCTTGGCCTAAACAGATAATCGATCGATCGATCAGATAGAATCGTGCGATCGATCTTGAGATGAGTGGCCGACGGTTTGACAGTCGACCTCTCAGTAAGATCGATCGCACGATCACATGGGATCGTGCGATCGATATTTGAATGGGTCACAGTCGATCGCACGATCACGTGGGATCGTGCGATCGATCTTGGTGGGAGAGGTCGACTGTCAAACCGTCGACCTCTCAGTTAAAATCGATCGCACGATCCCATGGAACCGTGCGATCGACTGAAACCCGTGTTATGATCGATCGATCGATTAGAAAATGAACTGTCGGATCGATCGATCGATCGTATACGCCTCAGATCGAGCGTATACGCCTCAGATCGATCGATCGACGCGAAATGGAGTTGCAGCACCGATCGCACGATTTCGCGCGGAAAGGGGCAGAATGGTAATTTCCACTCAATTTTCGGAAATCGGTGTCTACAGACAGATTTCAGCGGTGTCTATATTGCCACCCAAAATTATTCGAAGGATTTTGAGCGGGAGGGTAAAACGGTAATTTGCACCTAAATTTTGAAAAGGGGTGTCCTTGGGCAGAAAAAGGGGGTGTCCGAATGGACTGCCTAAAGAGATTTATGTTTGAATTATATTTTTTTAAGGGGAGGAGTGGAAGTCCTATCTCACAGAAAATTTAACATCTCACTCCAAAATCCTCAGACTTGACTGGAGCATGCTAATTTGAAAATTTAGACTAGAAGTTCAATCAAGTTGAGTAATGTAGATAGTTTTTTCATTGACTTACTTTTATGGAGTCAACTTGAACTAACTCGTTTTAATATTTTAGAATTTTTAAACCATCTTCTTTTAAGTCTTGAATCATTTTCCTTTTCCTTAAAACATGTGAGAGTGACCAAAGGCTTACATTAAGTCGACAAGCCTATGATTCTTGTCGAATTTATTTTAATGTTTGCTGGTGAACCTTATTTGAGCCCAACAATTAGTTCAACAAGTTTGCAAATGAATGGCATATTTACAAAAGAGAATGATTTTCAATCTTCTCTTAGAAAAATGAAATTCAACAATATTGAATTAAATTTGGCACCCATGGTGTGATTTTTTTTTTTTAAATGGAATCATAGCATATTAAGAGCTACAGATTTCATTCTTGAGTCTTTAACCTCTCACTCTTCAGCCTTCTCATCATGGATTCTTTTTGTTAATTTTCCAAATAAATATTTCACTTGTTGCCAAACACACGTAAAATGACAATTTTATGATTTGTAATATCATAATCTTAATATTTTTTTAATTTTTAAAATACATAACAAAAACATTCACTTACAATCATTGAAGGGTTTTAGGGGAAATTGAGTTTCTCCTCTTGGGTGAGGGGAATCCAAAATGATGAAGAGAAGAGGCAAACAGGGGAAAAGGAAGACTTGATTTTCCCTTGTAAGGTAAATATCAAATATGGAAAAAGAGGAGAAACCCCTCTTTTTTTTCTCATTTATGCCTCCTCTAAATGCAACAATTAAAGGTCTTTTACAATCCACCGCTACCATCCCAACTCAACCCATTGTTCATGTTGACCAGGCCACATCTTGTTTCTTTAGACACACGGGTGCAGTCGGGTAGATGGGTCAAATTAAAGAGCTAAATCTTAGTCTGCATATATTTAATTCGTGTTTACTATTAGTTAACCCACCATATTTTAGCTTCCTTCAACTCGCCAATAATTCAATCCATTTTTAAAATCCCAATTGGTCAACCAATATAATAAAGTAAATAACTTGGTCTATATATATTGTATTGATGTGTTAGCCAGTGTAGATATGGAAGTTTGCAAATGCTCTGTAGATTAGTCGAGTGCTCAAATGGACCTGGACACCTTGGTCTTAATATGTATATATATTGTATTGATGTGATTTAGATGAAAATGTATCTATAAAACCAAGTCTTTATCTACAAACATAATCATTCTAGAGACTTAATTTTAAAAAAAAATTCAAATAATGATATAAAAATAAAGGATAACGATTCTCCCACGAGTATTTTGTGTAACCTGACACGGGTTTTTCTTTATTGTCTATTTTACTCATTCGAATCGGCTCACCGAACCTTTTGAATCACTTACCGCAAAGGGTTTGACGAACGGATTCGAAGGTCAAAATAAATAATACATTAAAACTCGTGTCAGGTTACATAAAATAGTGGGAAGATCACTTTCCAAAAATAAAAAGTATATTTTTATATAATTTAAATAAATGGAACCAACTCAAATAAAGCGGGTCAAGTTTTTGTTCCTTCACCAACACTTATAGAGCTATAGGGCTCATCAATATTTTTCGATTGGATCAATCAGATTGCATAGGCACCCAAGTTGCACTGCAGTTTTTCACTTTTACTGTCACCAAATTTGTCTATCAAAGTTAAACAAAGACTAAAACAATTTCCTTAGAACAATAAATCCTTTTCGGGACCATCTTCTCTTGCCAGTGACAGGAAGACGCTCTCCCTTCTCTCACCATCGTCAACGGTCGTTACTTGTTAAAATGTAATACCTATCTTTAATATTTTTAAATTTATCAAGTTTTTAAAACTTCGATAAAATATCAATCACAATTAATATTTTAAGATTTTTCAACATTTCAAAGTCAAGTCGACGGTCTCCCTTCTCTCACCATCGTAGACAGTCCTTACTTGTTAAAATGTAATACATATCTTTGATATTTTTAAATTTATCAAGTTTTTAAAACATCAATAAAATATCAATCACAATTAATATTCTGGGATTTATCAACATTTCCAAGTCAAGTCGACGCTCTCCTTCTCTCACCATCATCTACTGTCGTTACTTGTTAAAATGTAGTACCTAGCTTTGATATTTTTAAATTTATCAAGTTTTTAAAACTTCGAAAAAATATCAATCACAATTAATATTCTGAGATTTATCAACATTTCCAAGTCAAGTCGACGGTTTCCCTTCTCTCACCACCATCGACAGTTGTTACTTGTTAAAATGTAATACCTATCTTTGATATTTTTAAATTTATCAAGTTTTTATCGATAAGATATCAATCACAATTAATATTCTGAGATTTATCAACACGGTAGTAAATTCTCGATAAAATCGTGTTAAATAGCAATATTGTGATAATATTTCGATAAATGTCTGATAAATTCTCAATAAAATACCGATAAATTTCTTATTAATATTTCTATTTATTATATTTTTATTATTTTTAAATTATATTTTCACAAGATTTTGTTATTAATTTCTCGTTAAAAAATCGAGAATATGACAATATTCCCATATTATCAATCATCGTTAATATCCCGAGAATGGTATTTGTGAGTATGCTTTGAAGACTTCTTTTGCTTTGGTAAATTATACCAATTGGATATCATAAGTACAACATAAATATGCATGGCAATGGTGTATCATCGTTGATGATGTAGTAATATTTTAGGTTTGTTTTATTGAGATTTAATATTAAGGTGTAATGTAAAAAGGAGCATCCTAAATTTTTTTTTATTAAAGTTTTATATTCATTTAGTACTCTCATTTATTAATTTTATATTTTTAAAATCATTGACTTCTCATCATCATCAACAAATAATTCTATCTATCTAGGGTTGGCTATATGAATTTTTTTCCAATTAATCTTATCATAAATTATACCATCAGCACTCGAAAGTCTATTATGTTCTTTTTTTATCTATTCCTTCTATATTTTTTAAGGTCACACTCTCTTCTTAATGTCTAATATGAGTAATATCCGTAGCATCTTTACTCTCTACAATGAAGTTGTTTAGTCTTCTACTAACATGATGAAATCACCTTAAACGAAATTCTTTCAATTTATCATCTATTGGCGTGTTATAGTGGCGTAGGAAGGACTCCCGTTTCGTGAATTGAATTCGTGAATATCACTCCAAACCTTTGGATTTACTGTATCCTTTTACTCATATGGGTTTTCTACCTTTAAAAAAACTATGTCTTAGTTAAGTTAGACACTTGGATTGAGAAGTTTGAGTGCTCCAGCAGACAATGTTAGAGAGTGAGAGCTATCCTATCATCAAAAGAAATAAATATTTGGATAGCAATTGGAGTAGTGGTTGATCTTTTAAGACAAAAGTAAAATCATTAAATAAATATTTTTATCTATGATGTTCGATCTAATGCTAAAGATGTATCACATGAACATCAATCTAAAATTGGATAAAAAATCTAAAGAAGAAAATAATATTTTGAGCAATTTGAATTTATCATTAGATTATAAATAAAAACAGTGAATTATGGTGCATTTTCATGGAAAATAAATTCAAGTGAAAGAGCAGTTTCACATCTTTAGAAAAAAAAAAAATTAAAGGTAAGTATCACTATAGCTCAATACTGTTTGGCTCAGCAGTTAAACATAATTTTTTTTTTTTGAATTAACGTGTAGGAACCTCAGACACAATCCTACTAAAATTTCTACGGATGAGCTCATTACCCCTAAGGCATACCAATGTTAGGTCATGAGGGCTTGAACCCGCAACCTCCCGCTTTCTGAGATGGGAGGCAACCAGTTGAAGTACACCCATGTGATAAAAAAAACCATCTCAATAAATGACTCAATTTTTAATATTACTCTATACAATATGATTAATCAACTAATGAAAAAAAGAAAAAATCAACAAAGTTCAAATACAGGCCAAGACACGAATAGCTTATAATGATTTTTCTTTTTTTTGGCTTTTTTAGGAAGAAGACTACAAACGAATGGTTCCCAAAAAACCAGCCCAGTAGAACATGCAAAAACCTTCACTTATTCTTCGATTTCATGGATTTCATGTATTTCCTTCGATCCAATATGTTCATCAGCACTGTTGGCATAGTTGTTGACGTTATTTGGCGGCATTTTCATTTCATCTTCGATCAAAAACCCGTACCTGTTGCCAAGATCACCCAGCAACTGATATACTTGAAGCATTGTGGGTCTTTCCTCAGGAACAGATGCAACACATGCATATGCAACTTTAAGACACTCGAGAAGTTCATCGTCGTAGCCCCTCCCAATCATCGACTTGTCGACGGCATTCAGAAGAAGACGGTTAAGTGAAAGATAAACAATCCATTCCACCAGGTTATGCTTGAAGTTGTGAGAATGGTTCCTCTCTTGAGTTGGTACTTTTCCTGTAAGTAGCTCAAGGAGCAGAACCCCAAAGCTGTAAACATCAGCCCTTGGACTGGCCATCAACATGGATGTATATTCAGGAGCAACATAACCCAAATTACCAAAATCCGCCGTTAACAAAAGTACTAAGATGAGTGTCAAATGGATTCATAACCTGTGCAGACCTGAAATCTGAAATCTTTGGCTCATTATCATCATCCAAAACTATACATTCTGAGCTAATTTTGCAGTGAATGATGCTAGGATTGCATTTGTGGTGTAGCCAGGCCAAACCTCTCGCCACGCCGAAAGCAATTTTCAGCCTAAGAGGCCATTCCAGGAATGTTCCTTCACCCTCTGTCTGATGTAGCTGTTGATACAGAGTTCTCCGAGGCAAGTACTTGCATACCAAAAGCCTTTCGTTTCTCGCGATGCAAAATCCCAAAATTGTAACCAAGTTGCGATGTTTTACTCTCCCCAGTGTCATCATCTCAGATACAAATTCTGTCTTGTACTGTTCAGATTTCAGAAGCCGCTTCACGGCCACTAGAGATCCATCCAAAAGCATTGCCTTGTATGTCTTGCATCCTCTCTCTGAATCAATGATGTTGGCATCACTGAAGTTGTTTGTTGCCTTCTTCAAATTGTGCAGCCTCCATTTTGAAATAGAATTCTCACGCATAGCGACCTGTAAACAGAATGGATTTGTCATTACATCAAAGTTGAAAAATGTAAAGCAAAATTAACAGAACTACGAGCAATTCAGATTGGAGAAATGAAAGGTACTTGCCTTGATGACATCGGTTGCCTTTGTACTCATCACCCAGTTCTTTGCTTCAATTCTCTGTTCATTCACAGAAAGTTCATCCTTCCATTTAAAATTTATTCCCTTGATTTGTTCATCAGCACCATTGGCACAGTGTTTGATATTGTCCGATTGAGAAGCCACTCTGTTTCTGATCACACTTAAAATCTGGTATACTTCAAGCATTGAAGGCCTTTCCTCAGGAATAGATGCAACACATGTGTATGCTACTTTAAGACACTCGAGGAGCTCGATGTCCCAGCTCTTCCCAACCAAATACTTGTCTATGGCATTCAGAAGAAGAGAGTTAACAGAAAGATGAGAAATCCATTCTACCAGATTTTGCTTAAAGTTATGTGGGGGATTAGCCTCTTGAGTTGGTACTTTGCCAGTGATTAACTCAAGCAGCAAAATCCCGAAGCTGTAAACGTCACCCTTTCGACTGGCCAGCAACTTGCGTGTATACTCAGGAGCGACATAACCCAAATTATCAAAATCTCCATCAGTGAAAGTACTGAGATGGGTATCAAATTGATTCAAAAGCTTGGCAAACCCAAAATCCGATATTTTTGGCTCACCAGTTTCACCCAGAAGTATACATCTGGAGCTTATGTTGCAGTGAATTATGCAGGGGTTGGATTGATGGTGTAGCCATGCCAAACCTCTTGCCACTCCACATGCAATTTTCAACCTGAGAGGCCATTCCATACTAATACCATTGGCATCTGCTTGATGTAGCTGCTGATACAGAGTTCTTCTAAGCTTGTGCCTGTAAACCAGAAACCTTTCCTTTTTTGCAATGCAGAAGCCTAGAAAAGGAACCAAGTTGCAATGTTTCACTCTACCTAGGCTCAATATCTCGGATATGAATTCGGCTCTGTGTTTTTGAGCATTTTGAAGCCTCTTAACAGTGACCAAAGAGCCATCTGAAAGCGTGGCCTTGTAGATGATGCCTGATCTATCCAACCCAATTACGTTTGCATCACTGAAATTATTGGTTATCTTCTTCAAATCCTCCAGCCTCATTTTTAAGATAGTATTCGAAAGCACGGAGTCCTGCATGTTTAAAGCACTTGCCACTATGTCAAAATTGAAAAGGAAAAGTGAAATTAGCGAAAGCTAGTAGGTGTTGATTCAGATTCAGAAATAGAATCAACTTGCCCCGTTACAAACAATCAGGTACCTTCATACTTACCTTCCAGTTGTTTCCTTCAATGTCTTCCTCCATAGAAGAGAGTTTGCCCTTTGATCCTTTGTTCTTAGAGACTTTATAGAACCAAGCAACCTGTACGACTATTATTACGAATATTATCCCACCACTAAATGCTACACAAATTGAAAAATCTGTGCTCATCTTGCAAGAATCCAAAGGTTCCCCACAGAGACCATTGTTATATGTTAAAAAAAAAAGGGGTACTTAACAGAGGACCGAATGGAAAAAACCAGCAAATGCAATAACTGGATGTTTGACCGAAAAGATTGTCAAAAACATCCCTTTATTTCATTTAAGTGAATTGTAAATTAGCAGCCGAGCATGTTTGAAAGTGCAGAACATCTGGCATGTAGGGATTGCCAGATCAATAGTTTGGATATCCAAGTGCATGTGTTATGCGTAGCTGCATAGAAACAAGCTGCACTTTCATTTAATCAAAGTTTACAGCAAAGAATTGCTACATTGTTTAAAATCATAAAACTACACAGCAGTGTGCATAAGAGTAACGAAATCAGCTTGCCTTGATGCCTTTAGTGCCTTTATTACTCTTTGCCCATTTGTTTCCTTCAAGATCTTCATCCTTCTTCTTTCTAGACACTCTACGGAAACCAAATAACATGGCGACTGCCATGACAATGATTGCAAATATTATCCCGACAGTGACCCCAGTGTGAGGTCCTGTGCACTTATCCAAAGGTTCCCCGCAGAGACCATTATTACCCAAAAAATTTGAAGCAGGAAATTTGTGTGTAAAATTAGGAATCTGCCCTGACAAGGAGTTATCTTCAACACTGAATTTATTTAGTCGAGCAAGCTGGGTGAGTTCCCCAGGGATCTGACCAGTAAACCGGTTGTGTTGAAGACTGAGGCCATTCAGAAAGGTGAGATTCCCAATTTTTGATGGAATTTCACCTGTAAAGTCGTTTGAAGAGAGGTCAAGTATGGTAACATATGGTATTATTTTATCAATGCCAGTTGGGAGGGATCCAGATAGTTCATTGCTGGATAGATCTAATCCTATCATGCTTGTGCAGTTCTTGAGAGCCATTGGGAATTGGCCTTGGAGGCCCATGTTGCTGAGCCGTATATTTAGGACCCTGCTTTCATCAGGGTGCCAGCATTCAATGCCATTGAATTTACAAATGGAACCTTCAGTTGAGTTTTCCAAGTTCCACGAGTCTAGGTACCCATTTGGATCTTTAAGTTCCGTCCTCAGGGCTCTTAAGCAATTAAGGTCAGTCGAGACTCCATAACATGTATTACTGCAACCGAGTAGAAGCCAGAAAAGGGTATGAAGGAGAAGAAGACGACCACTGTTTCCCATGAGCACGGCCATGAAGCATACCACTGAAGTCCCCTCCCTTCTCAACATCCAACACTAGTATGAACCAACTCAGCTCTACACTCATCAGCCATTAAAACCCATCAAAGAAAAAGAAAAACAACATAACAATCGCTGACCAAAAGAAATGCAAATCCCTCCAACTTAACTCTTTGCCTGCAATTAATAATTTCATGGAATATGAGATCAAGGAAAACACAAACAACAAAACCCAAATCCTGAAAAGAAAAAAAACCACCAATAGATTTCAGCATTTCAATTTCAAAGACACCCAGATCAGAAAAATATTCCAATTCAGCTACACCAATGTCACACATCTAAAGCAACTCAATTTTGAATCGTAGATTTTACCAGTTATCAAGTTTGTCCTGCTTACCTTCCCAAAAATGATTCAGGAATTTCCCAGTTACCAGCAATTTCGTGACAAATATTAAGTAAAATATAAAAGCAACATACGCAGTGTTCTACCCTGAATCAAGGATTGAGGGGTTATGAACTTTTAAATGCACTCCAGCGTCTGCCATTCCGCATATTTTCCAACCATGACCTAGACTTCCACACATGTGGGGCCATGGTATTCAGAAAGGTTTGTTCAATATAAAAAATTATTTGATTTTTAATCCAAATTTTTTTCTCATGTTTGTGAAAAACCTATCGATAAATTTATCGAGTGATAGGTATTGATTGGGCATATCGGGTCAAATTGGTCAATTCATTTAAGTTGCTGTAGGTATTTAGATCTGGTTAAATCATTTAATAAATGAGTTATCTTATCTATGAGTCAGATTGACACATATAAAATTATTTATAAATAGTGATGAAAAAGTACGTTTTATTATAAAAACACTATTTATTCCTATAATTTCTGCAGCTATGTCATAAATATGGATGTCTGAACTAATTGCTAGTGGTTCATCCTTCCAAGGTTTTAAAATAGGTATTGCAGATACGACTTCTCTCTTCTCTTTATTTTATTTTTTTTAATACAAAATATATGAGAAAAATAGTGGAAAACCCAGCGTAAGCATATTTTTGTTAAAAGCGGTATTTTTTTGAAAATTTAGACTCCTGAGAGTTGAAATTTCGATATGAATAAAGTATCTCTTAAAAATTTAGAAAATAGGAAACCAATATAATTAAACATCTAATATGAAATTCATGTTCTGTAACGCCCGGATCCGGAGGTGGGCCCAGAATGCTACTATTTTTTTTTTTATCTTAACAATTTTGAACTGGGCTTGAACAAACTTTAGGCTCAGAAATAAATGTCACACGTGCTCTTTACATGTGAATTCAAACATATATCATATGTCTACCCTTTTTCCAAGCATACATCATATAAACAAATATTTCCAAGACAAAAGGGTTATTTCATTTATAATAGAGTTACTAGCAGTAACATGGTGGTTCATACATGATTACAAAACAAGTACCATAAGATGTATTTTACAAAACATGATTCCAAGAACCATTAAACAAAATAAATGTAATTCCTATCTATGGGATTTCAAGTAACTGTAATAGCTTATCCATCCTTAAACTTGAAATGGAGGTTCCTCCTCATCGGGTACATCTCCTGAAATATGAGTGGTGTGAGCTAATCAGCCCAGTGAAAAGAACATAACAATGCAGTGTACTGATTATCAGGTTAGCCAAAAATCAACATTTTCATCATAATATGTTTGTCATGCCAAAATATCAAATCATCCTCATATTACTGTTGATATCCAACGCAACACCTAGACCTACACTGACTATAAGCATTAAGTCCCGATATGGTCAGAATGTAGAATTTTGCAAGTACATCTCCTACACACTTGGGCCGATACTGACACACCTTGGCTAGCAACTGACACACCTGGGCCAGTAGATGCAAACCAACACATCTGGACCGGAAATCAACACACCTGGGCCGATCATAGTTCAGTAGTTAAGGGTATGTGGAAACAGTGTCAATATCATCATAACTTACAGGTATTTCATTATCCATAATCACCATATACGATAAGCATCGCTAATATCAATAAGCATTTTTCACAATAGTGCATCATTTCTAGGCATATGAGTGGGTTCATTAAGTCTGATCCTTTAAACTACTCATTGCACTAGATCATCTTAACCTGATTTACTCCTACTGCAATGTTAAGTCTTCTCATCGAAAGTGTGGGGTATTGAGATATCTGTCAAAAAAATAATACAACGAATTGTACAATTATCAATCAAACATAATACACATAATCACAGTGTTTCAAATCATTTTATCCTATCTTCCGGAAAACTCAAAGGGTACTGGATATGAGTCTCCTAAATGATTTACTATCCATTTTAGATTACAATAATCAATAGTATAATAGTGTGCTCAGGCCACTACTCGTATAGCGAGTTAGGCCTAGAGGTACAAATATAGGGTGCTCAGGTCACTACTTGCATAGCAAGTTAGGCCTAGAGATACAAATATAAGGTGCTCAAGTCACTACTACTCATATATTGAGTTAGGCCTAGAGATACACTCAGTGCCCGAACCCTTCTTTTCTACCGAGCGGCGAAGTTAAGCGCTCAGCTACTGATAGTTATCGGGCTAAGTCAGCCACAGATAGAGAGTATCGGCCTGGAAGTGAATACATAATATAGATTTACCTGATAATACCAATGAAAAGAGGTTAGTATCACTTTTAATTAAGTGGGTATAAACATCACATTAAAATCTAAGATGCAAATTATAAAATCCCAATTTAGACTAAGTTTCAAGATTTGATCTGGGTTCTTCGGAACATGCCTCGGAACCTGGTACTGTGGCTTCGGACCTTCCGAGCCACTGCCTAAAATTGGGCTTTTATTGAACCTTCGGAATTTAGGTTTTGTCCTTCGAAACTTCCGAAGTTGAGGTCTCGGAACTTCCGAGCCTGCTACCGAACAAAATAGAAAAATCGGTTGGTCTGTAAGTCTAGGAACATGCCGAGTATTGTTCGGAACTTCCGAACAATTCGGATGATCCCAGGGGTCGGAACGTCAAGGCAGAAACAGAGAGCTCAACGGTTAGTCTCTGTTCCTTCGGAACTGGGGTTCGGAACTTCGGAGGTACTACCTTCAGAACTTCCGAAGATCGATTCTTGGATCTTCCGAGAGTTGTCTTCTACATCAGTCACCTGCAATAGAGCAGTAACGTGAGGGACAGTATGAAATACGAATTCAGAAACAGTGGGTTTCCTAGATTTGTTTTTCACATCCTCTGGTTCGGATGGACTCTACAGTGAGTCCTCTTTACTTCAGAAATCAATTGAAGTCTTTAAACTGATTAAAACATTAGATTAAAATGGAAAACTAATAAGACATAAGAAAATCCAAGTTTTTTTACTAAACTTCAAAATTGATTTTAGGATTCAAAACTTAACCAAAATGACTTCTATTTAATTCTAAACTGACTAGAATTTAAAAAATAAAGACAATGGTTACCTTCGTTTTTTATCCTGCGTTGAAAATCACCAACTGGAAAAATCTCTCACTTAACTCAAGCAGCAAAATCCCGAAGCTGTAAACGTCACCCTTTCGACCGGCCAGCAACTTCGTGTATACTCAGGAGCGACATAACCCAAATTATCAAAATCTCCCTCAGTGAAAGTACTGAGATGGGTATCAAATCGATTCAAAAGCTTGGCAAACCCAAAATCCGATATTTTTGGCTCATCATTTTCACCCAGAAGTATACATCTGGAGCTTATGTTGCAGTGAATTATGCAGGGTTTGGAATTATGGTGTAGCCATGCCAAACCTCTTGCCACTCCACATGCAATTTTCAATCTGAGAGGCCATTCCATACTAATACCTGTGGCATCTACTTGATGTAGCTGCTGATACAGAGTTCTTCTAAGCTTGTGCCTGTAAACCAGAAACCTTTCCTTTTTTGCAATGCAGAAGCCTAGAAAAGGAACCAAGTTGCAATGTTTCACTCTGCCTAGGGTCGATATCTCGGATATGAATTCGGCTCTGTGTTTTTGAGCATTTTGAAGCCTCTTAACAGTGACCAAAGAGCCATCTGAAAGCGTGGCCTTGTAGATGACGCCTGATCTATCCAACCCAATTATGTTTGCATCACTGAAATTATTGGTTATCTTCTTCAAATCCTCCAGCCTCATTTTTAAGATAGTATTTGAAAGCACGGAGTCCTGCATGTTTAAAGCACTTGCCACTATGTCAAAATTGAAAAGGAAAAGTGAAATTAGCGAAAGCTAGTAGGTGTTGATTCAGATTGAGAAATAGAATCAACTTGCCCTGTTACAAACAATCAGGTACCTTTATACTTACCTCCCAGTTGTTTCCTTCAATGTCTTTCTCCATAGCTGAGAGTTTGCCCTCTGATGCTTTGATCTTAGAGACTTTATAGAACCAAGCAACTGCTACGACTGTAGTTCCGAAAATTAACCCACCACTAAATGCTACACAAAGGAAAAATTTGGTGCTCACCTTGCAAGAATTCGAAGGTTTCCCACTGAGACCATTGTTATATGCAAAGCTTGACTCATTAAATTTCTTTCCACCATTATCACCAAAACAAGGAATCTTCCCTGACAAAGAATTAGCAGCGACACTGAATGAATTAAACCGAGCTAGACGGCCTAGTTGCTTAGGAATCTTACCAGTGAAGTAGTTGAATTGAAGATAAAGGGTATTCAGATCGGTAAGTCTTCCAAGTTTAGATGGAATTCCTCCCGAGAAACTGTTGTATGAGAGATCAAGAGTGGTGACCAATGGTATTATTTCATCAATGTTGGAAGGGATGGGTCCATAAAGATTATTCTTGGATAGATCCAATACTTTCAATCTAGTGCAGTTCTTGAGAGCCATTGGGAATTGGCCTCGGAGGTTCATGTGTGAGAGCAGTATGTCACGAACTCTCTGATCATCTTCCCAGCAATTGATACCATTGAATTTGCACATGAAACCTTCGGTTCGATCAGAGAAATCCCAACGTCGTAGGTTGTAAGAAGGATCCAAAAGTTGGTTCTTGAGGGAAATCAAGCACTGAACATCACTTTCATCCCCATAAGATGTAGTAGTAAGCAAACACCAGAAAACAATATGAAGAAGAAACACAAGACATCTAAAACATGAAAACCCAATGATTCTTTTTGACACCTTCATTTTCTGTCCAGCCAAAGGCATCATGGAGAAGAAGGAGAAGAATGTAGCAAGAAGTGGAATTTTAAAGCCTAGAATTTCACAAAATTATGTTCTGCTAAGAAATCCGGGCTACCAAACAAAGCAGAGTATATTTACCGTATTCACTCGAACATTTGAAACAAGAATAGATAAATTACTCGATATCAACTGATGAACGGTAAGAAAAGGCTTTAAAGATGCCCTAAGTGTTGACTGTTGACGACCTACACAGCTTAAAAGGAAAGTCAAAAAAAATGAGAAAAACGTGAGGAGGAAGAAGAGAGGAAGAAGAAGGCGAGATCTAGCCATAGACTTTGACTTTATTTTAGGTAAAGAATATTATTATCTTTAACATTATAATTTTATTCAGAGTTGTCCTATAGTTTTTCCCTCTATACTGGAGGGTTTTCCACGTAAATACTATGGGTTCTTGTGATGTGTGATTGATTTATTTTTCATTTGTTTGCTTCCATCATCGTTATTATTATTTTGGTTGGATTTGTGGGATACAAGCATAAATTAAAATCCAAGAACAAAACTAGAACCCTCAAAACAAAAATAAATTTTAATCCAATTCTGGTGTTCTTATGGCTATATTTATAGCCATCACAGCAACTGAAAAACAAGAAATATAATATTAAAAAATATTTTTTTTTTCCTAGGATTCTAGGAAGCCTCACATGCCTAGGGCCTTCTAAATGGGCCTTATTGCCTAATATAGGTTCCAACCAGTGGCTAAAGCCATTTGGATTATTTACTTCATATTAAATGGCACTAAAACAGATAAAATTATATAATAGTCTGCTGCATATCTGGTCGAAATTCACCCTCAAATCTTAACCATCAAATCTGGATTCTTGCCTCGCAAACGGCTTCTGAATCTACGCCCAGATCTATCCCACAATCATCCACAAGCCCAGCTGATAGTTTTGATGTTTCAGCAGTAATTTTCAGCCATTGATTTCAGATTTTTGCATCATTTATATGCCCCAAATTGGTCCCATATCTGCCGTACACGTCCCAGCCAGCTTGCTAAAATGGGCCCTTCCCATTTGGGCTCCAAATGATCCAACAGCTCCAACGTCCCAATTCCCAAAGCTTGTTGATTTAAGTAGATTCACTGCCATGTTCACGTCCTACGTGGCATCCACATGGGCATTGATGTGGCATCTGAGGTGTAATTGGAGTTAACAGCTTCATGGAAGAAATGGACCTAAAAACATGGGCTTCGAGGCCCAAAACATCTCCAAACCTTCCCTGGCCCATAACTGATTTAAATGGACTTTAATTCGGGTACGAGTCGGTTGATTTGGTTGTATTTGAGGTCCCCTCCTCCTTTCATAGATCTGAGCATAAATTCATATACCAAATTCGTCAATTTCATCCAATCGGGTCTGCTCGTCTTCAATTGAGTCCTTATCAGGTTCGTCAGATTCGATATCCGCATGACAATTCATTCTCATGATCACAAGTAGGCCCCTCATACAACTCTCACTGTGGAAATCTCTTATGGGGCATGCAGTTGAAAAATATCCTATAAATGTTTCATATATTATAAGGGTTAAATGTGCTTGAACGGCGCTAAATAATGATTGGTGGTGACAAGGTAGTCTGGCTAAGTTAGAGTTCAAATCCTTCAAACTTATAAAAATTAATCTTAAAATCCATTTCCCTCTTTTTAATTTACTTTTTTTAATGAATTTCAGCTATCTTAAACAGTCTATTTGCTATGTCTCCGTTTTTTTCTTCAAAAGTTAAGTACAAAGCACCTTCCAACGGTTGGGTTAGGATTTTTTTGGGTTTGGCTGAGTTCAAGTCTGAGCCTAAGTTAACCTAAATTTACCCTAATTTTTATTTGTAGGACCTACAGGTGGGTTTATCTATGCTCTAGACTTATAATTTTTGGTATTGTTTTATTAAAATATAACTATTCCGGATTTTGGGTCAAACTCAGACTTTCATTTACTAAGATTAGCTGGTCTCAAGTTCTAATTTTGACCTAACATTTTAGGCTAAAAAATGAGCTCCAGCCAAGTTTGGGTCAAACAAAACTTGATTCTTTTTATTTTTCATGTGGACTGAGGTTACATTTGGCCTAATTTGAATCATTTAATACACGGATCAAGTTTGGTACAAGTTGGGATGGTCAAGTTTCTTATAAATCAATTAAGTTGGGTTGGTCATTTAAACTTGGTCATTCATTTGAATTAGATTAGGTCATTTACTACATGAATCATGACCCATTGGCTCAATCAATTTTTTTAAATGAATTGAGTTGGGCCAACCTATTTAATCTTAATTGAGTTAGTTTAATCTATTTGATATATAGGTCGAGTTGGATCAACTTGTTGAAGCTTAGTTGCTCTTTGTCAACCCACTCAATAATGAGTCAGGTTGGTATGCATATGATTAAGATGTTCTAAGATTTATTTAGTTAAGTCCTGATTGTTTGTTTTATAAATTTTCTTCAAAAAACATTTTCTATCTGTCATGATGTAATAATTTTTTATCATTTTTTAAAGAAAAGTTAGCTTTGAAATCTACATTTCATTACGAATATCTTTGTAAATTAACATGGAAAGATCTTGTCTTTATGAGAAAGTCAAATTTTCTTAAAAATATATATGCAAACAAAGATATTAATTTTGTGTGTTCTATGTTAATCCACTCAACCTAACTGAAAAAAAATCGAGTTTAGTGGTTATTTCTTAAATTCTTTTATGTTGACTCAACTTCATCCAACCCAAAGTAATTTCTTTAAAATTTGGTTGGATTGGATAGAGGGGTCTTGACCTTGAACCTGATCTGAATTGAATTAAAGTAATATTTAACTAATATATTTATTTTTATCTATTAAATTTAGTTTATACACTCCATTTAAATAAAAGAAATCTTAGTCTATAAACCATGTATCTTTCATTTTCTATTAAGAATAATTTTCTGTCATTTTTATTTTTTAAAAAATTACAAAAGTTTGAGCCATTTAACTTAAACCGAATTGGTAATTAAAAATTGGGCCGAATCAGATGAGTAATAAAAATTTGACCTGGATTAGGTCAGTATTTAAAAAATTCGAATCGGGTCGTGTCCGATAGAGAACCCGTAACTACCCGTTACCCGTTGCCACCACTATGTGTGTTAAGTCGTCGAGCGTCACTGAATCCCCAGCACCGTGCCATGGAACGTTTCGAGCGGCGAAGGTAACTAGGGTTTGGATTTTTCGAACTTCCACAGAAAGACGAAAAGAAAATCAGTTGAACTTGATTTCCAACCTTCAAATACATCTTTCTAGCAACGGCAGTAATGTCTACTCTAGAAATTGAAGCTCGAGAGTAAGTTTTCCTTAAAATGCCATTTTTTTTCTTTTATCTTTGGACCCTTATTTTCTAAAAGAATGCATGGTTTCCTAGTTTTCTCATTTCCTGAAATTGTGATTTTGGTTTCTCTGAAATTGGGTAATTCTGCTGAAAGAATGTGTAAAAACTGAAAAGGATGTGGTTGTTTTAGAGGGGAGTGCCTATATGTGTGGCTTTGTTTAAATGCATGAAAGTAATTGTTTTGTTGGAAAATCAACAGTTTAACTAAAAACAGAAAGGGTTTGATTTTTGGTTAAAATGATTATTTTCAGGGTAATATTTTCCTTTTCATGCATCCGAGGGCCATTGTTTCAATGCATAGAAAGGACAGTCCTTTCTTGATAATAATATTTCTGACTAAAAATATCAATTCTTCTATTATAATCAAAAGCCCCAATCTATATGATGTTGGCTTTTCGAGTTCTAGTTCTCTTTTTTACCATGTCCTAAGCCATGCTGTCAATCACTCCACTATTTACCAAGTCTTTCTTTCCTCTTCCCACTACGTTATCAATGGTCTTAAGTTTTTTTAAAATTCTCTCTAACGTGCCATTTTTAACTCTATCTTTTTGAGTTAAGTCACTATCTAATGTAACATATGCATTTCCGTTGCTTTAACTATTTGTTTTTTCTTCATCACCCGACACTCTCCTCTATAGAGCATTGCATGTTTGATATCTGTTTTATAAAATCATCCCTTTAAGCAATTTGGAACTCTCTCATCATCCCATAAAATTGTTTCCAATTTTCGCTCACTGGGCTTATTTGTTTGTCAACTGCTTCTTTGGCTGTATGTACATTCCAAAAAACTTTGTTGACTCGTCTGCACTTTGCGCACCCCACTTCCATCCTGTTAGTTATATCTAAGCCCATTCCTCTAGGGATTTACCATAGATCTCATGTATCTAAACTTATCATAATATGCTACTAAGTTATTTCCAATTTCAATCAGATTGCCTTCTTTATCTTCTATCCCACTAACGTTGCCCTCAATGTATTTTGTTTTAGTTATACTAATTTTTAGACCATTTGTCTCAAAAGCTCTCTTCCAAGATTCCAACTTATAGTGGAGTTGTTGCTTTTCTCACTAATTAGTTCTATATCTTATGCAAAAAGCGTACTCCATGACACTTCGTCTTAGATACTAAAAAGAGTGATTAGCTTGAGCATTTTTGAAAATGGTTATTCCAAGGAACTTCTTTTCCTTTCAATGTATTCAAACTGAGTGTATGTGTCTAGTGTATGGAGAGGAAGTTTCAGCGAGCAAGGGTATGGCAATTAAGTTCATAGGGAAGCCACAAAGAGATGGTCGTTAGTTTTAATTGCCTCACTAGTTGCCATGCTTTTTAATGCTTGGATGAATCCGATTGCATTACCTAATTTATATGGGTTTCAGCCATGAGCAAAAGTGATTTAAATTGTTCTATTTGAAACCTAAAATGCAGTAGATACCTTTATATGCACTTGTATATTCTAATTTTGTACATTCTTTAGATCTAAAGCACCTTATAAGCCATTCACAACGGGCATTTTTCATTTTTTACTCTGTCAAAATGCCTTTAATTTGAAAAGAATCCTGTTTAAATCAATTGATCGTAATGGCTGAGATATGTTTCCGGGTTGACTACATTGTTAATGAAGGCTTATAGGGTGTGGAGTGCTAAGTTTGAAAACCATGCAAATCACATTAGTGCATGTCAATTTGATTTTGGAATTAATTCTCAGATTTAATTTTGTATGTCACTGGGCTTTCTGTCCTTATATCATTCTGTGGTCATTGTATTTGTTAATGCTTTGTTTAGTTCTATGTATGGAACCTTGGAGTTCTCTGTTATTTTTATCTGTAAAAGTGGTGGTTGTAAATCTTACTGCTGCACTCATTTACTGTTGTCTCTATCTCTCTCTCTCATCTCTTTTTACAGTGTTATTAAGATCGTCCTACAATTTTGCAAAGAAAATTCCTTGCACCAAACGTTTCAGACATTACAGAGTGAGTGCCAGGTCTCTTTAAATACTGTGGACAGTCTTGAAACATTTGTTGCAGACATCAACAGTGGAAGGTGGGATGCAATATTGCCTCAAGTGTCACAACTCAAGCTTCCTAGGAAGAAGCTGGAGGACTTGTATGAGCAGGTACGAAGGATATTGTTGATGTTTCTTAAATTTGTAATATTTCTGACTTCCCCTTTTGTCACCAAAGACAAACTGATAACTGTCGAAGCATGAAGAGAATTAACTAGCTAGAGTTATTCAAAAAAGGGGAACGTTGTTGGAACATTCTCATATCTATGATTAAAGGAGCGTGTTTTTTCAACTCTCTTCTTTCATTCTTTCTCTCTACCCTAATGTTGGAGCATCAATATTTTTTTAGTCTTGAATTCATGTATGTATTTGATGCCTTGCTTTGTTTGGTGGACTTAAAGTGTGGCATATGTGTTTTAACTATGTTTAATATTTGTATTCTTCATTCTTGTTTTTTTTTTTTTAGATTGTTCTAGAAATGATTGAGCTTCGCGAGCTAGATACTGCACGTGCTATTTTACGACAAACTCAAGCAATGGGTGTCATGAAACAAGAGCAGCCAGAACGATACTTGCGACTTGAACATCTCCTTGTTCGGACATATTTTGATCCACATGAGGTCTGTTGGTTTTGCATGAACTATTTATTTGTTATTTAGCTCCAGTAAGAAAGAAGCTGTTTTTCTAATTGATGTAGAAGCAAATGAAGGGTTGTATGAAAGAATATCAGAAAAGATAATGATAAAGGTGCCCTCATGGGTGTAGCTCAGTGGGCTTGAGCTTTTAGGAATAAACTAGAGGTCTTAGGTTCAACCCTGCTGGAGTTGCTCGATGTACGAGGCCTGTGGACAGTTTCGTGTATCCTGGGATTTATCTCGCCTCTATGCGATGAGGATACTCATGATATTAAAAAAAAGAGAGAAAATGATAAAGGTTAATATAGCCTTGGCTTAGATGATGAAACCAAAAGCATTAGGACACTTTTTTTTTTTTTTGGGAAAATGAATTCCAATAAAAAATGGATTCCAATGGGTTTTTTTTTTTTTGGGGGAAACGCTTATTATGAATTCACATTCTAATCTAAATATTTTCCTATATTTGTTTGCCACTAGGGGTGCAACTTGGGTTGGGCCTAACATGAGTCAGCATGAATAAACCCAAAGAAATTGGGTTTAGTTTTACCTGAGCTCAGTTTGGTCTCATTTTTGTGTCCAAAATATTAGGCCTGAATTAGAATTCGAGTTGGACCAAGCATAGTATATGAAAGCCGAATTTGTCCTAATAGCCTGATCTTAAGCCACATTGTGCAAATATCTTTAATTGATATTGTATCTAAATATAAAATTGTGTAACATGTAATTTTAATTTTATAAAATAATACAAAATAAATTCCATTTTAGGCCCATAGGAGCTTCAGCCCAGATAAGCTCAATATGTTGGGCTTGAAATCGCCCTATGGATACAATATGAGATGCGTTTGAGTTTTTCTAATTTGAGTTAACATAGGCTTGGGCTTGAATTTGAGCCCTTTAGTTGCAATTTAGGCCTAGGCTTGTGTACGCCCAAAACCCAGCCCAAACAACCTATGTTGCAGCCCTGTTTGCTATGTTTCACAATCACTTCAATTTTGCCAATGTGCCCTTGTCCAATCCTTAGTTTTTTGTGTGTAAAATCTAGGTCCTTGAGACCTTGACGTATCGATGGCATGCCTTTGACGTTTCCATATTGTGTCTGAGCATCATATGCCATTAACCTAAATAAAGAAAAATTGGCTGATAATTGGGTTGAGTCGAGTTGGATTAACTTATTTAACAAATGGGTCAAGATTGTTAGGTATTGTGTTAGGTCTACCATTTAATAAATGTCCCAAGTGGGTCCACCTATTTAAGTTTTATTGGTGTTTGCGTCCGGGTCAACCTTTTAATAAAAAAAATTTATTAACTATAGGTTGGACTGAACCATTTAGGATTATTCGGGTTGGGTAACTTGTTTAGTAAATGGGTTGTTTTGAGTTGAATTAACCTGTTTGATAAATGGTTTGGGTGAGGTACAAGTCAGGTTTGGTCAACCATTAAATAAATGGGTTGAACATTGGGTCAACCCCTTTAAGTTTGGTACACAGATCAAGTTAATTAATTTAATAAAGATTTAGGTCATCTATGGGTTTGATCAACCCATTTATGATTGTTCTGGTTAGGTTGACCTATATAGTATGAGTTGAGTTGGGTTAAACTTTTAATAAATGGGCTGAGTTTGGTTGCGTCCCATTTTATCTTATCTTGATCATCTACTTGGATCGATTGATTTGTTTAATAAATGGGTTGGGACCCGTTGGGTTGACCCATTTAATCTTAGTAGGTTTGGGTTAATCCTTTTAATAAATGGTTCATGTCAGGTGTAAATGTATTTAAGATATATGTGCACAAGTCCCTAAGGGTGAACTTCATTAATTTTCCTAGGAAAGTTTTTCTCCATGGGTCATGATCTGTGATGCACAGACATGTGCATGGGGACGTTCACGTGTAGACACGGTAAGGGGACTGACATTGACTGGAACGTGGGTGGCACAACTCCATTTTGAGTACAAATTAAAACCTTGAGAGAGAGAGAGCGCTACCGAAAAGAGCAGAGGCATGAGTCATGGATCTTTCCCTCTTTTATTTTTCATGTGGGTATCTCTCCTTTCGATTATCTTTTTTTCACCTTTTATTTCTTGTTTTTTTTGAAGGGTAACTGTATTATTAATAAATATAGATAATTACAATAGAGAATTAGAACCCGAAAATTACAAATGACGGAAGACTAGTTCCGTAGACAAGGAGGCACCCTCTCTGGCCTTTTCATCGGCAGCAGAGCTTGCTGACCAAGGACACCAGGAAAGATGATAGTTGTGGTTGGAGATTGAATCTGCTCTATTTTATTTAAGACCTTTTATTTCTTCTTGTTTCCCTCTTTTGATTTGCAAGTGGGTGTTCTCAAAATTATTTTTCCAGTTCCCTCAACATGTAATATGTTTCTTTAATATATATAATGTTACCTTTCGAATTTTTTTTTCCCAGTTGCTGCCCTTTGGATTTCCCCGTTTTACTTCTTTGTTTTGCCTCCTATATTTCATATATGGGCTGGCATGTTGCCACGTTTCTTTCCCTTTTTTTTTTGAATGGTCATGTGTCTTTCCTTTTTACTGTATATTTTTACAACTTCAATTTTAAAACTTAAAGTATAATACAATTTTCAATTTTGAATTATAATATAAATTAATTTAAATGACCTTGTATAAAACGTTGTATGCATAAAATAGCTTAAAATTAAAACATGATTTAAAATAACAAAATTAGTTAAGATGCCCATATATAAAACTTTATATACATATAAATAAAACATGTCGTGTCCTTGCTATCCCAATTCCAATGCCCTAAATTTTTTGTTATGCCGTATCCCACACGTGCTCCTGTGTCCCGTATCTGTTCCCATGTCCATTCCTGGGCATCATAGGTCATGATGGGAAAATTTCTGGTGTTTTTCTAGGAAATTTGACCTTGAGATTCTAGATTTCTTGTAAAATTTGTACAAACAGACATGGGAAAATCTTGTGCAAACAAACATACCTTTAGACCAAATGTATTCCTCTAGAAGTTTGGATTTGGTTGGGTGAAATTGGGTGGATTGCTTTGGTTGACTATTTAAGAATTTCTTAAGTACAAAAATAATGCTTGAAGAATGGTGTGAGTATTGCAGTCTCTTTCTATATGTATAAAGGAGATATCCAAAATTGTGCTAACTATCAAGGTACTGATTTTATAATTCATGCTTCAATAAAAAAAGGAAACAAGGAAAAAAGAAAAGAAAAAAACTCTTATAGGCCATACTATAAAGCTGTGCATAAGACAATGATCTAGTATTAAAAAAAACCAGTTTGGTCTATCAACAAAAACCAATTTTCTATTGAAATATATCATGGAAAAGTTTATTTCTATAAAAAAAAATATATATAATGGAAAAGTTAGAGATAAAGAAAATTTACTTACTGATTTAGAGAAAGCTTATGAAAGGGTGTTGAGACAACTAATTTGGCAAACATCAAAAGAAGTGACAATGATGGGCTTTATTGGCAATATTAGAAGCCAGCCCTAGATAGATGGGATTATCAGCTGTAATGATGATAATGAAAAAGCTGTCTGTCCTAAATGGATATGTCGAGAATATGCAGGAATGTACAAAGGGACAGAAACGAGAAAGAATAGTATCGTACAAAAAATAAACTTCCTAGCTGAAGTGGGCTTCATAAAGGTCTACTATTAGCCCACATTTGCTCTAATTATGGAGAAGTTAATGTTACCCAAACTGTGGTTCCTTGGTGTAGGTTACTTGTCGATGATCTAATGCTAATCAGTGAGATGAGAATAGTTGGAAAAGTGGAGAAAAGGTTTTTGAGGAAACCATTTTGAAATTAGTGGGGTAAAGATGAAATATTTGGAGTTTTAGTTTAGTGGATCTGATTAAAATTGAAAATGACTTGGTACTACGTGGTGAGAAACTTCAATGTTTGGGTGCAGCTGTAATAAAATGCAGTGTGTCTAATCTGGATATAGTTAATAGGATGGACACAGTGGGTGCAATTGTAGAACAAATGGTTAAATTGGAACATGCTAATAGGATGGGTGCGTGGTGGGCTCTGTTGGTAGGCTAGTGGAGTTTCATGTGATAATAGGAGAGTGGCATCAATTAAAGGGATTTCTCTAAGAGACAGGTTTGCAATGCCATAGAGCTGAATGTTGGGCGATAAAGAAAAGGAAAGTAAATGAAGTAATGGTGACAAAGATGTATATACCAAAGTTGATATGTGGTGTAATCATCAAAGATAAAATTAAAGTAAAGGCATTATATAAAGCCTAAAGGTTGCATTAGTAGAAGAAAAGACGACGGAATGTTGTCTAAGATGGTTAGACACAATCATAGAAGACTAGAAGCAACCTAGTGCAAAGAGTTAAAGGGTTGCAAATAGAAGGTACTAGGACTAGAGGGAGACCATTAATGACATGGATTGTGGTGGTAAGGCATGATATGGTGGAATGTGGTGTCTTATGGTTGAGTGGAAAAGTAAAATTGGGAAGTTAACCTAAGCAGATTGGATAAAGGCTTTAATGATGAGAAGACAATTTATTATTTAACCCTTCATTGATACTTCTTTTGTTCCCTTTTCAAAAGAAAAAACCCCTCATTTACTTGTTTCATGTATCTTGTACATTTACATAACATTTTGTGGATTTGACAGTGTTGTTTGGTTGGATTTGGGCCAAATTCTTGATCGGTGTTGTGTTTTGCGGAGTTTGAGTTTTATCGATATGTTTTCTGTACTTTACACTACTTGACTTGGTTGAAAGTCATCTGAGTCTTCGATTGACTCAACGAAAAATTGTGTTGAGTTGAGTTTTTGATTTTTAAAACTGTGGTCTGGATCCACTGTTAAGGTCCATCAAGCTGAATCCAGGTTTACTAGGCACGATTTGATTGGCAACCATGACAGCTTAGGGTAAGATCTGTAGACCCATCTGACCTTCAATATGTGCTTGTTTATATTTAGCAAAAGAACTTGGTACACCTTAATAATTAGAGATATGGGACTGTTATTTCTCTAATAAGGTTCAACCTTACCCATTATTAACTTCATCAAAAAATTGTAGTCAAGACACATGGTGCCTTTGAAGCGCAAAAGCGTTTTGGAGTCAATTTTGTTTTGCCTACTTTTTTAGAAGTCACAGATATGTATGATATTCTTTATCTTGTGTCTTTGTGACATCAAAATTAACAAAATAGAGTTTTATTTATCCAAAACTACAATATATGGGACTTCCAGTACACACAGACAAAATTTATTTTTTCAAAACAACAAAATACATGGGACTTCCAGTACACACGCACACACACAAAAACAACGCTCTGTGTATGTAGCTGCTAGATTACGAAAAGAAGAAGTCTATCTTGTGAGGTGCAAATGAATCTGATTCATGGTTTTTGACTAGTAGTATTTTGAAGATGATGGATAGAATGGATCTGTTGTAGGATTTCAGTTGACTGGAAGTACCTGTTTAGATGTGGAATTTATAATTATTGTTAGATCCTCTTCTATTTAATATTGGATTTCTCAGGGTACTTAAGTTCTTTAATCTTGTTGTCCAACGTTGAACCAATTGTACACCTGTGAAACTGTTGGTATATAGGAACCTGTTTCACTTCATTGGGAAAATCAACCTGACAAGAATTTTCTTAGCTCATTTTCCATATAAAATTAACAAATCATGCATAGTTAGGTTTATTCCTGTGCAATTTTATAAGAAAATATGGATTTGGTTTACCACATTCTCTGACCATGTATATAAGCCTTATCTCCAGTCTATCGTGATACTGCATTTGTTTTTTCTTTTTATGCAGCATCAGCTTTCGTTTTTAAACACACTGTATTGGTCTATTGCTTTTATAGGTTCTTTAGATTTCTGTGATCTCTGCCTACTAACCCTTTTTGCTGTTCCTCCCTGCAGTGGTTTGCATTGGCTTCTAATTTATTTAGTTCTTGTAATTGCTCATTTAGTTTATTCTATTTTTTGAATGGCTACTTAGTGGTGTACCTGTAACCTTTGGAAGTGCAAAAGAAATAAACATTTGTTGTCCTTATTTTATCAACTTAGATTCAGAAAGATGAGACATTTGTTGCTTTGCATAAGTGCAAAATTACCATTCTTTAGCTCATAAGTTTCATGACAGGCATATCAAGAAGCATCCAAGGAGAAGCGCCGGGCACAAATTGCTCAAGGTCTGTTTCCTCTATTCCATTGAAATGCTTTTGGTCACCATCATTAATATTGAATATCTTATTATTAAATATTGGCTTGCTTCATCTTTCAAAATGTTGATTTAATATTTAGGGTTCATTATCCAAATGGGAAGTGATTTGAAGAAAAAATATGACAAATGGTAGAGCCGTTGTTATGGAAATAGTTGAAATGTTCAGGTTTTTTTATGTCAAGTGACTTGATAAAATGCAAGAGCCCTTTTTTTTTTTTTTTCTATTTTTAATTGAAGTGGCTTAAGCCAGTCCTGTATTATGAATGCAAGATTTTTTTAACACAATGCTTTTCTCCTTTCCATTTCTATTTTGGGAAGGCCCTAGGAAGGATCCAACAGGCATTTCCCTGGTTTATTCTACATCTTATATTTATTTTGGATTTGATGATACTAATTATTTCTAAAAAATATGAGATTTTTGCACAATGTTTAGTCTAATACATGCAATCTTCTTGTGTGGTCATGGATGCATCATATCGGGAGTTTCTGATGGCCTATGTCAGAGGTGGGGCCCTGATGTAGGACAAGGGATAGGGTAACCTAAATTCCTAATGTGATTCCCTAAAAATTAAAAGGGGATAAAAATAATGCACCTTAAATCTAAAATGGACTGAAATCATATAAATTAATAATTGCAACAAAATAATATAAATTTGTTGCCAATATTCAAGCAAATCATAGAATTTAATGTAAGCAATTATGAAACTATCCAAACCAAATCACACCTCAAGTTAGGAGTCGTTCAAAATTAAGGCTTATTGGATTCCTTGTTAGCGTAGACCTTTTACTCAGTATAGGTCAGCGACTTATGTGGAGGGATGGCTCAAAATAGACGGTAGGAAGGTGGGACAGCAAACAAAGGGATATAGGACTGAAAATTAGGCTATGGAAATCTGAGACAGCAAATATGGGAGTATCGGGGATAGGGAAAAGTGGATTTAATGATAGGGGAGGAAGGACAAGGGCTGTATGGTGGTTTAGGAAAGGTGGTAATGGCTGTATAAGGCTAAGGAAGGGTCCAAGAGGGCTAATGATTGCAGTAGGATGGCTGTATGAGACTTGGAAAGGGCTTGGGACGAGTTTGGATGGGATTTGGGACAGGTCGGGACGAGTCTGGATGTGATCTGGGACAGGTCAGGACGAGTTCTGGACGGTAAACATGGACTGTTCTGGGACAACAATAGGATGATTTTTGGGACAGCAACAGGCGATTCTGGGACAGATCTAGGATGGTTTTGGGATGGATATGGGACAGATCCGGGATGGATTTGGGACAGTAGATGACGTGGCTATGAAAGGTGACGGCAATGGCTCAAGGGCTTTTTGTTCTTGGAAGAAAAGAAAAGAAACAAAGAAAGAGGTACGAGAGATAGAAAAGAGTACCTGGATAGAGGAATCCTAGGCCATCCTAGCGCTTGATATGAGGGGCTCCACGTTTGGAAGGCATGTAAAGAAATGTCCTACCCTTGGTAGGGTTTGCGACTGCGTGGATGTATTACATCAATAGTGCATGTGAGAAACTGAGAATACTAGTTTGAATCACCTGTGCACACTTATGTGAGGCCCCTATGCCATGCAGATGGGCTTGCTAGAAAGGTCCATGCTTGGGTATGGATCTACCAAAATCAACTTCCATGGATCACTTTGGTCATGTTTTTTGCAGGCCACAAAATTTATGGTGCCTTTAAGCTTGATCTCTTTTTTCAGCATTGAGTGTTACTTGAATGGTTGAAATGGGGAGGATGTGAGAAGGGAAAGAGGGGGGTGGGGGGTGGGTGGATGGGTGGAAGAGGGAGGGTTGGGGAGGGGAGCGGGCGGAAGTATGAACAATTTGGTCTAATGAGTGCATGGCATTCTTAATTTTCACATCTCTTTTTTGTGCAACTGTATATTATTTTGTTCATCAATGACGACTTTCTAATTTTTGATCTATCAGCTCTTGCTGCTGAAGTTAGTGTGGTGCCACCATCACGTTTAATGGCTTTGATTGGACAGGCTCTGAAGTGGCAGCAGCACCAGGGTTTTTGTTCTCCATCTATGCTTTTTGTGACTTTCAGGTGATTAACAAATTTGTCTTTGTTGCTGAAATCTCTTGGTTTTGGCTATTTCAGGAATGTTGCCTCCTGGTACACAGTTTGACCTCTTCAGAGGAACTGCTGCAATGAAGCAAGATGAAGATGATATGTACCCAACCACTCTCGGACATACTATCAAGGTTTGCATTCATTATAAATATTTCTTAACACATGTTTTGTCATTTTTCGATTTTTAGTGCTTATTAATATTCCTTTGAAAGGAAGGAAAAGTAAGATAAGAGGCAGAGGTACAAGCTGAGACATAAGCCAACTTGACTTGGCTCTTGTCGATCAAAGAGAAGGAACACATTGACAAAATCAAACCCTTTTGTGTGTTGTGTAACTCCTTGTTTGGACAATGGGTCATCCATAGCATTAGTATCTAAAGTGGTGTGCTAAGAAAACCATAAGTGCTCGATATGACAAAAAATTCCTATATAATAATGTGCAAGTCTCAACCAGGAGTCAACCCAATTTCAATCGTTCAATGAAACAATTGAAGTCCCTTTTCATTGGTTTAATTTAAGCACTTCACAAAGGCATCGGTAAAGCTTGTCTTTAATACCATGAATGTTTAATTAATGCAATGGGAAGTGTAACCAGGGAGGAAGTGGGCAAAGTTCAAGAATCTGTGTATCCTTTACAAGATGTTCTTCAAATCCCAGTTACATTTGGAAAATCATTTTTATGGAATGGATGGCAACAATTGTGTCTTGCTGCTGGCATGGAGCGGAAACCAATATTTGTAGTTGCTGAATTATAATTCCATTTTTCTTTCCCTATCATCATCGTCGTCATCATAAGCCAAAATCATCTATTTGGTGTTGGCTTTTCGTGTTCTATTTTGCCATTTGACTCTATCATAGACCATAGAATCAGTCACTCCACTATTAGTTCTGTCTTTTTTTATCTCATCCTTCACATTTTTGGTGGGCTGCCCTTCGTTTCAATTCTACATACTAGGGCCGTCTTTGGTCTTAAATTTACATGCCCAACTCACCGGAAACAAGTCTCTTAATTAATTATCTATTGAGGCTATTTTTAAACTTTCTCTAGTGCTGTCATTTCTAACATATCTTTTAGAGTTAAACCACTCATCCATCGTAGTATGTGCATCTTTGTTACTCTAACTTTGTTTATTTATTTTTTTCCATTGCCCAAGGTGTTTGTGTTATATACTATTGAGTCAAACCTGCAACCTTCTTTTTTATTTTATTGGTTTTTAGTTACACTACCAGCTGTGCTACAAGTTCTTGTAATGGTCGCTTATGTTCAGTACATACACCTGTTTTTTAGCTTTTTAAATTTTGGTGCCCGTGACAAACTTTATTTGGTATGGTCTTTGTAGTTTGGAAAGAAAAGTCACCCAGAATGTGCCCATTTCTCACCAGATGGCCAGTATCTTGTTTCGTGCTCACTTGATGGTTTTATTGAGGTATGCTTAACTGGGAATATTCTTATTTCTTATCAATTTGCATTTGAGTATCATCACATGCTCACTGACTTTGGAGTTTTTCTAGGTTTGGGACTACATAAGTGGGAAACTCAAGAAGGATCTTCAGTATCAGGCTGATGTGAGTTCTTTGCATGCTGTCTTCTACGTATTATGGTTTTTTCTTTTGAAGAAAACAAGTAGTTTTTTTAACACTTACAAGAAAACCATGGTTTTTCTATGAAAAGTTTTTGCTAATCTATGCATTACCATGCTAAAAATTGTGGGTGTTGTGAACCATGATACTTGTTTGCTAATTTTTTGTGTCATTATATGTTGTAATTACATTTTTCTATTGACTGTTTGTAGGTGCTGGTTTTTTAAATAAGCTTTGCTTCTAATGATAGTATACATTCTTGAACTATAATATGTCAACAGTCTCCATTGTATAATCTATTTTTGTCTCTCTGTGAAGAGTCTATTATATTTGTGTGATTGCGTGCGCATGTGCACTTTCTGATGAATTATTTGTTTATTTATTGATTTTTGATTTCTTTGCTGGCATGGCTGCATTCTGTACGATGATTTTAACTTATGAACTCATGAAGTTCTCGACATATCTGGTGTTTCTCAGGATGCTTTTATGATGCATGATGAAGCGGTCCTTTGTGTTGATTTTAGTAGAGATTCTGAGATGCTTGCATCTGGATCACAAGATGGCAAGATTAAGGTACTTACATTTGTAATCTGGTACAAAATTATTGAAGAGATTTCCTTTTATTTTATTCATTTTGATGAGGCCTTGCTTCCTATTTTTGATCTTTGCCTTTTTATGACTTTCCTGAATTCTCTTACATGGTCATATCTTTGTCATTTCTTTTGTTTTCTGCTTGGGAAGGTTTGGTTAGAATTTAAAATCTATAAGCTTCAAGGTTTCTATTCCACAGAGACCATTACCACTGGGGTAGAAGTCCAACTTCTCCTCACACGTATTATTAAGAATTTGAATATATTTGGTTCATTGACTTTATTTGACTGTGACGACGTGACTCAAGTGTGGATCACTTGTCAACTGGGCTACAGGTTCTCATCTGATCATTTAAAAAAAAAACCACCTTAGTATCACTGACATGTTCTGATTGCTTCATACATACATACACCATCATGCCCAGAAACAGCTACAGACATGAAAAGGCAAGCCATAATTTGGGAAATTGAAAGATTTTGCACAAAACCCAATATACATACATTCTCTAGTTTGAAGCATCCTGGTGTTTATGGTTTATAAATTGATTTACCTTTTTGACTGCCCACTTGTGTGATGGTTGCAGTTGTGCATGAGGAAAACATTCTATAGGGAGGTCTATTAGACAGTTGATGATCTCATATTGTACCTAATATTTTAAGTAGCAAGTTTGCTACAACAATATGATGAGGACATCTTGGTCATGGATAACAATTTGGAGGATGAAATTGCTAATTTGGCTCTCCAATTTTATGATAATTTTGATCGAGCTAAAGAGGCCAAAATCATCCAATTGGGTTACAAAATTATTCAAATAAGTGCATATGGACCCTAGTATATTGACCTAGGGGCTCAATTTTGCCATTGTTTGGAGCCTTTGGTGGGAACGAAATAATAGGTTGTTCAAAGATATGAGTGAGACCAGTGCGATGGTTGGAAGACGCGCTCTTGCTAAGTGTGCTTCTTAGGCTGCTTCGTTACAAGAATTCAGGAATATCTTTATGTCTGACATTCTGCGTGCCTGGAAAGAATGTGTTGATCTTGCTTGAGGCCTCTCTGTTTCGGTATTTTTCAGTTCTTAGTGTTGTTTTATCTGCTTTCTCTGTTTGTATTTGAACGTATGGTGCCTCTTTATCTATTAATATATGAACCATTTCAAATATATATATATCCTAAGGGGAGAGAAGTTATGGGATTGCTTGAAAGGAGGTGGTTAAAGAGTCCATGTAGGTGGAAATCCCTATAATCTTGGGATAAAAAATCTGCAAGGAGGTGGCACCTTGCATAGCCGACCAGTGTTATTTTAGGTTTTTTTTTAATATCTTTTTAGCTTCATGTAGTGCAAGGCTAGGATTTAGAGATGTTTAAGGAGGTGCAACATGGCATTCATCCATTGATGGCATGATTGTAATTTTTTTCAATTTTTTTTCCATATATGGAGGTGCCAATTTTGAGTTCTCTCCTTTGCTTTGTGCCAGTAAGTTATCTTGTTCCTTTCTAATTCTTTAATTTCTTGTTAATTTTGCTTAGAATTAACTTTTAATTTTTGCAATTATTTTTTTTGCATTAAATTATTATTTTTTCTTTCAAATTAATTCTAGATTCATTAGAATTTGTAATTTCATTGTGAATTTAGCATGATGTTGGGATTCCAGTGAGACTGAGCCTTAATCTTTTGTTGTAGAGAGAAATTGAGTTTTGGTTTATTTTGCAATTGAAATTTAGTTTTGTCGATTTCAAGTGAATTCTCAGTTGGTGATTGGAATTGAAGGATATCTGAGGATTTTGGAAATTCTGGGAATTTTTCAAATTTGGATTTCTCATCTCAATTGAACCAGATTTGAAATTTTCCATCAAAATTCGTTGGAGACCTAAGATTATTGCAAAAATCGACTTTTAGCCTTCATCACGATACCAGATTGCTGGACCCTTAGTGTTATAGGCTGTTTGAAATGAATTCCTGCTCTGTTTCTCATTCTCTGCATCCACTAAGTTCTGCTCCCTGTCAACCCATATTTGTTTATTGATTATCCTATGTAACAAACTGAGCTTGCGGATGTAAATCTCATATAATCACTAGATACTTGTTTAACAACCAAGTTCTTGATAAGTTTGATGCTTGATTATACAACATGATGGGTTGACTTTTTTTTTTCTTTCAGGTTTGGCGTTTGAGGACAGGACAATGCTTGCGTCGTCTTGAGCGTGCACATTCTCAGGGTGTTACTAGTATTGTATTCTCTCGAGATGGAAGCCAGCTACTAAGTACATCCTTTGACAGTACTGCAAGGTTTTCTTGGATATAGTGGCATTTCACTTTCATTGAAGCTACATTCATCTATTAAGTTTGTGGTACATCATAATCTTTAATTGAAAGTAGGGCTGCAACACATCTGGGCCAGATCAGGTTTTTGGCTTGCTCGGTCCTGGGCTGGTTTTGTAATTGAAAGACTCTCTCTCGCCTGGTCGCTCCTTCTTGATGGGCATTTCAAATTAAATTTGATGGGAGCTTTTTGGGGGCTCCTGGGCCTGCGGGTTTTGGACGTCTTAGCAGGGATTCTACCATCTTTACTAGAATTTCATGTGACACAGTTCTTGCTTTATTAGCTGGCGTCAAATAGGCTTCCAGATTAGACTTATTTTCTCTTCATATGGGGGACGATTCATCCAATGTTATTTTGTGGGCCTTGAGCCTTGCCCTCTTTCCATTGTGTTTAGCCAAACAGCTGGAGGAGATTCAGGACATATGTAGGCTAATTCATATATGTTTGGAGGGAGGTGAATGAGAAGCTGATTTATTAGCCAAAGGAGTTACCTGTCCATTTTATATGATCAATCAAGCTATGTAGTTTTTCAGCTTCTTTTGAGACTTCGCCGTCTCCATTCTGGTAGTACTATTTTTCGCTTTCTTTTAGGAATAAAATCATCATTCCAGTCAGAGAGAGAGAGAGTGAGAGAGAGAGAGAGAGATGCATTGGATCATTTGACCTACGTACTAATTGGCAAGTTAGATGAGAATCTATTTGGAAGTTCTACGATCAGCTTTAATAGCTGTTAGAGTTAATGTTCCTGATAGCTGGTGCATTTAATTTTTCTGTAAATTTGAGTTTTATTTCTGTGGGTTTTTTTATTATGAATTTGAGAGGATTTGGTGACTACAAATGCCAGGATCCATGGCCTCAAGTCAGGAAAGTTGTTGAAAGAATTTCGTGGCCACACATCCTATGTAAATGATGCAATCTTTACCAGTGATGGAAACCGTGTCATTACTGCTTCCAGTGATTGTACTGTAAAGGTTACATTTTAAACCATTCTTTTGTGACCATCCTAATATCTGAAGGTTCTGTTATTACTGCTTGATGCTGCATGATTTTTTATGTGAATTGGTGGCTCATTGCAGGTTTGGGATATGAAGACTACCGACTGTTTACAGACATTCAAACCACCTCCTCCTTTAAGGGTATACTTTAGGATCTCAGCATGAGTCTTCCTTGATATTACTTCCCATTTGTTATTTCTTTTCCTTAAGGTTGGATTGTATCTCTTGAATCTGATCCCTGTCATTTATCCACTTTGGTTGTTAGGGAGGTGATGCATCTGTGAATTCTGTTCATCTGTCCCCCAAAAATACAGATCACATCTTAGTATGTAACAAGACATCATCAATATACGTCATGACACTTCAGGGCCAGGTACTTGTGTTCTTAAGAGAGTGGGTTCATTCTATCTTTATTTTGTGCAAGATATAGCTGGTGTTACTTTATAAATATTATTTTATACGTCTTACAACAATGGACCATTGCATTAAACTTCTTTACCATCTTGAAGTTGTATTTTTTTAGAGTGATATTTTTACCGAATCTGTGATATTTGATCCCACAGCTTGTTGCTCTGTCACAAATGTCATTCTTGGATAATAACTGCTGGTGATATTCTTAGGATGGCAATAGGAACATCTTGCTAAAATCAAACAATCAAAATTTCAAAACAATGAATAGCACATTGGTTGTTTCTGGTGTGGGGAATATTGCGGGGAACTTGAAAGTAAATATGGTTGAGTGGTGGAGAGTTTTTCTTTGTTTGTGGGGAACATATCGGAATGGGCGGCTGGTGATCTTTTGCTTGTCTTTGGAGCCGCTGGTGTAGTGTTCCATAGCTTTGTGCCGACTGACCGACAGTCTGGAAATAGAAGAAATTTTGCATTTGTCATATTCAGCAGAAGTTGGCTGGAGTGCCATCACTGGTCCATTCAGTGGGCTCCTGATCCGGTTCTGTTCCTTTTTGTTTTGAGATTGCTTGGCTTAAGGAAGAAGGTTTTAAGGAGTTAATTGAAAATTGGTGGAGGGTAGCAAACAAATGGATAGAAGGGATATTGTCTTTTACATGAGCTAAAATTCTTAAAGGGAAAGCTTAGATTGTGGGAGAAAGCTCAGAGGGAAGCTGCTGTCCATGAGGAAGCTTCTTTGCTAGAAGAATTACAATATTTAAATAGTTTAGAGGAGGAGGATCTTCTATCTCCAGAAACTCTTTCTAGAAGAAAGGAGATCAAAGAAATTCTTAAAAAGAAGGCTTTGCGGGAGGAGATTAAATGGAGGCAAAGGTCTAGAATAAGATGGCTCAAAGAAGGCTTTGATGTTGTTCACTTGTATTTTGCATTTTAGTTTATATTGCATGGACTCTTCAAGATGTGTGACGCAGCCAAGACACCTTTTTTTTTTTTTTTCTGAGCGGTAACAAAAAGGAATTCATTAAAAATAAGAATATGATACAAGAGTAAAAAACAACACAAGGAAAGGTCTAAAAGAGATAGACCCCCCAACAAAAGAAAAATAGTGAAAAAATTACATAAATGAAAATCGCAACAATATAACACCTTGAAACCCTGATCAAGTCTCCCAAACAAGCTCAAAGAAAAAAGACCCTGGAGTCTTAGTTGTTGACTCCAAATTTAGCGAAGAAATCCACAACTCCATTTGTTATACGACTCACTTGGGCAAAAGAAACATCCATTCCCTAAGACAGGTCCCCCAGTCTCCTTGGCGATGGTAATCAACTTTCATGGGGGACGTTTCAGTCCCTTGTCCCATTTAATTGCATTTGCTGAGTCCCCTTCTATGACTAGTAGACCATGCCCGAAGACTTTCTAGATGGACAATGCCCTCTTAATACTCAGTAGTTCTGCCTCATTTGAGTCCCTAATCTCCACCTATTCCAAAAAGACCAGTGACATTTTTCCTCTTCTATCTCTAAGCACTCCTCCTTTCCATGTTGGTCCCGGCTTTCCTCTAGCAGCCCCATCAGCATTAAATTTCATAACGCCGTGTGGGGAGGAGCCTAGGTTACCCTTGTCATCAGATTTCTATTTGCTCCACTCATACAACCCTCCCAAGTAGACGAGAAATCTGTAGGTTTAAGTCCCTTAAAAGTCCTTCCCCCAAAAAGCCATGTACAAAACCTCCATTTAGCCGATTGGAAGAGTTCGGAATCCTCACTTGACTTTCTTTCAAAAATTCTTAAATTTCTCTTTCCACAAGGTCCAAAGGGTTGCGGCAAGAACGGTATTCCAGCTGCCTTCTTCCTAGAGCCAAGTCTCTGCAACACCCACGACTCCACAACCCAACACAACTTACCCCAAACACTAGCCGCATCAAAAAGACTTGCAAAGTTTAACCAGAGGTTCCTAGCTACATGACAGCTAACAAAGAGATGATTAATATCCTCCTCGGGGTGACCACACATGGGACAACTGAGATCCTCATCATCTCTCATCAAACCCCTTCTTTTAAGATTCATTTTGGTAAGGATCTTACCTTTCAATGCACACCACACAAAGGCTTGGACCCTTGGGGGGGCCAACCCAATCCATGCTATTCTAGGTGTTGTATCTACATTGTTTTGTTGCCCCAATAATAATTCAACCATTGACTTTACTGAAAATGAACTCGAAGAATCTCCTGTCTAGACAAGTTCATCCTCTTCTCTAAAGGAGATAGGGAACTCCTCCAATTGAGTTAAGAGGTCCATCCGACTCTTAGTCTCAAATGATCTAAGTTCCCTTCTGAAGTCTAGAAGCAAAGAAATGTTATTCCCCTCAGACTGATAGCAATCCTGAACTAGGACATTCTTGTTTCTAGATATTCTGTATAATCTAGGAAACCTCTCCTTTAGAGTGTTGTCACCCAACCAAAGATCAGTCTAGAAAAAAGTTCTATCACCTCTCCCTACCAACCTCCTAATGTTGCCTGATGCAGGATAAAGGATAGGGTGACCCTAAATGCCTAATGTGGTTCCCTAAAGATTAGAAGGAGATGAAAATAATACACCCTAAATCTAAATTGGCTGAAATTAAATTTCAATTAATAAATGCAACTAATGAATATAAAATTTACCACAAATAAATATTCAAATGTTAAGAATTTAAGTGTTTAATGGAGAATAAAGGAAAAATAAGGAACTGATCAATTCCGACAATTATCGGGTCAAACAGTCAAGACATGGGATGCAAGGTTGCTTATTTGGTTATTAAATGATGAACTTAGGCACATGTGTAGCTTAGGTCTCCATGGAAATAAAAGAGGGGATACAGATGGAACTAGAAAAAAAAAGGGCTTCACATAAAAGAGGGGATACAGATGGTCTAAACGAAAAGAAGGAAGGTGGGAGGCGGGAATGAAGGCAGAGGGAGGAGTATTTGGAGGTCACGGCAGTAGCAAAGAGAAGAAGATTTGGAGGTGGTGGCACATAGGAGAAGGGCTAGAAGGGTTGTGGCAACAAGGAAAGGGGCTTTAGAGGGAAACGAAAACACAGGGAGGGGTATTAGGAAGTGGCGATGGCTTTAGGCTCAGAAAAGGGATGAATCTAGGACTGGCGAAAACAAAGGAGGGTAATAGAAAGGCTGGTGACAACAGGGAAGTGGTTTTGGGTGAGGGGCGAAAGTCTTGGATGAGTTTTGGAGATGGGCGAAGGTTGTGAAGGGGTTTTGGGTCACTAGCGATAGCCATAAAGGGTCATAGGGGCTGGCGGAAGCTTGGAGAAGAAGATGGTGGGGAATGGAAACACAGGGTGGCCTTTTGGGGCAGCGGCAACAGTGAAAAGAGTTTCGGGTTTGTGAAATCAAAAGAAAACAAGAGGACGGGGAAGGAGAAGAGAAGAAGAAAGAGATAGAAAATGAAGGAAGAAGAAGTACCTGGGAAGATGATGGCTTCACGCCCTTGGTCTCTCACCAATACATACACGGTAGGGTATGCTAAAAATTCTCAAATCTTATGCTAAAAATAAACACGGCAACTACTAATCATGGAAACTGCAATATATGCTCCACATCACTGCCCCTAAACAGCCTACCACAAATTGTCCTTGACAATGTCTCCACCAGCCCCTAGCAATTGGTGAACCAAATTTTTCAACGTTGTCACTTAATGCCCATCCACTACCATTTTCCAAGCCATAACGAACACTCAACACCCGAATCCATAGGGCATCTCTCTCCTTCCCAAAGCGCCAACCCCACTTACACAAAGGACTTGATTTTGAACTTAAAGTGGAGCAATTCCTAATCCTCTCGCTTTAGATTAATTGCTTCTTCCCATGCTACCAGATGCACCTTCTTTTTGTATTCTTTATCACCCCACATAAAACTCCTAAAGAGTTGTTCGGTTTTCTTCAATATCCCTTTAGGCATTTCAAACACAGAGACCCATGTCAGACACTTGAATCCATTATTAGAGACTCGCACCTGTATCGGAAACTTGTGCTCATTCTTCATGGACTCTTCTCATACTTTTTAGCAATGTTTATGAAGATGGTAAAATATTACAACACCTTTTTCCTTTTAAAACATTTATGTTTGTCACTTAATTGTTTAGAGTAACATATTATATTGTTTTCTATCAATATCATTTTCACTCCTTAATTACATATCAAATAAATTTAGAAATAGATTATCAATATGGTGGACACTCACATTTGTACCCATGGAACTCGAATCTTAGTAAATGATTCCCTATTAACAATGTTTTGATTTACATGTTTTGCTTGAAATTATCCTGTTTTAGGTGTGGAATGAGTTCATGATATCTTCTGTTGTAGGTTGTAAAGAGCTTCTCTTCTGGCAAGCGAGAAGGTGGAGATTTTGTTGCAGCTTGTGTTTCCCCAAAAGGAGAATGGATCTATTGTGTTGGTGAAGATAGGTTGCTAACTATAGTGCTTTGCCCTTATCCTGAAAAAAATTGACCTGATTTCCCTGTTTTTATTTCATTTCATATTACTGTGATGTTACTTCTCATTACTTTTAAGTTGATTATTGTAACAAGTCTGAATATTTTGAAAAATATCCAAAAACTTACGGTGAACTTTGCTGTTGGTTGTTGTGTGTTTATAGTAGTGGTGTACTGTTAAAAAGCATCTGGTGATCGGAACAGATAAACTGCATCCTTTTTTTACAATGTTTTTTTTGGGTTCAGATGGTGACGGTAAGATAAATAGGAATTATTGCATTGCTGTCTATTGTTATCATCACCATCTATCAGCAACATAGCCACTGATCAGTTAATCCATCTATTTGGGTTTGGCTTTTGAGTTTACCCTATCGAAAACCATATTCTCTCTCCCCACACCCACCCTCTCTCCCCACACCCACCCAACCTTTCCCACAAAGAAGAAGAAGAACCCACCCCATATCCTCCACCACTCCACAATGTATCATGTCCTTTGTCCTCTCAATCCAATATTTTAAAGACATTCTACTTCTTGTACCTTCTACATGTAGACCTTCAGTTCTTTGAAAATGAGCTGTTTCTGGTTCTCACCACGTGTGAGCTTAAGCAGAATTTCCTCATCTACTTATCTGTGGGTGCTGCTTTTAAGGATTCTCTAATGTGGTCAATTCTAATTTTATCCTTTAATATTACTCAAAAATCCATCTTTGCATTCACATTTCTGTTACCATAAGCTCATCTGTGTCATTGTCCAACATTCAGCTCCATTTAGCATTGCAGTCAAATAGCTATTTAATAAAATTTCCCCTTTAATCTGCATTGTACTCTTTTCTCACTTAGTACCTTGCTAGCATATCCTGCTCCCATCTTAATCACTATATCAAATATATGATACTCAGTTTTGATTCTTGGTTACACTCAAGTATCTAAATTTATCACAATATGGTACCAAATCATCTCCAATTTTTATGTGTTCATCATCTTTGTTCTCCATTGCCCTAAAGTTTCACATTTATTTTCTGTTGTTGTTGTCAGGCTTTATTGCAGTTAACAGCTCTGGTTGTCCATATTGTTATGGACTTTGTGCTGAAGATTATTGTTGAAATTTTGCACTTGGTCTATGAATTGTTAATTCCATGCTTCTGCTTTGCTACGTATCTCTTAAAAATTTTAGTAGTTATGTAGGACCATTGAACCATTCAGGATAATGCTTTGAGCGTGCCTGTTTGTGTGGAGGAGTGGGGAGCTCTCTCACTCTCACTCACACATATGTTGTGATTTGCATGCCATTTTCTTCTATGAGAAAAGTGGGGGCATTGCACAGCCTCTACAGTTTTTAATAGGCAAATAATGATTCTTCTCAGAACCCTAGTAAAAGCATCATTTTCTGGATTTAAAAGTTTTTTTTCCCTCTTACTTGTTGCAAAATAGCTTCTTGATACACTTCCAACCAACCCTCCTTTGTCTCAAGTCTCACTGTCATTAAATTTTCCATTGGAAGTCCTGTTAGGGATCAATTTTGAAGAGTTTAGAGGCACTGCATCATTTTCTTTTTAAACTGATTGCCTCCTCAAACTGTTCTGCCTACACTTAGCAAGCCATTGGCATCCTCACAGTAATCATCATTATCAGAATACTCTAGGTTGACTTTGTGAGTTCACATTCCCACTCATCCTCATTTAGGATTAAATTACTTGCACTCTGCAGTTTATTTTTGCTATGAGAATCAGTTTGTTTGACTGTATCGAAGCTTGGGACTCTTGCTGCCATACTAGTGATATTCCTTCTATTCTTGAAAAGATCCCATCATTTCATTTTTATGTGCTGGCAATTTTCAGTTCTTTAACATAGTCGCAGTTCATGATTTCACTAACTTCAGCCAAGGCGTTTCGGTTCATGATTTCACTGACTTCGGCCAAGGCATTTGTTGCTACTCTTGTTGCTGCACTTGGCCTGCTGCTTGTTCTTTTTCTTTCCAAGTTTTGTATCTTTTACCTTTTTCTTATTATTGTGAAGTTCTATAAATAATAATTTTTTTAGTCTTAAAAAGAAAGCTTTGCTTTTACTATTAGCATTATTTGTCATTTCTCTAAACAAATTTTATCTACTTCATTGCATATTTATTAGAAGGTCCTTTTTTATTAGAAAAAAAAAAAAAAAGACTGTGTGCTTGATCTTCCCCCTCCTCGTTTTTTTGGGTATTAGTCTAATCTTTAATACTAATGCAGGAATATGTATTGCTTCAGCCATCAATCTGGTAAACTGGAGCATCTAATGAAGGCAAGTTTCCCTTTCTATTTTTTGGTTGGTAACATGTCAAATTACCATTTAAAAGTGGATCATAATCATTGGATCACAGTTCACCTTAATTGCTTGCATTTTGTTCTACTGAATTCTCCATTGTCCTGATATATCATTCTTTGTCGTGCTTCATGTTAAATTAAATATTTTGAACTGTATTTTGAGGACCATACCTGTGCTTTTCATGATCTCATTGGCCTTTCGAACTTTACCATTCTGTCACTCTGGTTCCACAAGTGCTAGACCATATATCACGACTATTATAGGCCGTAGATCATGACTATTATATCCATGGAACATGTCTTAAGGTTGCTAATCCTTCTTTACCATTTAGGATCTGGTTTGGATATTTAGTTTGACTTGCGCGCTTTGGTTTCTTAGTTCTAGTTCATTGAGGGCTTCAAAGGAGTGTAGAGTCATGCAAATTCTACATTCCGTCCTTCAAAGTTTTGGTTTCTGATGTGTACACATGCAGTGCTTGTCTTTTTGCATATGAAGTGTCGAGAACTGAAGGGATGCTATTACATGTTCAACAGATGTGCCACAACCACCAGTACTTTCGACTACAGTTAATGTCAAGCTGTCTCTTGGTTGTGTTTAAATTGGGTTAGTAGAAAATGAGGGGATTATCTTTTGGGGCGCTTTCATTTGGCAGGGTGGAGTGATGGTGGATAAGTAACCATTGCTCTCTAAGAGGGAGAAAGTGGTGATATGACCAACGTACCGTCTCCCTCTCTCCAAATTTACTTATTTTGGAAAGGCCTCATTCTAAATTTACTAATTGGATGGCAGTCTTAGCAGAGGTAGCAATTTCTAACCTACCCTGAAAAGAGGGATCTGGTCCAGCATCTCGACCCATTTAAGAAATGGGTTAACCCAACCTGAACCAACTTAATAAATGTGTTGGGTTTGGATCGGAGTTTGACCAATTCCAACCAACCAACTTGACCCGACAACTTAGGAATGGTCATGGCAATGGGAGTTGAAATAACATGATTTGGGTTGAGTATCTCAGCCCTTTTAATTACTGTGCCTAGCTTCTTCGCTGTTTAATAAATGGTTGATCCAAGCTTTGTTGACGGTTTAAAATAAATGGGTCAGTCACCTGAACCCAACCCAACATGACCTGTTGCCATTGTTAGTGGTAGATAGTGGGAGACAGACAGCAGAAATTCTAGGATAGAAGCCTTCAAACTCAATCCACTTGTAAGTGTCGGATTTAGATTGAGATTCAAATATTTCCAAGACTTAAGAAATATTGACATTCTCCTCTATGAAACGAAAATTAGAGTAATTAATTTGTCAAGGTCCCATACCAAAAACTAACCAAAATCTTATACAAAACTCATACAATATGTTACTAGAAGATATTATAAGAAAGAAACTATAATATTAGTCTTAAAAATTGTATTTTAAAATATTTATTAAATATAATTTGCATTGTTTCATCTGGGTTGGTGGGTTTTTTATATGGCTAGATCCAAATCTGCATCCAAAAGCAAGTGGATTTTAGTTTCTGATTTGCTGATGCGATCCATTTATTTCACTGGTACTTTGTTATATTATAAATTAATGTGATAAAGTACACTCTGTTTCTTGCGACTCCCTTGCAGATTGTTATTGGTGTTGGATATACCGACTAGTTACCATTTTGATAGCTAAATTCATTGATCCATATCTTAACAACCACTTTTATTTTTCACAGGTTCATGAGAAGGATGTGATTGGTGTCACTCACCACCCTCATAGAAATTTGGTAGTGACATATGGAACTGATTGCTCAATGAAGATATGGAAGCCATGAATTTCATGGCTATTCCATGTTTGTGTACAAATTTTGAACTCCTAAATTTTTTTTTTTTTAGAATCTTCAATTTGGTTGTATTTGTATTTCATTTTAAAGGTAGGCAAATGCCATTGAAGTCAACTTTCAAATGTACCGTCGTGTCGCAGCTTATTGATAACTATATGATACTCAGGTGTCTTCAGCCAATTTTCACTCCAATTGCTTTTCCATAGAAAATGAGATAAGGAAATTACTTTTCCTGCTATCTTTAAGAAAAAAAAAAGTGAATCTGTACGTATGCATCGTGGATATGGGCTCACCATGTTAAACCAATCGGCTCATGTTAAATGGGTCAGTCGGGTTTAGGCTTGTTCATCGAACCCATCAAAGCCTGCTCAAATTAGTGTTTAGAGAATTAATTTGAACAATGTTCAAGAGGAAATATGTTCTTAATGAACATAATGAAGGTAAATCGGGATGGTTATAAGAAGCAACAAGTACCAGATTTTTGGGTCAGATGACAACGTTTTCAGTTGAGTTGGTTCTCACCAAAGATGTTCTTTAAACCGTTGTCCACATGTTTTGGTGATGGACAAACTAACATTAAAAATTCAAGATGGATAAAGAAGATATTTGGTAAACAATAATTCTATTTTACTAAGACAACACTACAATTCTCTTATTCTTTATGCGTCATTATCTTTATCTACCCTATATTACTATGGTTGAGAATTTTGTATAAAGCAACAACACTTGCTACAGATGACTGGTTATTAATATGCAACAGCAACCGTTGTACAGAGCGAATTATCTCTGCAGCATGACAGATGATCGTTGAAAAAACAGGAAACAAATCACAAAATCAAAGCAATTGTACACATACAAGAAGAAAGAACACCCAGATATAAATGGTTCTGCAAAACCGTCTACATCCACAGAATGCGATAATTCTATTAAAAAGAAAATCAATAGAGAAAAGTTACAAGGATTACAACCCTTTCCCTCTCTTCTCTTAATCCCTGAGAAAAAACAGCTCCCCTTGAAAAAACCCTAAAAGAGAAAAAGAGAATATATATAGCTGGACTTGAGTTACCCAGATTGAGCCCACTGGGCCTGGGCGTTACAGACAGTCCAGGCCCAATAACGGTCTTTTGAGCCAAAAAACCGACAATTATGATATTTCTCTTGCTCTGATATCAGCTGTTTATCATCTCTTCATTCACTTTTTGCCACAATAAGCTCATCCAAGACATTGCTATTTTCACATGGCACAAGTCTTTCCTCTTCATATTCTTCTTCTGCAAAATCATACCTCGCACCTATAGCTTTTAGAAGCTGGTAGACTTCTAACATTGTGGGTCTCTTCTCAGGAACAGACACAACACAAGCAGAAGCAACTCTTAAGAACTTGAGGATGTCCCCATCACACCACCTTCCATTCAAAGACTCATCTTTAGCATACATTGAAAAGGTAAGTAATCCATTCCACCATGTTGTCCTCAAAGTTTAGAACTGCACGAATAATTTCAGGAGGTGTTTTGCCTGTGATGAGCTCAAGTAGAACCATTCCAAAGCTGTACACATCACCCTTAAGTGTGGCCATCAATGTGTGTGGGTATTCTGGAGGAACATAAGCCGAATCGTCGTAATAGCAATCAAAAGAGAGAGTCAGATGGGAACGATCCTGGTTCATAAGCCTCGCAAATCCAAAATCGGACAACTTGGGCTCATAATCTTCATCCAACAGGACGCATTTGGAGCTTATGTTGCGATGAATTATACAAGGATTACAATGATGGTGAAGCCATGCAATGCCTCTAGCCACTCCAATACTGATTCTCAGTCTCAGAGCCCAATTCAAGAATTGGGCTGCAGAATTTTCTTGGTGTAGCAGCTTAGAGAGAGTTCCTTTGGGCATGTATTTGAATATCAAAAGCCTCTCTTTACGGGCAACGCAGAAGCCCAGAAGGGGAACCAAGTTGCAGTGTCTTATGCTTGCTAAAGCAGTCATCTCAGAAACAAAGTGATCATCAGAATGGTAAGATTCCTGCAGTCTCTTGACTGCGAGAAGTGAACCATCTGCAAGCAATGCTTTGTACATAGTACCCGTACTCCCCGAACCGATGATATTGTTTCTACTGAAATTGTTTGTTGCCTTCATGAGATTGAAGAGCCTCATTTTTGGGACCGACTTCTCAAACAACGAGACCTGCAACATCGAAAAAAGTAGTCAGCATGAGTTATCTGCTCTGTTGCAGATTATAACCAAGCCCTTGCTTAGTATATTTTTTGGCCAAATATCATGAGAAATTATATCATCCAGCAATTTACAATAAAGGGATGAAAGAAGCTTGCCTTGATCCTTTTGGTTCCCTTAATACTCTTGGCCCATTTGTGTTCTTCAACACTATGATCGTCGTCGTGTACAGATACCCTACAGAAACCAAATAACATGGCGACTGCCATGACAATGGTTGCAAATATTATCCCACCAATTGCTGCACCGACAATGACCCCAGTGTGAGACTTTTTTGGAGGTCCTGTGCACCTATCCAAAGGTTCCCCGCAGAGACCATTATTACCCAAAAATTTTGAAGCAGCAAATTTTTGTTTAAAATAAGGAATCTGCCCTGACAAAGAGTTATCTTCAACACTGAATTTATTTAGTCGAGCAAGCTGGGTGAGTTCCCCAGGGATCTGACCAGTAAACCGGTTGTGTTGAAGACTGAGGCCATTCAGAAAGGTGAGATTCCCAAGTTTTGATGGAATTTCACCTGAAAAGTTGTTTGAAGAGAGGTCGAGTATGGTAACATATGGTATGATTCTATCAATGCCAGTTGGGAGGGATCCATTTAGTTCATTTGCAGATAGATCTAATATTGTCATGCTTGTGCAGTTCTTGAGAGCCATTGGGAATTGGCCTTGGAGGCCCATGTTGCTGAGCCGTATATTTAGGACCTTGCTTTCATCAGGGTGCCAGCATTCAATGCCATTGAATTTACAAATGGCACCTTCAGTTAAGTTTTCCAAGTTCCATGAGTCTAGGTACCCATTTGGATCTTTAAGTTCCTTCCTCAGGGCTCTTAAGCAATTCATGTCAGTCTCGACTCCATAACATGTATTAGTGCAACCGAGTAGAAGCCAGAAAAGGGTATGAAGGAGAAAAAGAAGACCACTGTTTCCCATGAACATGGCCATGAAGCATACCACTGAAGCCCCCTCCCTACTCAACATCCAACACTAGTACAAGCCGAGTCAGTTCTACTCCCATCAGCCATTAAAACCCATCAAAGAAAAAGAAAAACAACATAACAATCGCTGACCAAAAGAAATGCAAATCCCTCCAACTTAACTCTTTGCCTGCAATTAATAATTTCATGGAATATGAGATCAAGGAAAACACAAACAACAAAACGCAAAACCTGAAAAAAAAGAACATTAATAGATTTCAGATCAGAAAAATATTCCAAGTCAGCTACACCAATGTCACACATCTAAAGCAACTCAATTTTGAATCGTAGATTTTGCAGGTTATCAAGTTTGTCCTGCTTACCTTCCCAAAAATGATTCAGGAATTTCCCAGTTACCAGCAATTTCATGACAAAAATTTAGTAAAATATAAAAGCATCATATTCTGCTGCTGCGGGTTATCAAGGCGTGATGGCTTAGGTGTTCAGTGTTCTACACTGAATCAAGGATTGAGGGGTTATGAACTTTTAAATGCACTCTAGCGTCTGTCATTCGCATATTTTCCACACATGTGGGGCCATGGAATTCAGAAAGGTGCTTTCCATATCAAAAATTATGGCGCCACTTTTCCGCTGCTGTACACACGATTTAAAAAAAAAATGGGTGAAAATAACATTTTACCTTCTGGCTTTTATCATCAGAATGAATTCGTTGGGATGATAAGATTTTCTGAAGGAACATTTCAATACAAAATATGTTCTTTCGTACGATCGAAACTATAGCTTTCTTTTCATTCAAAGGATCATTAGGATTCTTCAAATAATATTCTCTATATGGGCTGTAGAGTGAGATTTTCAAATAAAGTCGTTTCTTTACCGATTTTTACACGTAAGGTATCAAAATTCATTTACTCTAAATTTTATGAACTTCAGAATTGATTTTAAATGAAAATGATATAGTTTTGAGCTTCAAAAATTGTACCTAAAGAATTAAGAAAAAATGGCATCACCTCTTAATTCTTTGGCTATGATTTTTTAAGTCCAAAACTATACTATTTTCACTTAAAATCAGTCCCGGAGTTCATAAAATTCAGAATAGATGAATTTTGATACATTGTTTGTAGAAATAGGTCGAGAAACTGGCTCTTGTCGGTACTTGTTAAGCAGTACAATGATAGAGGTAAAATAGGCATTTCACTACATCCCATATCTCCTAAAAGATTTTGCCTGTTTTAAGATGGGCACCCTATAAAAACTTTACATTGCTCATCAATTTATAATTATATATTTAGACACAATTTTTTTATTCAATTCTACCCACATAAAGACCCATAATTGAATTGATGAAATGATGGGAATTTAATAGACTTCATAAGTCTTCTGATCAAGTTTTATCTATTTACAAAATTTAAAATATTTTTTAAATTTAATATTTTAAAATGGGCATGTCATTATAAGCTCCATGAGATCATTAAAAATAAAAGATCTCTTGATTAACAAAAAATTTGATACATTTTAAATTCCTATCCACCTAGTCTAATGTAATGAATTAGATTGTTGAAGCCAAAACTTCAAATGTAAAATGGTCAGAAATTTTATATGTTGTTCAATTTTGAATTTTGAATTTTGATTAACCTTAAAGTAATTATTAAAATTTTAAAAATATAAAAAATAAAGAATTTCATCTTAGATAAAAATAATTGAACTTATTTCAAAAAATCTAAAAAATAAAATAAAATTGAAGGGGCTCCTTTTACTTGTGAAAGGAATGGATAGACCAATGAGGTCAAGGCTGAGGGTGCTGAGAACTTTCCTCCTCTTTCCGTTCTTTATTCTAACGAGTTGACTGAGTCAACAACTGCGTCCTTTCTTTAACTTTCCATTGCAGCTGACCGTAAAAGTGTTAAAACACGTGATTATTTTGTGCATGTAGAAGACTAAACTTCATTGTAGAGAGCAAAGATGCTACGGATATTATTCATATTAAATATTAAGAAGAAAGTGTGACCTTAAAAAAATATAAAAGAAATAGATAAAAAAAAAAAGAACATGATTAGACTTTGGAGTGCTGATGGTATAATTTATGATAAGATTAATTTGAAAAAAAAAAATTCATATAGTCAACCCTAGATAGATAGAATTATTTGTTGATGATGATGAGAAGTCAATGAATTAAAAAATATAAAATTAATAAATGAGAGTACTAAATGAATATAAAACTTTAATAAAAAAAATTTAGGATGCTCCTTTTACATTATACCTTAATATTAAATCTCAAAAAAACACGCCTAAAATATTACTACATCATCAACGATCGTACACCATTTCCATGCATATTTACGTTATGATATTCAATTGGTGTAATTTATCAAAGCAAAAGAAGTCTTCATAACAAAGCATACTCACAATTACTGTTCTCAGAATATTAACGGTGATTGATAATATTGGGATATTTTGAAATTCTCAAAATTTTATCGAGAAATTAACAACAAAATCTTGCGAAAAATATAATATTTAAAAATAATAAAAATATAATAAATAGAAATATTAAAAAGGAATATATTGTATTTTACATAGAATTTATCGGGATATTATGACGATATTGCTATTTAACACAATTTTATTGAGAATTTATCACTGTATTGATAAATCTCAAAATATTAAGAGTGATTGATATTTTATCGATAAAAACTTGATAAATTTAAAAATAGGAGCACTTATGCACAGCTGGAAATCCTGCCTCTACACACCCGAATCTAAAATTTCGTGGCAAATTACCATTTTACCCCTGTATTTCCAATCATTCCAATGAATGCCCAGTTCATTTTAGCATTCATTCGTGCCCAATTCATTTTAGCATTCATTCAAATGAATAGGCTGAACAGTAACACGCAATACTGTTCAGCCCCATTCATTCGAGGAAAATAGTTTTAACTATACATTCGAATGAATGAAATCCATTCATTCGAATGATTCTTGCCCATTCATTCGAATGATTCCTACAACAGCAAGCAGCAATAATATTATTTAAATAATAAAATTTATTTTTAAAACTTTAAACTTATTTTTTGAACAGTGTGTATTTTCAAAATTTCTGAAATTAAATATCCGGACTAATTACGATAATCTAATAAAAATACTTTAAGACTTCAAGGTCTTTTGACTCTCCTAGATATTTAAAACATAGTATTTTACAAATAAAGGTATCCTTAGGCTGTGTCGAAAACATATTTGGAAGTGTCAAAAGACCTTAAAGTTTTAAAGTATTTTTATCAGGTTATGTAATTAATCCGAATATTCAATTTGAGAAATTTTAAAAATACACAGTGCTTAAAAATAACGGTCTATGTTTTAAAATATAGACAGTTATTTTTAAGCACTGTGTATTTTCAAAATTTCTCAAATTAAATATCCGGACTAATTACGATAATCTGATAAAAATACTTTAAGACTTTAAGGTCTTTTGACACTCCTAAATATTTAAAACACATTATTTTACAAATAAAGATATCCCTAAACTGTGTCGAAAACACATTTAGGAATATCAAAAACCTTTAAGCCATAGACTGTTATATTTTAAAATGGTAATTTAGTACAAAATTTCAAGTTAGAGATTAGAGTGTGTAAAGGCAGGATTTTCAGGTGTCTGGACTCCTTTTAAAAATATCAAATATATTTATTACATTTTAACAAAGTACCGACTGTCGAGGATGGTGAGAGAAGGGAGAGCGTCGACTTGACTCGGGAGTCGTACGGGAGTCTTCCTGCCACTGGCAAGAGAAGATGGTCCCGAAAAAGATTTATTGTTCTAAAGAAATTGCTTAGTGTTTGTTTAACTTTGATGGACAAATTTGGCGACACTAACAGTGAAAAACTACAGTGCAACTTGGGTGTCTATGCAATCTAATTGATCCAATCGAAAAATATTGATGAGCCCTATAACTCTATTAGTGTTGGTTCCATTTATTTAAATTAGATAGAAATATACTTTTTATTTTTAGACAATGATCTTCTCATGAGTATTTTGTGTAATCTGATATGAGTTTTAATCTATTGTTTATTTTGACCTTCAAATCGACTCGCTGAACCCTTTGCTGCAAGTGATTCGAAGGGTTCGATGAGCTGATTTGAAGGGGCAAAATGGACAATACATTAAAACTCGTGTCGAGTTACACAAAATGTCCGTAAGAGGATCACTACGCTTTATTTTTATATCATTATTTGATTTTTTTTTTTTAAATTAACTCTCTAGAATGATTATGTTTGTAGATAAAGACTTGGTTTTATAGATACATTTTCATGTGAATCACATCAATACAATATATATACACACCAAGGTCTTCGGGTCTCTTAAAACATTTAATTAATCTTCAGGGCATGAGCAAACTTTCATATCTATACACCGGTTAACACATCAATGCAATATATATATATATAGACTAAGTTATCTACTTCATTATATTGGTTGACCATTTGAGATTTGAAAAATGGATTGAATTATTGGCGAGTTGAAGGAAGCCAAAATATGGTGGGTTAACTAATAGTAAACTCAAATTAAATATACGCGGACTAAAATTTAGCTCTTTAACCCGACCCATCTATCCGACTGCACTCGTATATCTAAAGAAACAAGATGTGGCCTGGTCAACATGAACAATGGGTTGAGTTGGGATGGTAGCGGTGGATTGTAAAAGACCTTTAATTGTTGCATTTAGAGGAGGGATAAATGAGAAAAAAGAGGGGTTTCTCCTCTTTCCCATATTTGATATTCACCTTACAAGCGAAAATCAAGTCTTCCTTTTCTCCTGTTTGCCTCTTCTCTTCATCATTTTGGATTCCCCTCACCCAAGAAGAGAAACTCAATTTCCCCTAAAACCCTTCAATGATTGTAAGTGAATGTTTTTGTCGTATGTAGTTTTGATTATGTATTTTAAAAATTAAAAAATATTAAGGTTATGATATTACAAATCATAAAATTATCATTTTATGTGTGTTTGGCAACAAGTGAAATATTTATTTGGAAAATTGACAAAAAAATCCATGATCAGAAGGCTGAAGAGTGAGAGGTTAAAGACTCAAGACTGAAAATCACACCATGGGTGCCAAATTTAATTCAATATTGTTGAATTCATTTTCTAAGAGAGGATTGGAAATCATTCTCTATTGTGTATGTGCCATTCATTTGCAAACTTGTTAGAACTAATTGTTGGGCTCAAATAAGGTGCACCCACAAACATTTAAAAAAATTCGATAAGAATCATAGGCATGTCGACTTAAATATAAGCCTTTAGTCTCATAGGCATGTCGACTTAAATGTAAGCCTTTAGTCACACTAACATGTTCTAAGGAAAAGGAAAATTATTCTAAAACTTAAAAGAAGATGATTTAAAAACTCTAAAATATTAAGACGAGTTAGTCCAAATTGACTCAATAAAAGCAAGTTAATGAAGAAACTATCTGTATTACTCAACTTGATTGAACTTCTAGTCTAAATTTCCAAGTTAACATGCTCCAGTCAAGTCTGTAGATTTTGGAGTGAAATGTCAATTTTTCTATGAGATAGGACTTCCAACCCTGCCCTTAAAAAAATATAATTCAAACATAAAAGTCTGTAGATTTTGGAGTGAAATGTCAATTTTTCTATGAGATAGGACTTCCACCCCTGCCCTTAAAAAAATATAATTCAAACATAAATCTCTTTAACTGCATTCAGTGGAAAACAATGTCCAGTTTTCATTAAAGGAAAATGTTAGGAGCACAGTTGTTTTCACTAATAAGGAATGTAAATATTGTTCTTTTGTGCACTTATCATTATTTAAATAGTAAAATGGTAAATTATTGTCCTTAGTGACGAAAAAATAGGTGCTCTTAAAAGGCAATATTCAATACCTACCACATTTTCTCAATTTGGTGAAGGATTAGACAGTATAGTTGTTGTTGATGGTTGTTCAAATAAAATATTGCCACCACACAAATTTCAAGACGTCGTTGAGACGACCAGGTCCCTCCATGAAGTTACTCTCTCTTGTTGTTGGGGCCTTCATGACTCGATAAAAAGATTGGCATTTAAAAGCTTTAGAAAGATTTCAGGTCAAATATCTTAACAAAGACATACACAGTCATTCACATCAGGGGTTTAAAAATCGGCCAGGCCAATATATCAGTCGATATGCAAATATCGGCTGATATTTTTATTTCTCCTCCCGATATCGGCGTTTTCTCTCTCCTCCGATATCGGAACCGTGAAAAAATCACAAAAAACCGTGACGAGCCGCAAAAAACCGTGAGAACCCGTAAACCCTGAACCGTTGAAAACCGTGAAAAACAGTAAAAAACCGTCAAAAACTATGACAAACCGTGTAAAAACCGTGAAAAACTATATCGGTGTTTAAAAAATAAAAAAAATAAAAAAATAATAATTAAATACTGATATTTATGAATATCGTCCGATATTGTGGCCGATATTTCGGACCGAATATCGTCCATATCGGCCGATATTCAGTATGAACGGTCGATACTTATCGTATCGACCGATATTACTCGGTCTTAAAAAACCGATATATATATTGGCCGATACGATATGTATCGGCCAATATTTAAACCTTTGATTCAGATAAAAGATTGCCACCACATATGAAACTAGCTCTCCCCCCAGCAATTTCCTTTCCATGGAAAAACTTCATTGACGAAGACATAAAGACCCGTTGAAGAAGACTTGTGAATGGCATTCCGTGCTTGACCCGACACTAAGAAATAAGAAGAAGAAACGACTGCATTAAATCCAGCCTAAGATTTTGCATTTTAATGGAGGTATCAACCTTTGTGCTCACGCTATAAACACAATAAATCTTGATCAAAATCAAATTGAGATAGTAATTTAGTCAAAAGTTCAAAAACACAGTTCAAAGGAACTAAGAATCTGGCTCATAACAAATAGGGCTTGATCTATATCATGATTGGGTCGAATCTGGCCCGTTTATTTCTAAAAAACATAGCCATTGAGCTGGAAAGTTCAAAAACCCAATGAACCTGACCACCAAAACCTGATACCTAGTTCAAACCCACCCATTTACATCCCAACTGCTTGTAATTTAGATTGGCTCTAACTTTAGCTTATATCTCATTTTAATTTGTTTGAATCGTTAAAAAAGAATCATGCATGGGTCAAAAAGAACAGGAAAAAAAGAAAAAAGGAGTAGAGTTGACTTTGGAGTTTATTTATTTATTCATTTAAAGTCCCATCATTTGTGGGTTTGTAAAATATTTTTGTACTGTTTACTTCTTTTATTTAATATATTCTCTTTACCAATCAAAAGAAAAGCGTGCATAAAAGCTTGAAATTTTAAAACATATATCGTTATTTTTTAACCACTGTGTATTTCTAAAATTTCTCAAATTGAATAACCATACTAATTACGATAACCTGATAAAATACTCACTTTAAGACTTCAAGGTCTTTTGACACCTCCAAATGTGTTTTTGACACAGCCTAGGGATACTCTAATTTGTAAAATACTATGTTTTAAATATTTAGGAGTGTCAAAAGACCTTAAAGTCTTAAAGTATTTTTATCAGGTTATTGTAATTAGTATAGATATTCAATTTGAGAAATTTTGAAAATACACAGTGCTTAAAAAATAAGTTTAAAATTTTAAAAGAATTTAAATAAATGCTCTACTGTATACTGTAAGTTCATTTGAATGAATCATTCAAATGAACCGATCGTTCATTCGTGGAATGAACGAATGAAAGATCGGTTCATTCGAATGAATGGATGGAATGAAGGTCATTTTGTTACTATTCATTCAAATGAATCATCCATTCATTCAAATGAACTGAGCAGTATTCCGTGTTACTGTTCAGCTATTCATTCGAATGAATTCAAAATACACTTAAGGATTCATTCGAATGAATGCCAAAATGAACTGGCAATTCATTCGAATGAATGAAAATGCGGAGGTAAAATGGTAATTTGCCACGAAATTTCAGATTCGGGTGTGTAGAGGCAAGATTTCCGGGTGTCTGTATGGGCTCCCTTTTCCATGTGATGTTCAAAAGCAACTCGAGATTTAAATGTCGGAGGTATTAGTCGATATTCGATATATATCGATAATATATATTATTGATATTAGCTGATTGTTTAGATGATTTTAATTTAAAAAAATAGATGAGAGAAATTCCTCGATTGAGATATCGGCCGATACTAGATTTAAATCCTTGATTTTTTTCCAAACAAAAAATTGATAATAGTTTAAAATTTAATTTTAAAGTTTGAAAAATTAAATAAGTGAGATTTGATTGATTCAATGTGATAAAATTTTGAACCAATCGGTAGTACTATTTTCTTTTTTATTTAAGCAAAAAAATCATTTACAATTATTTGATTCAAATGAATTTTAAGTCAAAAATTGAATTTCCAAATTTTTTAAACTATGCTTTAGAAAGATCTATGGTACAAGGTGACGAAGTTTGTGACTGATATTATGGGTTCATTGGTCCCATGAAACTTGCATAGAAATAAAGATGTCTATCACTTTTTTTTCCCAAAATAAATTAACAAAACATTGTTAGCCACACAAAGATAAATGAGATGGATTACAAGAAATATAGATAAGATGTACATTATGATTATGTTTAGATGAGTAAAAGTGAGGAGACTTCTTTTGATTCCATTGTTTGACTTGATTTTTTTTAAGATAAAGTTTAAATAAAAGTCTGAGCTCAGCTTGTCCTACAATTTTTTTTATCTAGGCTCGTTTATTTAGGTTGGACTCAGATAAATAAATAAGATTAGAAGATGCTACTGCCACTCCAATGAATGTACCCGACTTTACCCGTAGATAAGACAACTCGTATGTTTGCTCCATAAAAAATCAAGTAAAAAGTGGAGAGAAATTATCAAGTAAAGGAGACGTGATTATAAAGTCAAGTCATGCATCTTTAGTTCTTTACCATTCACTTAAAAAATCTATGTTTCAAAGAAAATTAATTTTCACTGATAAATGATAAAGATGTAAGACCTGATTTTATTATGATCATGTCTTCTCTACCTGATTATTTCTCAAAAGTGCATATAACTACCACATGTGCATGGCATCTTCTTCAAAGACTTCAGAATATCACCTTGTTTAGAACTTCAAATCAATGTCCACCATTGGATTGAATAATGTACTTCAGAAGAAAATATGATTTTCCCTAAACATTTCAATGGTTGTGATTGAAAGTTCACACCGATTCATTGTAAAATGGCTAGAACATAATTTACCCTCAACATTCTAAGGGTTTTGATTGAAAGTTCACACTAATTCATTCTAAAATAATTCACATGAGATAATTTCTCCAACATTTATGTGGCGTAACCAACTAGGTATCACTTTGATAATTCAAATTGAATGGATGGAATCATGATGAGAAGATTCCAACATAATGAAACATGGGCTGGACCACAAACATTCCTTGTTGGAAGCTACATGTGGATACTGACTCGGGTGATGGTAGTTTAAAAACCAAACTCAACTCGAATGACTCGAGCCATGTAACTTATCCACACTCATCTAAGTTACTTGATAACCTGTCAAGTCACTCACCTCAGCCAAGTCTACTTGAGTCTGGCCAAATTCTAAAACCTTAATATTATCAAAGATTGCTCTTAATCAATGTTTTTCACCACCATTCATAGTCGTCAAAGTTGCTTAGTTGTGAGTCCCACCATGTTGGTCTGTGGCTCATTGATTGTCCACTCATCAGGCCCACAATATAAGCACAATAAAACAGTGGGGTCTAAGGAGAGATGAGCCCAATTTAGTGTGAAATGGCCTGAATTTCAGCCAGGTATTCCCTTGGTAGGACCTTTGATGATTGTTTGGGATTTGACCGCTGTGTGAGAGAGAATATAGAAAAGATAAGCATAAGCAGCAAAACTCGAATGGTGGCGATTGTGTGGCTCTCTGGAAATCTCTATTTTGTTTACCTTTGCATGTGTAATGAACTTGGAAAAAATGGTGAGTTTTTGTAGAAATATAAATCACATACCACAAAACATCATAACACCGGATTTACGTGGAAAACCCATCAGGGAAAAAAACCACGAGAGAAAGAGAGTATATTATTTCACTGTATTTTTCCATTTACATCAGAGACATATTTATAAGAGAAAATTCAAGTATGAATTCTATTTAGGACTCTGAGACCCCATTGAGTTAGAACTCTGTGACCCAATGAAGTTAGGACTCTGAGACCTAATGGAGTTAGGACTCAGAGTCCTACTCATCCTCTCTTTCCTATTTCAACACTCCCCCTCAAGTAGGTGCGAAAATATCGATTGAGCCCAACTTGAACAAAATATCTTGGAATTTAACAGCGGGGAGACTTTTTGTGAAGATATCTGCTAATTGTTGATCACTGCGAACAAACGGAGTACAAATAACATTAGCTTGCAAATTTTCTCGAACAAAATGACAATCCACCTCAATGTGTTTGGTTCTCTCATGAAACACCGGATTTGAAGCAATGTGAATGGCAGCTTGATTATCACAAAACATTTGCGTTGGCTGATTAGAACCAAAACCCAAATCTTGTAATAAGGACCGAAGCCAAATAACTTCACTGGTGGTTAAGGCCATTGCACAATATTCTGCTTCTGCACTTGATCTTGCAACAACACTCTGTTTTTTACTTTTCCAAGTTACCAGATTACCTCCCACAAAAGTACAATATCCTGTTGTAGATCGCCGATCAACCGGACATCCTGCCCAATCAGCATCAGTGTAAGCAGTAATGGAACTATTTCCATTCTTCCGCATCCATATTCCCCTTCCTGGAGAACCCTTCAGATATTGTAAAATTCGATTAACAGCATTCATGTGAGTAACTGTAGGTGCATGCATAAATCTGCTGACTAGACTGACTGCATAGGAAATATCTGGCCTAGTGATCGTAAGATAAATCAATCGACCAACCAACCTTTGAAACTGACCAATATCAGATAACAATTCTCCATCATTGTCAAGCTTACCTCCACTGTCAATTGGAGTATCTGATGGTTTAACTCCCATCTTTCCAATATCCTGCAACAGGTCCAGCACATATTTTCTTTGATTAAGGAATATGCCCTTCTTTGAGTAGGCAACTTCTAATCCAAGAAAATATTTTAACACTCCCAGATCTTTGATGGCAAATCTCTTGTGCAGTAGAGTCTTAAGTCTTGTAATTTCATTTTTGTCATCACCTGTGATCACTATATCATCAACATATACTAAGACAACAGTTGTACCACACATACCTTTTTTTACAAACAACGAAGAATCAGCCGCACTCCTTTTAAGTCCATTACTCATGAGAACAGAACTGAGCTTAGCATACCACGCACGGGGAGATTGCTTAAGTCCATATATGGCCTTTTTCAGCTTACACACAAATCCAACTTTGGATTCTTGTGAATGTCCTGGTGGAACACTCATGTATACCTCTTCTTCTAGGTCACCATGCAAGAAAGCATTTTTTACATCCATCTGAGATAATTTCCAACCCTGATTTGCTGCTAACGAGAGAATCACTCGAAAAGTGTTCATCTTTGCAACAGGTGCAAAAGTCTCTGTGTAATCTTCTCCATATGTTTGTGTAAAACCTCTGGCAACCAGTCTTGCCTTGTGTCGCTCCACAGTTCCATTACTTTTATATTTGATTTTGTATATCCAACGACACCCAACTGTCTTCTTTCCGATAGGTAACTTGACTATATTCCAAGTTTTATTATCATCAAGTGCTTGCAATTCTTCTTTCATTGCCTGTCGCCAAACAGATATGGAATTAGCTTCACGAAATGTCTTTGGTTCTTGTTCACTGGACATTGCACTCAAGAAAGCCAAATGAGACGGAGTAACATTATCATATGTCAGAGAAGCCTCCATTGGGTATGATACAGTATGATAAGTGAAGAAATCTTTCATTCCTTTTGGAGGACGAGTCTCTCTACTCGATCTCCGTAATGGAAGAGAAGGAGCCGGTATGTCAGTTGGTGGAGAAATCGGCTGAATTATTGCAGATGTAGTCTCAGTAGAAGCTGTTGGTATTTCAATTGCTGCAGACATTGGTTGGTTATCTGGAGATATAATCACTGTATTTCTGCTACACGAGATATCATCAGTTACAGTAGGAAGAGGTACCAAATCAGATAAGTTCTCCCCCTGGGACCGATTCCCAGAATCACTATGAACTGAGAAATACACTTCAGATTCAGCGAAGCGCACATCACGGGAGACAATGAGCTTGTGAGATGCTGGGTCATAACAAATGTACCCTTTCTGTGAAGAAGAATAGCCGAAAAAGACACATCTGACAGATCTGGCATCTAACTTGTCACGATGAAGAGGTTGGCGGTGGACATAACAGACACACCCAAACACACGCAGATGCGACAAATCAATCTTTCTATGCTTCAGCATTTCCAATGGTGATTTAAAATTGTTAATCCGACTAGGAAGTCGATTAATCAAATAGATGGCCGTCAGAACACCATGGGACCAGTACTGCTTAGGAATATGCATTTGAAACATAAGAGCTCGTGCAGTTTCTAAGATGTGACGGTTTTTTCCGTTCTGACACACCATTCTGTTGTGGTGTACCCACGCAGCTAGTTTGATGAATGATGCCTTGGCTATGAAATATTCGGCGAAATTAGCATTGACATATTCAGTGCCATTGTCAGAGCGAAAAATTTTCACCTTGGCATGAAACTGGGTAGTGATCATGTTGTGAAAGGCTTTGAAAGCAAGAAACACCTCATTCTTAGATTTGAGTAAGTACAACCATGTAACACGAGTACAATCATCAATGAATAAAACAAAATATTTATAACCATCATAAGAAGCAACTGGAGCACTCCATACATCAGAATGAATCAAATCAAAATGTTCAACAGATTTAGAACTAGAAGAAACAATGGTAAACGAGTTTGTTTAGAAAATTGACAGACATCACAAACACTAGACGGAACAGAAATAGAAGGAAAAAGATAAGACAAAATACGACTTGAAGGATGTCCAAGCCGTTGGTGCAGGATGTGACTCTCTACTAAGTTCGTGGCTTTGTAGGCCTTAGTAGGTGAATGTAGCAAGTATAACCCATTGGAATACGTGCCTTTACCAATCGTCCTCTTGGAAGTTTGATCCTGAAATATGACAGAGTTAGGAGAAAAAATGACATCACAGTTCAAAGCATTAGTAAGTTTTCCAACAGACATGAGTTGAGTTGGAAAAGAAGGGACAACAAGAGCAGTAGAGAGACCTATTTGAAAAAAAATCAATCTGACCACGGCCGGCCACAGGAACCACAGTGCCATTGGCTAGATAGACATCATGTTGACGGGATGATGTGGAAAAATCAGACACAGAAAAAGGAGAATTAGCCATATGATCAGTAGCACCAGAGTCAATAATCCAAGAATGACCAGTACAATGGGAAGCAAGAGACGCATGAATGGTACCTGCTGTATGAGACGAGGAAGACGGATTTGTATAAGGCAAAGACTGACGTAGATCGCATAGGATTTGACTCAACTGATCTAGAGTGGTGGAAGTATCTGCGACATTAGCCTTGGCTCTCCTTTTTGCTTCAAAGTTTGGTTTGAGATGAGGATGTAACAACCAACAACGCTCTTTGGAGTGCCCAACCTTGCCACAATGATCACAACGAATAGTGTCCCGTCGGCCTTTATTTGGAACATGAACCTTCTTCTTCTCAGACTCAGAGGAGGGTCGACGCTCATTTTTATGAGTCACAAAAGCACTGGAAGAGTTCTCAGAGGATGGAGCAGCATTCATAGTTTCTTGTCGCGTTTCTTCGCGTTGAATGATAGCACAAACAGTGATCCAAGAGGGTAGCGGATCAGTCATAAGTATGTTACTCCGCAAATATTCATATTTTGGCCCCAGGGCCCGAAGTAAAGAGAAAACTTGGTCCTCTTCATCTCGGTGCAAAAGAGTCTGTGCATCAGTGGTATGAGGACGATACAAGTGTAGCTCATCCCATAGCCTTTTCATATGGCCAGTAAGATCGCAAAATTTCTGTTCACCCTGTAGCGCAGTCGCAATCTCATTTTGAATCTGAAACACTCGAGCAATATTATTGCGACTACCATACATACCTGTCACAGAGTCCCATAATTCTTTTGCAGAATCGGAGAATGTAAAAATTCCAGCAATGTGGGGTTCCATAGAGTTAAGAAGCCATGATCGAACCAGTTGATCATTAGAGAGCCAATTATCATAAGCAGAGTCAGTATCGGTGTCTTCCGAAGTAGTAGCTGAGGCTTTAGATGCGGAGGCAGGTGCAGGAGGGGAAATCTTGCCATTGATAAAACCCAACTTTTTCTTACTACCAAGGGATAAGTGAACAGCTCGAGACCAAAGGACATAGTTATTTGGATTCAAGAGAACAGAAGAAAGTTTCAGACTCGGATTACAGTCGGAGTCACCCATTGAGTTTTTTTTTTTTTGATGTCGCTGGAGATGGGTGCTCGGACTAAGCAACGACGCAGTGGGCTGATCGAATTACAGCAACCAGATCTGCAAAAAAAAAAAAAAAAAATAGCAGTAGCAGTAGCCGGCTATCTGAGGTAGGCAGGAGACGTCGGAAGTGTAGCAAGAGCCCGACTGGAAGGGCGGCAGAGACGGAAGAGTCCTGTAGAATTATATTTTTTTTGTTTTAGGTTCCTGCTGAAGCGTCTGGGTGGAGAGAGAGCCGCAGATGTCCGAAACCAAATAGTACGCTGATGCCGGTGGAAACCAACCGGAGCCGGCGACGATTAGCGAAGCCGGCGACGATTACCGAAGCCGAAACCAGAGACGGCGCAGCAGCAGGCCGTGAAATCAGATCTAGATCAGATCTGAGAACGGGGCACCAATAGCAGCATCTGGATGAATGGCAGATCTGAGAAGAAATGGCTTAGATCTGCTAGGCGGTGCAGCGTGTGGCAGCAAGAGAGCAGTGTGATGCAACAGCACAATCCGTTAAGAGGGAAGAACTTGCCAGGAAGGAAAATGCAATGACGACCGACTGGCTGATCTGAATCTCAAGATCTGGCGATTTGGGACAGAAAGGCTGTCTCTTTGGTCACTGAATCGGAGAGAGCAACATGCCTAACACGGCAACAAACCGGTTTTGCCTCTCTGTGCGGTGCAGATCTGTCAAACAACCAGATCTGAAAGTGCAGGCAGATCTGGGCACGTCCGGGCAGATTTTGCCACGGAGTAGAAGTTGTTAGCGCCAACGACAGAAAGGGGCGCAGCAAGGTGGAGTTCCCGTCAGAGAACGAGAAGAGAGGCAGCAGAGAGCAACGCTGCAAACAACAAACGGCGGCAGAGGTGAAAACGTCAAGCGCTCAGTTGTAGTTTGGGAACTGGGTAGCAGATCTATTTTGCAGAAGTCCGGGCAACAAGTGGTGTCTCAGATATGAATCTGAGAAAGGTCGATGGTCCAGAAGGGGGACGCATTAGCAATGGCAGATGCGAAGCCGGCAACAAGACCTGAGATCTGAAACCCAGACCTGAGAACCAGAGAACTAGATCTGGAAGAGACCGTCTGAGATACGGCAGCAGGAAGACTGACCAGCTGTGGCGATGCCAACTAAACCCAACGGAAAACAGATCTGTAATCTGCGGCTGAGAGTAATAGCGTCCCAGATCGGGAATAAGCAGGACAGCCGGATTTGTCTGTGATGTGGACAGAGCGGGACAAACCCCGACTAGGCGGCAAGAGTCGATAATGTCTTCGATCCGGATCGAAGTCTGACTGATACCATGTAGAAATATAAATCACATACCACAAAACATCATAACACCGGATTTACGTGGAAAACCCATCAGGGAAAAAAACCACGAGAGAAAGAGAGTATATTATTTCACTGTATTTTTCCATTTACATCAGAGACATATTTATAAGAGAAAATTCAAGTATGAATTCTATTTAGGACTCTGAGACCCCATTGAGTTAGAACTCTGTGTGACCCAATGAAGTTAGGACTCTGAGACCTAATGGAGTTAGGACTCAGAGTCCTACTCATCCTCTCTTTCCTATTTCAACAGTTTTCGTAATTTTTACCCCATTGCTTGCCTGAGTAACCATTCTCCCACACACTGCAATTCGGCCATGTGATCTCATGTTTAGAAGGGCAGCATCAAGCATGGCACCACCCACATTGTCGAAGTATATATCAATACCTTGAGGGAAGCACCTGAATGAGTTAGACTACCAAGGTACCTTGTGTAGATCATTCTTGCAAATAGTAGAATAAGTTAGGATGATCAGTTCCGATGGGGGTGGTATGACCTTTTTAAAATAAGAAGCTTACATGCACAGCTTAGTAGTGTATTTTTAAGTCTAGGATTACAATCTCTGCTAAATAGCCACTGAGTTTCAAATCTCTCTATCAATTTGATTTTGCAACCATCCCATTACATGTCTAAATTCAAATTTAATCAAGATCATACTAGAAATATAGACTTGAAAACTATTAATAAAACTAGCAACTTTTATGTTAACTCTAGTTCCAAGTGATAAATCTCAAATTCACAAAGACACTCCTATTTTATTCATATGAAATTATAGGTCATAAGAAATACTGAAAGTGTGTTGGGTTTGGATCGGAGTTTGACCAATTCCAACCAACCAACTTGACCCAACAACTTAGGAATGGTCATGGCAACGGGAGTTGAAATAACATGATTCGGGATGAGTATCTCAGCCTAATAAGCACCTATACGGATACACGTATCCGATACGAGAATATGATAAATTTTGAAAAACTAGGATACGGGTGCGGCGGGATACACTTAATTAAAAAATTATTTTTTTATACATAGACATGCATAGATATCAACAAGAAATAGAGATTATTCACGATTTATACATTTTTATTAATTTTAACTTCTATTTCCATCTTCTATTTTTTTATTCTTAGACATAAAAATTACCATCGATTAAGCACATATATAACATAAGTAAGTCTAAATTTTTTGATATGGTAACTACTCTTCTCAACCTCTCCTCTTGATCCAATAGTCTAAAATTAAAATATCAGATGATAAATACACTTTGCCTTTCAAGAGACTAAAAACTATTGATTGATAATTTGATATTTCACTTAAACTTTGTCTTTCAAGAGAATAAAGTTGTTGGTTGATAAAAAAAAATTTCCCCTCCACTCTCGTGTTGCCGTATCTCGTGCCGTGTCCCGCCTCCAGTATCCCGTCATGTCCCTCCGTGTCTGCTGCCGTATCCGTGACGTATCCGTATTTAAAAAATATTGTATTTAATTGGATGTGTACCCGACACGTATCCGAGCCGTATCCGGCCGTATCCATGTCGGTTACGTTTCCGACACGAATACGGCAATGCTTTTGGAATATCCGTGCTTCATTAGATCTCGGCCCATTTAATTATTGTGCCTAGCTTCTTGGCTGTTTAATAAATGGTTGATCCAAGGTTTTGTTGACGGTTTAAAATAAATGGGTCAGTCACCTGAACCCAACCCAACATGACCTGTTACCATTGTTAGTGGTAGATAGTGGGAGACAGACAGTAGAAATTCTAGGATAGAAGCCTTCAAACTCAATCCACTTGAAAGTGTCGGATTTAGATTGAGATTCAAATATTTCCAAGACTTAAGAAATATTGACACTCTCCTCTATGAAACGAAAATTAGAGTAATTAATTTGTCAAGGTCCCATACCAAAAACTAACCAAAATCTTATACAAAACTCATACAATATGTTACTAGAAGATATTATAAGAAAGAAACTATAAAATTAGTCTTAAAAATTGTATTTTAAAATATTTATTATATATAATTTGCATTATTGTCATCTGGGTTGGTGGGTTTTTTATATGGCTAGATCCAAATCTGCAACCAAAAGCAAGTGGATTTTAGTTTCTGATTTGCTGATGCGATCCATTTATTTCACTGGTACTTTGTTACATTTATTTCACTGGCATTTTCTTTTTCTGCTCTTAGCTGTTGATTAATGCGATAAAGTACACTCTGTTTCTTGCGACTCCCTTGCATATTGTTATTGGTGTTGGATATACCGACTAGTTACCATTTTGATAGCTAAATTCTTTGATCCATATCTTAACAACCACTTTTATTTTTCACAGGTTCATGAGAAGGATGTGATTGGTGTCACTCACCACATATGGAACTGATTGCTCAATGAAGATATGGAAGCCATGAATTTCATGGCTATTCCATGTTTGTGTACAAATTTTGAACTTCTAATTTTTTTTTTTTTTAGAATCTTCAATTTGGTTGTATTTGTATTTCATTTTAAAGGTAGGCAAATGCCATTGAAGTCAACTTTCAAATGTATTATCGTATCGCAGCTTATTGATAACTATATGATACTCAAGGTGTCTTCAGCCAACGTTTTCAGTTGAGTTGGTTCTCACCAAAGATGTTCTTTAAACCGTTGTCCACATGTTTTGGTGATGGACAAACTAACATTAAAAATTCAAGATGGATAAAGAAGATATTTGGTAAACAATAATTCTATTTTACTAAGACAACACTACAATTCTCTTATTCTTTATGCGTCATTATCTTTATCTACCCTATATTACTATGGTTGAGAATTTTGTATAAAGCAACAACACTTGCTACAGATGACTGGTTATTAATATGCAACAGCAACCGTTGTACAGAGCGAATTATCTCTGCAGCATGACAGATGATCGTTGAAAAAAACAGGAAACAAATCACAAAATCAAAGCAATTGTACACATACAAGAAGAAAGAACACCCAGATATAAATGGTTCTGCAAAACCGTCTACATCCACAGAATGCGATAATTCTATTAAAAAAAATCAATAGAGAAAAGTTACAAGGATTACAACCCTTTCCCTCTCTCTTAATCCCTGAGAAAAAACAGCTCCCCTTGAAAAAACCCTAAAAGAGAAAAAGAGAATATATATAGCTGGACTTGAGTTACCCAGATTGAGCCCACTGGGCCTGGGCGTTACAGACAGTCCAGGCCCAATAACGGTCTTTTGAGCCAAAAAACCGACAATTATGATATTTCTCTTGCTCTGATATCAGCTGTTTATCATCTCTTCATTCACTTTTTGCCACAATAAGCTCATCCAAGACATTGCTATTTTCACATGGCACAAGTCTTTCCTCTTCATATTCTTCTTCTGCAAAATCATACCTCGCACCTATAGCTTTTAGAAGCTGGTAGACTTCTAACATTGTGGGTCTCTTCTCAGGAACAGACACAACACAAGCAGAAGCAACTCTTAAGAACTTGAGGATGTCCCCATCACACCACCTTCCATTCAAAGACTCATCTTTAGCATACATATTGAAAAGGTAAGTAATCCATTCCACCATGTTGTCCTCAAAGTTTAGAACTGCACGAATAATTTCAGGAGGTGTTTTGCCTGTGATGAGCTCAAGTAGAACCATTCCAAAGCTGTACACATCACCCTTAAGTGTGGCCATCAATGTGTGTGGGTATTCTGGAGGAACATAAGCCGAATCGTCGTAATAGCAATCAAAAGAGAGAGTCAGATGGGAACGATCCTGGTTCATAAGCCTCGCAAATCCAAAATCGGACAACTTGGGCTCATAATCTTCATCCAACAGGACGCATTTGGAGCTTATGTTGCGATGAATTATACAAGGATTACAATGATGGTGAAGCCATGCAATGCCTCTAGCCACTCCAATACTGATTCTCAGTCTCAGAGCCCAATTCAAGAATTGGGCTGCAGAATTTTCTTGGTGTAGCAGCTTAGAGAGAGTTCCTTTGGGCATGTATTTGAATATCAAAAGCCTCTCTTTACGGGCAACGCAGAAGCCCAGAAGGGGAACCAAGTTGCAGTGTCTTATGCTTGCTAAAGCAGTCATCTCAGAAACAAAGTGATCATCAGAATGGTAAGATTCCTGCAGTCTCTTGACTGCGAGAAGTGAACCATCTGCAAGCAATGCTTTGTACATAGTACCCATACTCCCCGAACCGATGATATTGTTTCTACTGAAATTGTTTGTTGCCTTCATGAGATTGAAGAGAGCCTCATTTTTGGGACCGACTTCTCAAACAACGAGACCTGCAACATCGAAAAAAGTAGTCAGCATGAGTTATCTGCTCTGTTGCAGATTATAACCAAGCCCTTGCTTAGTTTTTTGGCCAAATATCATGAGAAATTATATCATCCAGCAATTTACAATAAAGGGATGAAAGAAGCTTGCCTTGATCCTTTTGGTTCCCTTAATACTCTTGGCCCATTTGTGTTCTTCAACACTATGATCGTCGTCGTGTACAGATACCCTACAGAAACCAAATAACATGGCGACTGCCATGACAATGGTTGCAAATATTATCCCACCAATTGCTGCACCGACAATGACCCCAGTGTGAGACTTTTTTGGAGGTCCTGTGCACCTATCCAAAGGTTCCCCGCAGAGACCATTATTACCCAAAAATTTTGAAGCAGCAAATTTTTGTTTAAAATAAGGAATCTGCCCTGACAAAGAGTTATCTTCAACACTGAATTTATTTAGTCGAGCAAGCTGGGTGAGTTCCCCAGGGATCTGACCAGTAAACCGGTTGTGTTGAAGACTGAGGCCATTCAGAAAGGTGAGATTCCCAAGTTTTCGTGGAATTTCACCTGAAAAGTTGTTTGAAGAGAGGTCAAGTATGGTAACATATGGCATGATTTTATCAATGGCAGTTGGGAGGGATCCAGATAGTTCATTGCTGGATAGATCTAATATTGTCATGCTTGTGCAGTTCTTGAGAGCCATTGGGAATTGGCCTTGGAGGCCCATGTTGCTGAGCCGTATATTTAGGACCCTGCTTTCATCAGGGTGCCAGCATTCAATGCCATTGAATTTACAAATGGAACCTTCAGTTGAGTTTTCCAAGTTCCACGAGTCTAGGTACCCATTTGGATCTTTAAGTTCCATCCTCAGGGCTCTTAAGCAATTCATGTCAGTCTCGACTCCATAACATGTATTACTGCAACCGAGTAGAAGCCAGAACAGGGTATGAAGGAGAAAAGGAAGACCACTGTTTCCCACGAACATGGCCATGAAGCATACCACTGAAGCCCCCTCCCTTCTCAACATTCAACACTAGTATGAACCAACTTAGCTCTACACTCATCAGCCATTAAAACCCATCAAAGAAAAAGAAAAACAACATTACAATCAGTGACCAAAAGAAATGCAAATCCCTCCAACTTAAGTCTTTGCCTGCAATTAATAATTTCATGGAATATGAGATCAAGGAAAACACAAACAACAAAACGCAAAACCTGAAAAAAAAAGAACATTAATAATTTCAGATCAGAAAAATATTCCAATTCAGCTACACCAATGTCACACATCTAAAGCAACTCAATTTTGAATCGTAGATTTTGCAGGTTATCAAGTTTGTCCTGCTTACCTTCCCAAAAATGATTCAGGAATTTCCCAGTTACCAGCAATTTCATGACAAAAATTTAGTAAAATATAAAAGCATCATATTCTGCTGCTGCGAGTTATCAAGGCGTGATGGCTTAGGTGTTCAGTGTTCTACACTGAATCAAGGATTGAGGGGTTATGAACTTTTACATGCACTCTAGAGTCTGTCATTCGCATATTTTCCACACATGTGGGGCCATGGAATTCAGAAAGGTGTGTTCCATATCAAAAATTATGGCGCCCACTTTTCTGCTGCTGTACACACGATTTAAAAAAAAAAAAATGGGTGAAAATAACATTTTACCCTTCTGGCTTTTATCAATGAATTAGTTTGGATAATAAGATCGTTTGAAGGAGCATTTCAGTACAAAATATGTTCCTTCGTACGATCGAAACTATAACTTTCTTTTCATTCGAAGGATCATTAGGATTCTTCAAACAATATTCTCTATGTGGGCGGTAGAGTGAGATTTTCAAATAAAGTCGTTTCTTTACTGATTTTTACAAATAAGGTATTAAAATTCATTTATTCTGAATTTTATGAACTTCGGAATTGATTTTTAATGAAAATGATATAATTTTGGGGTTCAAAAATTGTACCCAAAGAATTAAGAAAAAATAGCATTCCCTCTTAATTCTTTGTGTATGATGTTTTAAGTCTAAAACTATACTATTTTTACTTAAAATCAGTCCCGGAGTTCATAAAATTCAGAATAGATGAATTTTGATACCTTGTTTGTAGAAATAGGTCGAGAAACTGCCTCTTTGCCGGTACTTGTTAAGTGGTACATCGGTAGAGGTAAAATAGGCATTTCACTACATCCCGTGTCTCCTAAAAGATTTTGCCCATGTTAAAATGGGCGTCCTATAAAAACTTTACATTGCTCATCAATTTATAATTAAATATTTAGACACAAGTTTTTTATTCAATTCTACCCACATAAAGACCCATAATTGAATTGATGAAATGATGGGAATTTAATAGACTTCATAAGTCTTCTGATCAAGTTTTATCTATTTACAAAATTTAAAATATTTTTAAAATTTAATATTTTAAAATGGGCATGTCATTATAAGCTCCATGAGATCATTAAAAATAAAAGATCTCTTGATTAACAAAAAATTTGATACATTTTAAATTCCTATCCACCAAGTCTAATGTAATGAATTAGATTGCTGAAGCCAAAACTTCAAATATAAAATGGTCAGAAATTTTATATGTGGTTTAATTTTGAATTTTGATTAACCTTAAAGTAATTATTAAAATTTTAAAAATATAAAAATAAAGAATTTCATCTTACATAAAAATAATGAACTTATTTCAAAAAATCTAAAAAATAAAATAAAATTGAAGGGGCTCCTTTTACTTGTGAAAGGACTGGATAGACCAATGAGGTCTTTGATGGGAAGTCAAGGCAGGGTCCTGAGAACTTTCCTCTTTCCATTCTTTACTCTAACGAGTTGACTGAGTCAACAACCGCGTCGTTTCTTTAACTTTCCACTGCAGCTGACCGTAAAAGTGTCAAAACACGAGAAGGCATTTTCCACGTGATGTTCAAAAGCAACTCGAGATTTAAATATCGAGATATTACTCGATATTCGATATATATCGATAATATATATTATTGATATTAGCTGATTGTTTAGATTTTAATTTAAAAAATAGGTGAGAGAAATTTCTCGATTGAGATATCGGCCGATATTATATTTAAATCCTTGATTGAAATATTTTGATTTTTTCCAAAAAAAATTGATAATAGTTTAAAATTTAATTTTAAAGTTTGAAAAATTAAATAAGTGAGATTTGATTGATTCAATGTGATAAAATTTTGAACCAATCGGTAGTACTATTTTCTTTTTTATTTAAGCAAAAAAATCATTTACAATTATTTGATTCAAATGAATTTTAAGTCAAAAATTGAATTTCCAAATTTTTTAAACTATGCTTTAGAAAGATCTATGGTACAAGGTGACGAAGTTTGTGACTGATATTATGGGTTCATTGGTCCCATGAAACTTGCATGGAAATAAAGATGTCTATCACTTTTTTTCCCAAAATAAATTAACAAAACATTGTTAGCCACACAAAGATAAATGAGATGGATTACAAGAAGTATAGATAAGATGTACATTATGATTATGTTTAGATGAGTAAAAGTGAGGAGACTTCTTTTGATTCCATTGTTTGACTTCATTTTTTTTAAGATAAAGTTTAAATAAAAGTCTGAGCACAGCTTGTCCTACAATTTTTTTTATCTAGGCTCGTTTATTTAGGTTGGACTCAGATAAATAAAATAAGATTAGAAGATGCTACTGCCACTCCGATGAAGATGAGACAACTCGTATGTTTGCTACATAAAAAATCAAGTAAAAAGTGGAGAGAAATTATCAAGTAAAGGAGACGTGATTATAAAGTCAAGTCATGCATCTTTAGTTCTTTACCATTCACTTAAAAAATCTATATTTCAAAGAAAATTAATTTTCACTGATAAATGAAGAAGATGTAAGATCTGATTTTATTATGATCATGTCTTCTCTACTTGATTATTTCTCAAAAGTGCATATAACTACCAAGTGTGCATGGCATCTTCTTCAAAGACTTCAGAATATCACCTTGTTTAGGACTTCAAATCAATGTCCACCCTTGGATTGAATAATGTACTTCAGAAGAAAACATGATTTTCCCTCAACATTTCAACGGTTGTGATTGAAAGTTCACACCGATTCATTGTAAAATGGCTATAACATGATTTACCCTCAACATTCCAAGGGTTTTGACTGAAAGTTCACACCAATTCATTCTAAAATGGTTCACATGAGATAATTTCTCCAACATTTATGTGGCGTAACCAACTAGGTATCACTGTGATAGTTCAAATTGAATGGATGGAATCATGATGAGAAGGTTCCAACATAATGAAACATGGGCTGGACCACAAACATTCCTTGTTGGAAGCTACATGTGGATACTGACTCCTACATGTGGATACTGACTCGGGTAATGGTAGTTTAAAAACCAAACTCAACTCGAATGACTCGAGCCATGTAACTTATCCACACTCATCTAAGTTACTTGATAACCTGTCAAGTCACTCACCTCAGCCAAGTCTACTTGAGTCTGGCCAAATTCTAAAACCTTAATATTATCAAAGATTGCTCTCAATCAATGTTTTTCACCACCATTCATAGTCATCAAAGTTGCTTAGTTGTGAGTCCCACCATGTTGGTCTGTGGCTCATTGATTGTCCACTCATCAGGCCCACAATATAAGCACAATAAAACAGTGGGGTCTAAGGAGAGAGAAGCCCAATTTAGTGTGAAATGGCCTGAATTTCAGCCAGGTATTCCCTTGGTAGGACCTTTGATGATTGTTTTGGATTTGACCGCTGTGTGAGAGAGAATATAGAAAAGATAAGCATAAGCAGCAAAACTCGAATGGTGGCGATTGTGTGGCTCTTTGGAAATCTCTAATTTGTTTACCTTTGCATGTGTAATGAACTTGGAAAAAAGAGAGTTTCGTAATTTTTACCCCATTGCTTGCTTGAGTAAGCATTCTCCATCACTTGTCCAATTGAAAATTGAAAGCTTCATACTGATGTTCTTTTATAATGAAAAATTGAAAGCTTCATATTGACGTTCTTTCGTAGTACATTTAGGGCAACCATGCACCAAAATAAGGAAACATGACAAAACAAAGATTTGAAAAATGTAAAAAATGTAGAAATCACTCAGGAGAGACACATATGACTTGCTTACCTACATTCTTACCGGAGAATAGCCTGACAAAGGCTGCTGGAGCACTCTCCAGTCCTTCATTCATGTCTTCTATGTACACAATCTTCCCTTGGTTGTAGTAATCAATAACTTTATCCAAGAACTGTGGAAATAAATGCAAATACTCACTCTGAAGAAAGCCCTTCACGGTTAGTTGACGTGGTATGAGCATGAACAGGTTACGGATTCCTGTGCCATCTGTGAAGCTATGCTGTGATATCATCCCACAAACTGCAATTCGGCCATGTGATCTCATGTTTAGAAGGGCAGCATCAAGCATGGCACCACCCACATTGTCAAAGTATATATCAATACCTTGAGGGAAGCACCTGAATGAGTTGGACTGGTTAACAAGCTTAAGTGGAAGCAGAACAAAAGGCAGAAAAAATGAGTTATCTTGATACCCAAAGTGACAAACTGTGATCAAAGCAGAGATACCAGGGTAACCTTGTGTAGATCATTCTTGCAAATAGTAGAATAAGTTAGGATGATCAGTTCCGATGGGGGTGGTATGACCTTTTTAAAATAAGAAGCTTACATGCACAGCTTAGTAGTGTATTTTTAAGTCTAGGATTACAATCTCTGCTAAATAGCCACTGAGTTTCAAATCTCTCTATCAATTTGATTTGCAACCATCCCATTACATGTCTAAATTCAAATTTAATCAAGATCATACTAGAAATATAGACTTGAAAACTATTAATAAAACTAGCAACTTTTATGTTAACTCTAGTTCCAAGTGATAAATTTCAAATTCACAAACACACTCCCATTTTATTCATCTGAAATTATAGGTCATAAAAACATACCGAAAAGTCATAATTAAAACAAGCCTGACTTGCATTTCATTCATAGACAGTCAGTGTTGAACACAAGCCAAAGTTGAATTGGAAGAGTTCCAATTAGGTCAGTAGAATTTTGAAGACAATATCTAAGCAACATACACAGGTGTTTATGAGGCTTATGAATTCCAGAAAGAATGCCCGATTTTAGTGCCATTAAAGAAACTTATTTAGAAAATAGACCAACATACACCCAACAAGCGTTTGGGAAGAAACCACATCCCTACACAAAAAGATCGGCAGCTGAATAATTTGCCTCCTAAAGATACTAAACAATTTGTAGTCTGCATCATGAGAATGCACAAACAAGTTCCACGAATTCAAGTTTCATTGCAGATGTACATTTCGTATATAGTGAAAACATCTACAAAGACTAAATTCAACTTCAACAAATTTCAACTCTAGTGATCTGGCCAATAAAGTGGCACACCCAAGTGAGAGAGAGAGAGAGAGAGATCTTAAGAACTCACCTTTTCAAGGCCACATCTAGGTCTGGCTCCTCCTTGTAATTGAATGCATCATCAAACCCTAGCTTATTCTTCAAAATATCAACCTGAAACAAAAATTAAATTCACTATACACCATAAGCAATCCCTAATTTAAATTTGGCATTTGTAAATTTAAAGAAAAGATACCTTTTCACTACTGCCAGCACTTCCAACAACATAACAGCCATGTAACTTTGCAAGTTGACCAACAAGCTGACCAACTGCTCCAGAAGCTGCAGAAACAAACACGTACTCCCCTTTTTTCGGAGAGCACACTTCATAAAATCCAGCATAAGCTGTAAAACCCGGCATACCTGTCGCAGAGAAATGCTTAAGTAGAACAGATGGAAACTGAATGATAGAAAGACCAAATTTCAATTACTTATTTAAAAAGGAACTAAGAAGATCCAAAATCTATGAAATTTAGCAAAGTATTTGAGATGATGAAATCCCCTCTGTACGTTCATCCTACCTTTAAAATATATAATGCAAGGGACAATGAAGGATAAAGGACTAATAACTGGATACGGAACTAATATAAAGTTATAAACTACATATTGTTCCAATGTTATCCAGCTAAAGTGGTTCAGAACAGATACACATAATCAATAGTTTTAGTGCATCTGATGAGGAGGCAGAGAGGTATATATATGTGTGTGTGTGTGTGTGTGTGTGTGTGTGATTCTTCTCTTAGAACAATTCTCATGAAACTTACATGCAAACTTTGGCTTGTGAGGTCCATAGTAGACCTAATGGATGCAATTCTCCCCCTCACACCCACCTACCCCCCATGAATTGCACCCTTACCCAATTTGACAACAATTTCACTTTTAAAGCACATTGATCTAAACAGATGAATTCCTGCCGTTGGATAAATGTGAAAGTTCTAAGATCTTAAAAAATATGACTTCTCTTATCTATTCAAGATGAAATTTTATAAGCATCATATAGAAGTCAAGCCTCTCAAACTCACCTATCCATGTGGCCCAAGTGGCACCCATTGGCCGTTTGGTTTAAACTTGTTCTTATATATATTAAAATATCAGAAATAACAAAAACAAATTATATATTACCAAAGGAAACATAACATCGTGATTCTTTTCTAAGAGCTATTATCAAGAAAAATGTCATACCAAGAAGACCCACGTGATATGACAGAGGGAGATCTTCAGATTTAATTTTCCTTAACTGTGAATGCATTTTGATAAAAGTATACTCTTCCCAACCAGTAAGTCCTGAGACAATATCGCCTGCCTTGAAGTCTGGGTGGTTGGAATCCAATACTTTGCTCACGCCAAAGCCCTCAATGGTCTTCAATAAGTACAGTAGTATTAGAAAAAGGAAGATCCATTTGAAGTACATAATTTAAGTAGCAGTGTATAAAGTGAACTTGTTAAGTATATATAACACATGGAACTGATAAAGAAAACCAAAAGTATGACAGAGAAGAAGAAAAAGAAGATCAAAGATCACTATTACAAATTGTACCCTGTATCTCATGCTAATTCCTATTTAACTTGTGACTATCACCATTGAATAAAAGACTAACACAACAAAAGCAGTAGCAATAGTATTACTAGCAAATTAGTGTAACCAGTAGTAGAAGCAGCATTGGAAGTGGAGGAGGCAGCATTAGTATAGCAGCGAGTATAGAACTAACAGTAGCAGAGGCAGTACTAGAAGCTAAGGGTCAAATAGATCTGTTCGGATTGGATTCTCATTGACCCATTTATTTCAACCATCAATAGAAATCCAACCCATTTATTAAATGTATTTTTGTTGGCTTATGTACTAACTTGATTGGGGATGTAGCTGTGGAAACCAATACATATTAACTTGATCAATATAGTCGACCAGAACTCTGATTCCAGGTTAGATTTGGCACATTGGCTCAGAAATTGCCAGGTAGGTTGAGTTTACTGAACCAAAAAGGGCCATTTATAAAATAGAACAACATATTCAACCCAAACCCTGTTTTTTAGGTGTGGTTAGTATTTAAAGAATAAGAAGAGTACCAACCAAATCCAATCTCAACATTTCAATTACAATGCCATGGAGAACACTAACCAAAACCACCTCATTGGTTTTCTGCTTCTTTTTCTTTTTTTCTGACACAACAAAACAAAAACAACTTCAATGTTTCTCCAAAGGAGCACCAAGGATAAAAAATCAAAAGACCCACAAAATTTGAAGAACAGATGATTCCAGTAATTTTCACAGAAGCCTAGTTCAAAAAGAAAAGTAAAAGAGAGGAGATTATTTGAAATTTGGGTCGGTTACCGATCCGGGAACGAAGGGAGGGATGTAGGAATTGTGGAAATCTCGCATTCGGCCTCTCATGTAAGGATCGCAGGAGAGGTAGAGATTCTTCACAAGAAGAGTTCCAGATGAAGAACCATTCTCTTCCGGGAGCTTCAACCTAATTTTTCCCACCTTCAGTTCCATGTCAGTCTCCTTGGGAGTTCCATCTACGTAGCCTTTGAATATGATCTGCTTATTTTGAATCTCAATCCCTCCTCCTTCCATGTTCGAATCGAGATCTTTCTTCTGCACTGCGAAGCAGAAGTGTTAGCAAGTGAAAGGGCTCGGATTGGCGGTGAGAAGAAGGAAAGAGAGCCGTTAATATGGGGTAAGTGCCACCAACCCTTCATCATTTCATTTGAGCGACAATTAGTTGGGTTTTGGGTTGAGTTACAAATTTCGATCGAAATTATTTTTTATAGTGAAGAAAAATTAATTGGGTCGATATTTTGGTAATAAATTAATAATCGACTATTTTGATTGCAATGTGTAAATAGATAGAATTATTGAAATATTTAAAATTTAATTAATTTTTTTAATTTTGACAAAATATGTAAATGTTGATACTTGATAATGCTGTTTTTTTTTCTAAAAAGTCACCAACATTATTTATATTTATATTTTGCCTCATACTAAATAAAAAAAATTTGGACCCAAATTTGTTACTATATTTGGTCGGAGATGATCACCCATACACTAGGTTGCGATGTATCAATGTGTGCACTTAGGCATGGAACCTATTAAATAAGGCGATAATGGATTTATTGAAATATTTTTTTCTTCAACATGCTCCACCAAAATCACTTTAATTAAATTCATTAAATTATCTTTTTAAAGGTTGTAATATTTAAAGTTAAAAAATTATTTAAAATGATCAATTTGATCAAAGTGAATTTTGAAGGAAAGATTTTTCTATATTTGTTTTGTATTAATGTATATAAGAAAAAATTAGTTGATAAATAGATCAAGTCAAGTTGAATTAAGCTATTTCACAAATAAATAGGTTGAAATAGGTGGGTATTAGATTGGGTCTAAGATTGCAACTCCTACAAGTCAGGCCAGGTTTTGGGTCTGCTCGAGCTTGAATTACTGTTGGAGGACCTAAGCTTGGACTCAGGCTCGGGTCAACCCAAATGAGTCAAACTAAACCCAACCTATATTGTATTTGTAAGATCTGAGCTCGATTTCAACTCAAAATATTATTTATGCATGCTTATTGGGGTTCACGCTCAAGCTTATTTGGACCTTAAATGAAGGTTTTGTATTATTTTGTTGAAATGTAAATCATTTTACAAATAAACTTTTTAGTTAAGGAATAAAAAAAAGAAAACTATATTTTATAAAGGCACCCCATACATATACCTGGAAAATCCGTCTCTAAACACCTGATTTTAAAATTTCAGATAAAGTTACCATTTTGCCCTTCTATATTTTATCATTCGAATAGTTCTTTAGACACTCCAAAATGTTTAAAACACAGTATTTTACAAATAAGAATATCCCTCAGCTGTGTCGAAAATACATTTGGGAGTGTCAAAAGACATTGAATTCTTAAAGTATTTTTATTAGGCTATCGTAATTAATCCGGATATGCAATTTAAGAAATTTTGGAAATACACAATGTTTAACAAATAACTTTAAAGTTTTAAAAGAGGGTATTACACATTCAAATGATAAAATGTGGGAGATCAAAATGTTAACTTCACCCGAAAAATTTGAAATTGAATGTCTAAAGACAAATTTTCTGAGTATATATATGGGACACCTTTATAAATTATAGTTCAAAGTCAGACTTTAGAGCCAAACTTCAGCTTCCATGTGCTAGGCTTGGCTTAATCGAAACTCTAATTGAAACTGATATCTGAGGCCCGAGAATGGATCTACCCATAAAATCTTTAGTCAACCCAAATTTGAATTATAATTTTATCAAGTCAGGGTAATTTAATAAATAAGTTGAATTGATTCAGCTGGTAACTTAGTTTGGTTGCGTCAACCGATTTAATAAATTAGTCAAGTCGAATATGCATATAACCAAGGCGTTTAAGATTTATTTGTTCAAACTTTAAAAGTGAATTTTATAAAAAAAAATTCTAAGAAAGCACTTCTCTATATTTCATGATGGAAAATTTATTGGACTATCTTCCTAGAAACTGCTAAACTTACTTCAAAATTATACCCTTTTAAATGACCCATGCTTTCTTCCCAACTCAGCCCAACAAGACAGGAATCCCATCCTCAATCCAGCCCATTTCTCCAATCCACTCTTAACCAAGGGTCGAAAATTCTGCTCCACCTAATTTTTGGGCTAATTTTTTTCTCTCTTCAAATTTTTTTTTTCAGAAATCTCGATGAATTTTTTTTAAAAAAAAATCATTTAAAAAAATAAAAAAGTTATTTTTTTAAATATATATATAAATATCGACCGACTCACGCAACCTATATTTGTTTTTTTATTTAAAAAAAAGAAATCAGCCGATTTTTTTTCTCTGACAGATACTATGCATATCGGCCAAAATATCTCGGTCGTCGAAAATCCGAGATATCTCGGCCAATACACACATTATCAGCCAAGATTTATACCCCTGCCCCAACTCAAGTCCATTGCCCATCAGTTTCCCAAAGATCATTCCCGGCCCAATTCCAAATAAACCCAGGCCCTGCATTTCTAATGGAGCTTATTAACCAAGCACTTAAATCACCTTCCCGCCCATCTTCTTCTCTCGTTCTGGGACATGGCTTCCCTGCAAGTCTGCAACAACGATTCCCAGCTTAGATAGATGAAGATCAAAGGGCTGGAAAAGAGATGGAGCTAGGACGAAGATTCATCATCCTTTGGTGAAGAATCAGTCCACTTCTCACGAGGGAAATACAGAGCTACTGATACTATGAATGTCAAGAATTTCAGCTCCAACACTTGCAAAATGAGGTCATACTCCTCCCGGGGCTGAAACAACTGTTGAGACTGGCGAACAAGTCTCACATTGAAAGTGTAGAGGGGGATCTAAGGGTTTATAAAGGACTTAGGTAACTCCACCTAACATATTAGTCTTTTGGGCTGAAAGCCCATGTCCTAACAACAACTTCATACTCTTCTTCGGCCTTCTTCAGTTGCGCAGAACCAGTCGAACAGAGTTCAGGGGGCAAATTCATCATTGGTGTTTAGGCCTGAATTGGAGCAAGAATGCAGGTCTGTGGCAATAACATAGGAAAAGAGAAGGGAAGGACAGACCACTGTTGGTAAAGCATTGCTGGCAAAGAAGCTGGGTTGTGACAGGACTGATGATAAAAAGTTTTTGATGGTACCTAGCAGCATGGAGATCAAATTTCTGAACCTTGCTTTGCAGTGGAGGCTCTCCAATGGACAGATGGAAGAGACAGATCTTCTCTAGATGCTAGGCAGTCAAGAAAATTGAACAAGCAGCGTGCAATACTTGGAACCTCTTAATTTTTTTAAGACAATTCAGACGCAGGAGAAGGGGAAATTGTTCAGTTTCTAAATGAAGATAATTACTTAGAATGTGCCTGGCCTAGGCCTCAGATTGGAACCAGAACTCTCTCAATTAGAGGGAGGTCGGTTGCTGAAGATGAAGCAGTCTTGCTCACAAATGTTTTTGGCCCAAATTCTACTGCTGAAAGGTCATGTGTTTCTTCACCTTGACTGATTTAATTCTACTTTCTGTACAGTTGGTGTCACTCATTCTCTGTGACTGTATAATAGTTGAAGAACTATTTTATATCCCCCCATTCTCTTGTTGGAATTAGAGTAAGAGCAATGTTTGAGAATTCTAGAGCTTCTGCAAATCAAAAAAAAAAATCAATGGATGAATGTGTCTATTAACTCAAGACTTCAAATTATAAAGAGCCTTCTTTTATTGAAGAAGGTGAATCTACTTTCCTCAACAGCTCCACTCACCCTCTTCCATTTCCTCTCCTTTTGTTGATTAAATGAATTTTCTAGTCAAATTATATTAGTTTCATCTCTGAATCTTATCGACCCACTTCAGATCGATCCAAACCATCAATTTTTCACATTCAATTCTCAATGTGTCTCACGTTGGTTGTGAGGGGAAAAAATTATCACTCCATCTATTAGGCTAGTCTTTTAAACTCGAAGTCCAGTTCTAACAGTGGTATAAGAGACACTTTGTCAAGCCACAGTATGTGGGCTCAAGGAGGCCCATAGCCAAATGTTCGAGAGGGAAATGGTTGGAAAGCGAACGAGTTCCACATTAGTTGTAAGAAAGGAAAATCAATGTTATCAGAACTGGATCGTCCAACATACTGTATAAATAGAATGTTGGGTTAAATAAAATTCAACCTTGGTTAAACTCGGCAAAACCTGTGCTTTAATATAAATAATATTAAATTATTAATTAATATTTAATTGGTAAATTGAAATAAAATTTTAACTAAAAATAGAGTTCTCTATCAAATATCAACTTTCATCCTTTAAACCAACCTTTTAAGTGTGCTTTAGTTCATGAGCCTCATTCGAGGGGAAGATTGTTGAGTGTGAACAAGAGTCCCACATCGATTGTGAGAGGAAAAATCTAAGAACTTATATCAAACTGTGTCACTTCACCCATCAGACTAGTCTTTTGAATTGATAGCTTAGACCTAACAATAATATCAGAGCTACATTCTCAACTCTCTTGCGCCTGAACTTTCAGTCCAAAAGACATATATGTTCACATTTGTTTGTTAATATTATTTTTATCTATTAAAGATATTCACAAGATATGTGCTTAACATGAAGTATTTCAACTTACAATCACTTTAACAAAAGAACGAAAAGTCATAAATTCAAGTCAAATAAATCTATCTAATGCATCTAGGTTGAGAGGGTCTCGAATTCATTGCCAAGAAAAGCATAATTATATACGTGACGAAAATGAATGACACGATGGCACTCAGGTCCGCATGCTCTTAAATTCTTTCCTTGACACGTGAGACATATTGCCGACGTTCCTTGTTTCTAGATTCATGCACCTTGACTGGTAGACTCCATTATTTGTTAGCAAAAACTGTCACGTGATATTTTTGACTAACCACCTGTCGTGGCTTTTAATATAATTATTTTTCAATTTTAATTTATACAAATTGCGGGCATATTAATTACAAAAAACAAAAAATTATTTGAATATCCTCATTCAATTTATTTAAGTAAATATGTTTAATAGATTATATATTTTTCAAAAAAATCATAAATAATTAGTTCTTTGAATTTATAAAGTTTATAGAACTAAATTTATTATAAAATATTATTTATTTTAAGTTAATTTCAGTCACGAAAAACTCGAAACTCAAGTATATCGAACTAGTGTTGTCCATTTTTGAATGAGTTGATCTGATAGGTGATGTCAAATAGTGAATTCTATTTGAGGATTTATTAGGAGGGTTATCGTACTGAAAAAAGTAAGATATGTTTAATTATATTATTTTTTTTATTTTTAAAAATAAAAATAAATTATGAGATAAATATTTTACATATTATATTTAATTCAATGACGATGATATGTTAAATAAAAAATAGATTTAAATTTAAAAAATAATTAAATAGACTCCAATCCCTTGTAGGCGCTTTTCTTCTAGAAAAGAGTATAAAATATAAAATCTATCATCACTTCAGTAGGACTATTGGCCAGTGTGTTGAAGTTTCTAAGTAACTCTCTTAAAGAAGTTTTGAGTATCATTTAAGATAACTTTTATAATTTTTTTTTTTTTTTTGCAAACATTAGAGAAATACAATAAAAAATTACTGAAGAAAAGTAAAAGTGATTCTAACATTAGTTATTTTGATGGATTTAACTTATTTTTATGTTAATATCAAAAATAAAAAAATTATATGAAAATTTTGAGGTGAAAAAATTAATATACTGTCAACTTGTAACTGATGTGATTATTAGACAAATAAATGCTTTCACAGACTAAACAAGACTAAACAAGACTAAACAAGATGAAGAAAATTAAATTAAAAATTTTAAAAATAGTATTATATATAAATCAATTTCCATTGGTGAATGCTTTTTTATGATTGAGATTTTTTTTTAACACGAAAGTGTCCATATCTTAGAACACTTGATTAATTCTTGAGACATGTACAAACCTTCTTATCCACACACATCGAGTAATATTATGAAGAATGAACTTTTTTTGTATTGAGAGTGACTTGAATTCAAGACCTTCGAGATCTAAAGTGGATTCTTGACTGCCAAGCCAACCTTTATGGTAAATTGAGATCTCTAAGGCCTTTTAGAACACTCGACCAATTCTTGACACCAGATTTTTGTATAACCAGACACAGGAATGAGTGGACTTCCCACTTTACTCTTCACCCTCTGCTGTACTAATAACTTAAAAAAAGTAAAAAATCTGCGCCCGCTAGCCGATCACTCCAAAACGGCAAGCTGTGGGTTTTTCCTGCGTTTGGCTCGGGTTTTCAAAGAAGGCGATTTTTGACTGATTTCTACAAATAAGATATCAAAATTCATTTACTCTGAATTTTATGAACTCCGAGACTGATTTTAAGTGAAAAATGTATAGTTTTGGACTTCAAAAATCGTACCCAAAGAATTAAGAGGGAAGACTATTTTTCTTAAATTCTTTGAGTATGATTTTTTAAGTCCAAAATATACTCTTTTCACTTAAAATCAGTCCTGGGGTTTATAAAATTCAGAGTAAATGAATTTTGATACTTTATTTATAGAAACCGGTGGATGAATGACCTCATTTGAAAATCCAAGCGAAAAATCCACAAGTAATGAACGAACCCGACTCACCGTCTTGTAGTGATCGGTTTGCCAGCAAGATTTTTTGGCGAGCCAGTTTCCCATTTTAACGACCCAATTTCTGACATTCCATTCTTTTTATTTTTCGGTATAAAAAGTGAAAAGGTAAAATAGAAAATTTACTAATTCTTATATTAGGTTACACACATTGCTACCCGTGATAAAACTACAAAGAGTGATTATTCTAGATGAAATAAAATTTGAAATTACGACTTCCACTATCTGAATTAGGTTCCTGTCTTATACATAAAGTCAAATATTCTAACGTAAAGCAGATTTATCATTACATGCAGTGGGACCCATTTCATGCATGAATGTGGTGGTCCCAGCATTACAATTGACAAGTGTCAGTGCCACCAGCTGAGGGACTGCCTAACCTTTTTGACCTCTCCTGGTTTAATGTGAAAAATCTTCAAATATTACTGATTTTCAACGCTCTTACTGATTTTCAACCCTCTTTTATCAATTGACAAATCATTTGACAATGGATCTAATTGACCTCATAATGTCAGAAGAAAAATATCTATCAGCAGTGGTCCATTCAAATCGAATTCGATTTAAATTTTTTTTTTTTTTCTTACTTAACTAGTTACATGACTCACCTATTCTTCACTTGTGACTGAATCAATTTTTGAGTTTATGAGGAGATTAAAAAAAATAAAAATTCAACCAGAATTTGTAATAGATTAAATCACCAATTTTTTTGGAATATAATTAAATCTTCTAAAATATAATCAAAATTTCAGCTAAAATCTGACAAACATTAGTCAATACAGTTTTTTTTTCGAGAAATCACCGATATTTTCGAAAGTTATATTTTCGCCAGGCTGACGTTTGTTCAATCCTGGGCCTCTGATGTATAAGGGTTAATATTGAGATCTGTAGATCCAATAAAAATGCAGAAGGTTAGGTCATGGCCCAGCCCATTTGCAAAATATTGCCAGGTCAAATAACTTAAATGAAGGTCTATATAGGCCAGATCATTCAAAAGTTTTTCAATATTTTTGAAACTTTGTATTTTTGTTAAATTATATCATATCATCTATTTGTTAGATTTTATGAAGCTCTTGATTATTACTGGGGGTGAAACTTGGGTCGGGAAGACCCAACCCAAGAAATCATGCAGGTTGGGTCATGTGAGTTGTGCAAAATGGATCTTATTCTATCATTGATCAGAGATTTCTCTATGAAAAATATGAATGGGAGTTTGAAGAAGGGGAAAGAGAAGGAGCCCTCGACATCATAGATGAAACTCCAAATGTCCCTGAAACCGAAAAAATGAACCATGAATGAAGAAATGCGTGAGAGAAATATTGGATTTCGTCAGAGAGATGCAGAAATAGTACTTCAAGATCCATTACGTGTTCAAGGTTTGTTGACGCTACGGCGCTGAAGTAACCCATGTCATACTTGAAACTGAAAGAAACTTCAGAAACAGAAGAAGGGCCATTTCGTCGTCCAGTAGATACAACTGTCTTTTTTATTGGTACCGCGGTAGGTCTTTCGTTAGGTATGAGAAGATTAATGTCGGACCCTCAAGGACAAATGATTAATTTACCCATTCAAAGCAATTTATGCGAATGACTTTCTTTAACGGAATATATCATTTCCCGCTATGGAGCCTGCAAGGAAGTTATGGATACTGCTGTACAAACATCAGATGCTAGATACCTCACCGGTCAGTGGGTCAGATCGAGTTGAGGAATTTTCAAGTTAATCCGACCCGACCCAATCAGGTTAAAATTAGGCTAAAATGGGTTTAAAATGAGGGTCGGGTCAAAATTTGGGTTCAGTCAGGTTAGATTTTGGGTCGGATTTGATCAGGTCGAAAATTTTGGATCAATAGGTCGGCTCAGGTCGGGTCAGGTTCTATAAATATTGATTCGAGTCAGGTTGGATTTTAAGAGACTCGATCCGACCCGACCCGATTTCAGCCCTAGTTATTACTCAAAAGAACCTTTATTCTTGAAAGCTAACCTACAACAAATCAGTAATGACTGATTATTGCAACATAAAGATTGTAGGTTTAAGTATAATTGAGCCTCAGATGGGTCATCAATCCAAGAATAATAATTTGTAAAATTCAAATACAACTAGCAATTTTACATTGATGATATAAATGATATTGTCTAATCTTGTTCAAGTTAGAATCATTGCAAAAAAGGCCTTTGCCATTTCCATATTCTTGTTGACAAATGATACAAGTCAAACTGGTTTCACTATATTTGTAGTCAAATCAAGTCAAATTGATTTACAATAATTGTAGTCCACTTAATTCATTTAATTATTTACATATCATCATACTAATTATGTAATTTTAAATTTAAAAATTTGATTGCTACAAAATCAGTATATTGCATTAATGAATTTAGGTTTCAATACATGCCATGATGCATTATGCCCAATAATTCATCAATCATTGCCATAAAAGCAAAGGTGGTCACATGGAAGATTTGGGCAATGGATTAGAATAAGTGTTGAAAAATGAAAAAAAATAATGGTCATATTAGCATAAATCAGGACTTAAAAAATAAATAAATTCAGTATTATCCTTCCCACTTTTTTACTAAACCAACATAATCTTACAATCTAATTTGATCAATGCAGTCCAAACAAGGAAACAGATGTGGAATAAATCTCTCTTATCATATATTCTAATTTCCATATACAATATAATAATATCAGGAGTTGCAGATGATTCCAATTAACATGTTCTTAGCAAGAAATATCACATGGATGAGAATTAAGAGAGATTTTAATATGAGATTTTTTTACTACAAATAAATCCAAAACCCTCGTCTCTGTCGAGTATGAGGGTATTATGTAAAATTTTGGATATATACAAGCTTCTCTAAGATACGGACATCTGATGACTACCTAATTCGAATCTAAGACATTTGATTTCTAAGACAAAATGACTGTGAGTTGAGCTATCCCGTGCGCAAGTATTTTAATATTGGATTTGAGATGATATAAGGTTGAATAAACACTGAATACATGGGATCTGTTGTGCAAGATATGAAAGTATATGCTGCTAAACCTAAAACATTTTCCATGGATTGGGCCTTATCTGTAGTGATTGAAAATTATTCATCAAGTGGGTCCCAAATGGATGCCACAGTGCAAACATGGCCGTATATAATAATTCCTTTCTCTGTCCACTTGTTCAACTTTGTTAAATCTGAAATTCTTGGCCCTCCTGTCCTATATATCTGTTTGTACTATGTGGCTTAAGGGAATTGATTCAAAAAACTTGAGGAGGCTTCTCTGCTTCTCTGGTCGAGATTTCATATCAAGGCGGCCTATTAAATTGGTCTTAGGTCATACACAGTTGACTATGATATAATTAGAATCACATGAGTAATATATATTTTTGTATGTTGATTCCAACTCTTGATTTAAATATCAATGGTTTTTAGCTGTCAGAACTTAAAAGGTTAAGATTATATGATGGATAACGATTCTCATACGGAATTTTTTTGTAATCAGATATGGAAATGAGTAGATTAATTTTTTTAAAAAGTTTTCATACAACAGTGGAAGGGTAAAATGGGTAATATCTTAAAATCCGTGTCTCGTTACACAAAATCCTATGGAAAAATCGCTACCCTTATATGATTTAGATGATCAATTGGTGACAAAAATTCATGTTGACACACTTTACATCCATATAATCACCTATTTCGTACACTTAACTATGGTCCACTTAATTTTTTTTTAAGACCAAGGTGTCCAGATGTCACACCTTATTTAGCCAGGTGATCAACTTGATTAATTCTTGGTACATATGTAAACCTCCCTATTTGTACAAGCTAGATATAAAGTATAGAGAATGACCCTTTTTGTATTAAAGGGATTTGATCCCAATACCTCCAATAAATAAGAATGAGAACTGACCATCAAATTAATCCCTCAACTCTTGTACTCCGTACTCCACTTGATAAAAAACATCATTAGAGAGTATCACTTGAGAAGTCTCTTGAATTGCCCTAAGCAATATACTTTTACGAAATCACCAATAAAATTGAAATTTTTATTTACCTCTCATTTATTTTATTAATGGAAGGACAAACTAATAAATATCAATTTATAGTATACTCAAGTCGATTAAATTTAAAATATCCTAAGTTATACCATTAGTCTTTAGTTGGCACAAGTAACATTCTAAATTTCTAATATATTTACTCTTTTGGACAGATTCAATTTAAGGTGGAAAATACGGCCCACTTCACATCATGCTGATGAAAGTGATACCTAACTTATCCCTTTAAGCAATGAAAATATTATAAGAAAAGAGGAGATCCAAACACAAAGTATTAGTAAATCATTATCATTGACATATTGGGGTCAGTTTTGGTGAGCATGTTCACACTTATAATATTTTTCATGCTTTACCTTAAAATTTTGCTAATCTCTCTCTCTTTTATTTAAATCTATTTTTTTTTTACATTATATTTGTATCTTCTTCATTTCTTACCAAGATCATCAGTCTCATTTTGAATCATCTTTTCTTTAGAAGTCATGTATAAATTTTTTATATTTGCTTTGTATACCTATTTATAAATTTATTATTCTTTTTTATATGTCATGTATCTTTTTTTTAATTTAGATGTGAAAAACTATAGAAACTCAGTGTAAAACTACTAAGAGTGATACCCACTGTTTTTAGAGCAGGGGTTAAAAAATCGTCATCAGCTGATATATCGACCGATATTTTTCACTCTTCAGTCGATATCGGCTGATATAATATGGCCGATATTTCAGCCGATATTGTGAATATCGGCCAATAACAATATATATCGGCCGATATTCACTACTTTAAAATCGATATATATATCGGTCGATACGATATGTATCGGCCGATATTTGTACCCCTCCTTTAGAGCAGGGATTCAAAAAACGGTGTCACCGATATATCGGCCGATATGTAAATATCGGCCGATATGCGATACGGGCGATATATCGGCCGATAATTTTATCTCTCATACCGATATCGACATTTTCTCTCTCCTCCGATATCGGAACATGAAAAACCCGCAAAAAACCGTGATGAATAGTGATGAACCGTGACAAAACCTCAAAAAACCGCAAAAAACCGTAAAAAACCGTGAACCCCCTGAGAACCGTAAACCCTGAACCGCGGAAAACCGCGTAAAACCGCGGAAAACCGCGAAAACCGTGAAAAACCGTGAATACCCCTGAGAGCCGTAAACCGTGGAAAACCGCGAAAAACCGTGAAAAACCGCGAAAAACCGTGTAAAAACCGCGAAAAACCGTATCGGTTTTTAATTTTTTTTTTTTTTTTTTTAAATACCGATATTTATGAATATCGGCCGATATTTTGACCGATATTTCGGACCGAATATCGGCCATATCGGCCGATATTCGTTATGTACGGCCGATACTTATCGTATCGGCCGATATTACTCGGTTTAAAAAAACCGATATATATCGGCCGATACGATATGTATCGGCCGATATTTAAACCTTAGCTTTAGAGTACATCAAGTAAAGCCATAAGAACTCAAACTTGACATCTCTCACTTCTTAAAACAGGAGATTACCGATTGAATTAAATTATATGAGTATCCATCTTATTTTTAAACATCAAAAATACATCTTCTCTATTCTTTTCACAGTTCAGGAAACTAAAATAAAGATAAAAAAATAAAGTTGATAGATATGTTCACCAAACTTAGGCAGATAAGGACAGAGACCAATCAATGATTATATGTGTTGACTCAAAAGAGTTGTAGACCGTTTATCTTATGGGCCGGGAAATAGGATTAAGGTTGTACTACCAATTGAGATCAATAAATTCAAACAACAGCTTAGCACAATTTTTTTCTTCACGGTGATCTACCATTCTTTCTTGTGGGCGGTAAACTGTAATCCAGTCCATCCAAATTTTGGAATCAAACGGCAGCAACAGATTATACACCAAAATCCAGTATATAATCATCTCGCAAAGGTAAAAAGTAACTTGAGTAACCCATCCACTTAGTGGTAATTGCAAAACTAAGCAAAGCCAAATGCATGTTCTCTTCCTTCCTAGAAAGAGTTTGATGGAGAATTGGGATGATATTTACCTCCTTCTTTTCAACGTGGGTGCTTTTGTTTTGGAGTTTGGTGATTGGATTCTTGTTCGTGTCCCCACATTTCTGTCCATTTCTGGCGCAAATCGATGGCCGCCAGCGGCTGCTCACTCGGTGAAATAAAAAGATGGATAGCTTATAGGGAAGTTGGGAAGAAGGAGGATACACGGAATCTCTGTGTATTGTAGAATTTGGCACTGGCTTTTTGCTTTTATTACAATTCAGAGCCCAAATACAAGGTGCATGTTACCCTATAAGAGAGAAACTGAAATGGGTATTTTTCGTTCCCTGCTCCTCTGAAAATTGGGTTTCTATAGCATTTTCTGGGTTCACAGGTTCATGCAGAAATTGGGTCGCAGTGACAAGTTATATTGCTGTGAAGAAAGAGAAAGGTTCTTTCTTTCTCCTTTTGCTTGCACTGAAATCATGGCTGTAGCAACCATTTCTGGGTTTGAAGTTTTTGGGAAAATATGAGTTTTGAGCTGTCAATCAACTGAGCAATATTAAGATTTTTGGAGAAGGGAAGAGGCTTTTTCTTTCTTCTGCATCAAAATCAACGCTTTTGGCCTTCTGGATACTGGGTATGATACCCATGAAAAGGTTTTTTAGTTTTGGATTTTGAGAGAGGGAGAGAAGGAAAGATTATGTTCCTGCTTTTTCTTCTGTTCCTTTTAGTGGGGTTTCATTCTGTCACAAATCGTTTTTCTTTGTTGCTGTTACTTGTTTGATCTCTCAGAATCTGATGAGCTAGATTTCTGAAGTTTTATTTTAATAGAATTGTGATATTTCTACTTCAATATTTGTTTTTTAGGTGATTTTTTATTTTCCATAAAAAAGGGGTCAAGATCCTGTTGGAATAGTTTATTTGGTGTTTCTGAAAGATGGGGGTTACTGTTTCTACTAGATGACTCACCAACATGATTTTTAGGGTGATTTCTGCGTTCCAAAATTTGTACTATCTTTTGATTTTGTTCATTCTAAATTGGGGGTTTTGGGGAGGTATTTTTCCCATTGTCTGAGATAGGCCTGTTTAGTAGAGAATTCCAGCAGAGTCTATAATTCTCCAAATGCTGAAGTGAGCAAACCTTTCTGATTTTGAAATTTGGAGAACACCTACAACATTGTGTTTGGTGGTCTTGGACCATTACTCATAATATGAGAATTCCATAACCTGAGTGACTCAGGCTTTGGAATTCTAACATGTAGGACTTTTGTAAATGCCTGGAATTGAATGTTTGGGTTTACCAGGCTAGAACTACAGTTTCACCAAACATGAGTTCTTTTGGGAATTATGTAAATTGCCAAACAGGCCTTTAAGATTAATTCTACTTCATCTGAGCTAAATTTATCAGGTATAGGTTGCATTTTCTTGGTTTTAGGTGTGTAGAAGCATTTATTTGATCTTTGATGTCGGTTTCTGAGACAATAAAGTTCCCGTTTTTTGCTCTAAATTAATATCAGATTATTTTGCATTATCTTTTGGTATAAATTTCAGGTTTTTTCTATTCATAGAATCATGGTCTTTTTCGAGCTTTAAAAGATATAAACTTCAGCTTCAGACTGAGGTTTTGGTTATCCACGTGTGGATTCAAATTTAGATAAAAAGATGTGTTGTCAACGCTGAATCTAGTGGATTGGGTTTTCTGAGTAAAAAAGATAAGGGGCTTCTTTGTTTCATTGCCTTACCCTTGCTAGTAGAGATGGAGAAGCAGCAGAGCTTTAAGGAAAAGAAATCAGTGACAAGGATGGAAAAGCAGCTGAGCTTTCAGGATAAGAAGTCAATGATGTTGATGGAGAAGCAGGTGAGCTTTCGGGTTAGGACGGAGAAGCAGCAGAGTTTTTGGGAGAAGAAGAAAAGCAAAGAATGTACAGGGAAACGTGGTGATTCGCCACTGCATCTCTCTTCTAGAGCTGGAAATTTAGGGCAAGTTAAAGCAATTCTGGAGGGATTTAATGAAGGCAATCTGAAGGAGATGCTTGCATCACGGAACCAAGATGGAGAGACAGCAATGTATGTTGCTGCTGAAAATGGGCATGCTCTGGTTGTTAGTGAACTAGTGAAGCTTTCAGATGTTCAGACTGCCTCTCTCAAGGCTAAAAATGGATATGATTCATTCCACATAGCTGCCAAAGAGGGCCATTTGGGTAAGCATTGATCCCTCATTTTTCCCATTTTTCTCAACTATTTGAATTTACAAGTTCTGTGATCATCAAATGTTGTCTCTTTTACTGTCTGCTGGTGTCTGTTACAATTTATAATTTGTTGCCAGGCTGCCATCATATTCATCATCAACCATTTTTCCATTTACCTAAGATCAGCTTTTTGAGTTCTAGCTTTCCAATTTACCTTATCAAAAACTGTATTCTCTGTCATTACACACTGTATCATGTCCTTTATCCTATCAATCCAATTTTTTAAAGGTGTCATAGTCCTATATTAGAAAAGAAGAATTCAGGCTCCATGGGTTTATCTTTTTTAGAGCTTCGGAGAAACCTGTAATTTCTTTCGAGATTTTTGGACCCCCTTTATCAGTGTGTGCACATAGAGATATGCATCTGCTGGTGAGATGGGACTGTCTGCAAACATTAGTAAATCATTCTAAATTACAGACTAGGAGCCTAACACTAATAAATTACAATATTAGAATTATCAATTGATTTTTATGTAATCAGCTGCATATTCACTTGTTTACCTCATTTTCTTTGGAGCTAGTCTTTCACTCTGGTTAGAAATTTGCAGGTTCAAATCTCATACCCGTCAAAATTCTTGTGATGTTACTTTTGCAGTTTGGGAATGGGATTTTAGTTTCTAAATGACAATAGAAGGCAGTGTTTTTGGGGCAATCGATAGGGTTGGCATTTTTTTCTAAGTAATTATGAGCTGCCTATTATTGATGATGTATTGATCATAATTAAAGCTACTCTCTGTAATATGACTATAGAACAATTTGGTTCGCTTTTTAATTATTTGATCTAATTCACTTGGATTCATTTCCTGCAATGTAGCTAATTTTCTATCAATGGATTGAAACTTTGATCCCTTTGAAGTTTTCTTGACACAATTCTAGTGTAGCTGCCAAACTTCTTTGAGAACTCATCATCCAATTGAACGCTTCATTAGTTAATTCATGTTTTTGTCCCTCTTTTTAGAAATATATTTTTGGTCACTGGGAACCTTAGAGTGGGTGGAATTCTCTTTATAGAAACTGGAAATTGACACAATTTTGGCATAACCTCGCTAGCTTCGTCTTTGACCCCAAGTGTGAAGATGAGAATTCTACTGTGATTTTATCCATCTGATTTGATAATCTGGTGTCAAGGATTTGTTAATTTTTGAGTTCCTCATGCTATTCAAGTAATGTGGAATCTCTTGCATGAGTTAAAATCATATATATATATATATATATAGAGAGAGAGAGAGAGAGAGAGACAGATAGATAGATATAGATATAGATTTTTTTTTTTTTGAAGACCAAGGTGTCCAGGCCTCTTAGAGCACCTGATGGGGAGTGTCCCTTTGGGGGAGTGGGAATTGAACTCAAGACCTCCCACTTTCAAAGGTAGGTTCTTGGCCATCACTCCCCCATTGGGTTATATATATATATGTGTGTGTGTGTGTGTGTCTATATATATACCGATTTTTTGTTTCATGAAATCATTTGAAAACAAGCATTTTTTCCTATTCTTTTTGCAGAGGTGTTGAAAGTTTTGCTGGATTCTTTCCCTGATTTGGCTGTGACTACCGATTTGTCAAACTCCACAGCCTTACACACAGCTGCCAATAAAGGCCATTTAGATGTTGTGGATCTTCTGCTAGAGACAGATGCAAGCCTTTCCAAGATTGCCAAAAGTAATGGTAAAACTGCTCTCCATTCAGCTGCAAGAATGGGTCATTTTGAAGTGGTAAAATCCCTTCTCAGCAAGGAACCTAGTATCAATTTTAGGACCGACAAGAAGGGCCAGACTGCTCTTCACATGGCCGTTAAAGGCCAAAACATTGACATAGTGCTTGAATTGCTCAAACCCGAGCCTTCTGTTATTGGCTTGGAAGATAACAAGGAAAACACAGCACTGCATATTGCAACCAAGAAGGGCCGCACTCAGGTGGGTGGTAATGTCCGTTTTTACCATGTTACATGGCTCATCTTGTAGATATTTGTATGTGTGGGTAGTTCTGACAGATGGCATGCATTATGTAATATAGTGACAATGTGGTGCTCCCATTTCACTTGTATGTAGTGGTGCATCACTGTTCAAGTTGATGTTTTGCTCCCTTCTGCCTTTAATGTATCTATCAGTGTCTACTGGCAGAAACTTTTAACCAGCTTTGGCAGTTAAAAATTTACCCGCATGGGTAGCTCAATTGGTCTAAGCTTCTAGGATTAGACTAGAGGTCTTAGGTTTGACTCCTCCCTGGCTTACCTGATACATGAAGCTTGTGGGTGGTTTCGTGTATCCGTGGGATTAGTCTCACCTCCATTGTGGAGTGTGGGGATACCCATGTTATCCAAAAAATTATATACCGGTTCCCACTGGAAAATTAAATGTATATAACTTAAATGGTTTTTCCCTTTGTCATAGACACAAATCCTGCATGCATACTAAAATATTTTCATTTTTATAGAGTTATTTGTAAGGTTTATTGTTTTTGTTGTTGTTGTTGCTGCTGCCAAAGCTGTTACTGCTATTAAATCAACAATTAAAGAATTATGTAATATGTTGTTCTATACTTAAAATCCATCAACTTGCCTATTCAATTTCAGAACTGTTATATGAACCCTTGCCCCACCTTTAAACTTTTTCAGAACCATTATATGAACTGTTGCCTTATAAAAGATCATTCCTTCGTCACTCAATTTATCATGTCCTTTCCTTTCTTGGAAATGGTAACTATGATAATTTATTAAGGGGCACAAGAAGTGCACCAAAAAGGATTTATCATATCCTTTCTTACCACATCAATCTACTTCAATGGCATCCGCATTCTCCCAGTACCTTCTACTTCTAAATCCTTTGACTATTTGTATAGGGCTGTTCATCGTCTTCTAGGTGTGTCCAAACCACATCAAATGGCATGCCCTCATCTTTTCTTCTATTCGGGAAACCTTTAGGCTCTCTCTCATGTACTCGTCTCTAGTTTTGTCTTTTATTGTTACACCAAATATCCAACTTAACATACACGTATTGTCACCTTTGCTTTCTTTACTTCTCATTATTCATCACCTAAGATTCCACTTCATGTAGCATTGCTGAACTAACTACCATCTTAGGGGAATACCTTTAATTAATATGACACTCTTCTATCACAAAACTGCTAGCTTACCTATACTTAACCCAGTCTGTGGCCCATCCCCTACTAACTATCTTCAAATCAGACCCTCTATTTGATTCTACAGTTGCATTTTAATATCTAAATTTCTCACCATGTGGTGCCGAGTCATTTTCAATTTAAATCAGCTCATCCTCCTTATCCTCAGATCTCCTAAACTTGCACTTCAATGCATTCTGTCTTTATCCTATTCATTTTGACTATTCACAACAAGACCTTTTCTCTTGTTCTAATTCATCATTTAGTTGATCTTTTGTCTGACTGTTTAGCACTACGTCATCTGCAAACAACATACACCAAGGAACTCTATTTCCCAATGCTTGAAGACTCAAGATATTGCAACTTGGGAGATTTTGGGACATTTTCCATCAGTTTGGGGCTCATTGTATCTACATCTGGGTAGCGAAACCTGAGCCACATGTATGTAATTGAGAGCTTCGACAAATAAACATTTTCTATGGCACAGGACCCTTGTTCCACACATCGCAGACAAACTATCAAGTGGAAAAAGGGTGGCCATACTACCAAGCGCGTGGAACTAGTGACAGAAGTATCTAACATTATCTGCATTTGTTCCTTCTTTTTTTTTCCACTTTTGGTTCCAATGCTTGTCTGTGTTGGTCTGTCCATTGCCAGATGGTGCGGACTTTGTTATTGGTTGATGGAATCGATATCAATGCAATTAATAGGGCAGGAGAGACGGCACTCGACATTGCTGAAAAATCGTCAAACATGGAGCTTGCATCTATTCTAAGAGAAGCTGGGGGGGTGACTGCTAAGGACCATGCTAACCCTCCAAGTGCAGCAAAACAACTAAAGCAGACCGTTAGTGACATAAAGCATGAAGTTCGTTCCCAACTCCAACAAACCTGTCAGACACGAGTTCGGGTCAGGAAGATTGCAAAGAGACTGAAGAAGCTGCACCTAAGTGGTCTCAACAATGCTATTACTTCAGCAACTGTTGTTGCCGTACTCATTGCTACTGTTGCTTTTGCTGCAATCTTCCAGGTGCCCGGGCAGTTTGCTGCTGATAAAGAGGAAGGTTTTACACCTGGAGAAGCCCATGTGGCAAAGGATGTAGCTTTCACCATCTTCTTAATATTTGACTCCATCTCTCTCTTCATTTCCCTTGCTGTTGTTGTGGTCCAGACATCTGTGGTGGTTATTGAGCAGAAGGCAAAGAAGCAGCTCATGTTTGTGATCAACAAACTTATGTGGATGGCTTGCCTCTTCATATCAGTGGCCTTCATCTCTCTCTCCTATGTTGTTGTAGGCCATAAAAATCAGTGGCTGGCCATTTCTGCAACGGCAATTGGTGGTTCTATCATGTTGACCACCATTGGCTCTATGTGCTACTGTGTCATCTTGAATAGGATCCGAGACTCAAACAAGAGAAGCATAAGGAGGGGACTTGAGAGCCTATCTCAATCACGCCCTGCATCTGTGGTCTCAGATTCTGAGCTACTTAACAATGAATACAAGAAAATATATGCACTTTAGGATCCCAATTGCTTCAAATTTCTCTCTTATAATTGAAGCACTTGCTAGCTCTGCATGTAAACCCCGTAGTTCCAAAGCTCATCAATAAGTATTACAATTCTATAACATCATGTCAAGAATTCCATTATATCAGTGTTTGACATCATTGGGATGTACAGTTGCACCAAATCTTATGTACAGCGGAGCATCCAATTCAGACACTGGTGGCACCGAGATAATGCAATTTTAATCTAGCATGATTTTTTGTTTTGTTGCTTCTCGTGCTTCCTGCAAGCTTAATGAAGTTTAAATCATTTGACTCAACTCGAGGTGTTTCAGAAACAAAGAAGAAATGGGAATGGGTCACGGAGTTCAAGCCATTCAAGCGAAGTTACTCCTGGATTTCTTCTCTGGTCATATTACATGTCACATGATCACCGAGGTATCCTGTTTTTCATCTTCTGAGTTTTTATGATTGTATATTAGGTAACCCACATCAGAATTTTAAAGTAATGGATGGTGGGTGGTGAATCTGTAACTGGTTAAATTGTCATTAGAAGTTTTTTCACTGGTTATCATGTAATAATCATAATCTATTAACAGGTTTTTTCTCGGAGTATTCAAGTAAGAATATTGATCCATAGGTTGTGTGGGTGATGGTATACTCTCTCTCTCTCTCTCTGTCTCTCTCTCTCTCTCTCTCTCTCTCTCTCTCTCTCTTCCACATCAGAATTTTAAAGCAATGGATGGTGGGTGGTGAATCTGTAACTGGTTAAATTGTCATTAGGAGTTTTTTCACTGGTTATCATGTAATAATCATAATCTATTAACAGGGTTTTTCTCAGTATTCAAGTAAGAATATGGATCCATAGGTTGTGTGGGTGATGGTACTCTCTCTCTCTCATACACAGTCTGCTGTCCTGGTCACATTTTTGTTTCCATTACTTCATAAACAAATTGAAACAGCTTGATGATAGTTATTGTAGCTTAGTGATAAAGATACTTGTTTTTTGTACTAAAAAACAATTTGAAACATCTTGATGGCACAACAAAACCTTTGTCATTCCTGGATGTTTGAGTCCCAGGATTTGAGATTTACAACTTGCAATTGGATCTCTCTGCACACTGCGATTGCAACTTTGATACAAATGCCCTCTTCAATGTGTTTGCCTGTCACTTAACTGATTTCTGTGCTTGAATTCTGCTAGAAAATGCCACCATAAGGTCTGAAATGATCCAAATCTGATTAAAAAAGAACTGAAATTGATCAACGAGGAAACGAAAATCTTAAATGGGATCCTGTTGTTGTGAAAGGTTAAGGAATAAATTTTCTACCCATCTATCATACTAGACAAATGGTATAAATTTAGAAAATTGATTTAACTTGACTCTATGATTTCAAACTCGACAAGACCTGAAAAACTCGGTCAGATAACAAAACTTGATTCCGCATAGACTCAGTCAAAAAGTTTCAATTCACTATTACAAATGTTTAGCATATTTTTGTATGATCTGCAGAATTTGTCTGGGCCAAGTCTATCTATTACATGGAACAACTATGTCTGTTGGCACCCACATGCAGGGGTAGAAATTTCGATATCAGGTATTTCTTTCTTCTAATTTTTTTTTATAAAAACCACCTAGCGGCAATATATATCGAATATCAGTCGATACATATTGTATCGACCGATATAATATATAAAGGTTTTAAAAACTGATATTAAAATCCCTGCCCCCGAGGATTGATTGTATTGTGTTGCTCGTTTCCCTGCCTGAGGTCTGAACCATTTAGGTCTCCATTAAGTGAGATGAAGGAGATCGATTATGGAGAGAATACATGGATCTTGTCATTGAAATTCAGATTAAATACCAAATGAAAATTCAAATTCAAAACTATTAAACTAAAATAGAGTTTAAATGGATTACATATGGGTCATAAATCAAAACCACTTCATTTAGGAGATGATTATGAAGCAGGTGATGTAGGAGACGTAGACGTAGGCCCACTTAGTTTATTTTATTATCTCCATCTTTAGATTCTATTTTCAGCTAGTTTCCTAATATTAAGATTCTTGATAAGATTTCTTTTCTTAATTAATTTCCTAGTTTAACTAGATTTTCTTTTCATTAGAGTTTCCTTATTTGATTTTTCTACTTTTATTTAAAGAGGCCATGTACCGTGCTCCATTCTCTACCAGGGGTATAAAATTCAGCCTGGTCGATAAATGTCTCTCTCTTTTTTTGGTTTTTTTTTTTTAAAAATATCAGTATTTTTATATATTTTATTAAAAATAAATAAAAACTCAAAAGGAAGCTGATTTTTTAAGAAAAAAATTGTCCCAATATGGACCGATATTGGCCTGGGCCCATCACCGAATTGAATTTTTTTTAAAAAAAAATAACCAATATATATCGTCGATATATTAGGCCATATCAGCCAATATCATTCTTGGACAACCGATACATATCGTATCGACCAATATACATCAGTCTTAAAAAACCGATATCTTTTCCCTTGTTTTCTACAATTAATTTTTATTATTACAATATTACATGACCTTTCTAATTCTTAATCATCATAAAAATAGCAATATGTCAAAAAAAAATTAGAATATTAAAATCTCCCTGTATGAAGAAGATTATAATCTCTCAAAAAGTTTACTTGACAAAGGTATCAGGCGTCTTACTTGACTAATATTTGATACATGTATAAACTTCTTATGTGAATAGAGAATAAGGAGAGTGAACTTTTTTTATATTGTAGAAGAGTTGGTCCCAATTCAAATGACCCTTAGGAATAGCCATGTAAAGGAAGACCTCAACTTTTTTATTCAGCTGTTGATTTGTATACTCTTCAAATTTAATAACCATCATTATTATTATTATCAAAATCATTAATTCAACCTATATAAATACTCTTTTCATAATTTGCTATTTCATTTTATTCTATAAAAAATCAACTTTAAACTAATACATTAAATTAAAATTTATTTTATACAAATAAAATAAAAAATTGAAGCATTGGATGTTAGGCAGTGGGCCAAATGATGCCCATAATTGAAACTGTATATCATAATGCAATTGGTCGAAAACTTTGCGTTGTCATTGTTCTTATCTTATCTGACTGTAGCACTTTATTAAAATGAAGGGAATCACCTCAGTACTTTCAAGGCCTAGGGCTAACTCGTAGTTTAAACTTACACGAGCTAACTCAATATTTTGACGAGTCAAGTCGACACACTCGAACCATTGAGTGACGCCGATATTTATTATATCGGCCAAACTAAATGAATATCGCATCAAGATTTAAGCCAAATATCGGCTGAATTCATATTTTTTTAAAAGAAACAAATATCGATTGTGCTCAGGATTATCTCGACCGATATTTCGGCCAAATATCAGCCTCGATGTTAGTAGATATTTGAAATATCGGTCAATATCGACCGATATTTATATTTTTCATTTTAAAAAAAAAATTTTTTCATTTTCTTTTTTAAAAAGAACTCACTTTTTTTTAAACAAAATAGCCACCAAAATTGAAAAAAGAAAAAAATGAGGAGAGAGAAACTGTCTCGGCCGATGTCTCATCGATATTTAGACCCCTGACCCGAAGAGAGCTTGTGGGACAGACTCGCCTGAGTTTAACAATATTGTTTGGATAAGGTTAAGGTTGACACTCAAACTTGTTCACTTCTAAACATTTTTTTTAAGAGATCAAATTATACTAATGCGTTTCCTGACTAATTTTTGAAGCATACGTAAATCTCTCAATCCATATACCTTAGATTCAAAACACTGAGAAGTGGTCCTTTTTGTGTACTTCTAAATCGTATTTAGAAGTAAAACATCTGATCTAATTATGAATTAGTAAGTATTTATTGTTTTATCTGCTAAAGTTGTTTTGTTGTGTTATATCGACATCTAATGTATAATAATCTGATTGTAAAAATTATTTTTGAAGTTTATTATGAATGATAAGTTTTAATATTTTTTTTATTTAATGGATATTTCTATTCTATATTAGAAGTGAGACGAATCCTACAAATAAACAAAACTTAAAATTTGAGATCAAATTCTTGAGAAATTAGGTTGAAATGGTCCATGCCAAAACTTTTCATGGTGAAGCCATGCATAATAAGCCAAATGAGACCTATTTACTCTTAAACTTCGTTGGTAGTTAAAAATTTGGAATAAAACACAGTCGATTCAATTTAAATATAATTTTAAGTCAAGTGAATCAATCAGTTTTTTTAATTTTTAAAAAATCAACTGAATTTCTCAATTTATTAAATTTTCAATTTAAATTTAAATTTCATCACTGTTAAAATGGTAGTGGGCAATGGATACCACTCTTGAAATAAACTTAGCCTGTTAGACATTAAAAAAATAAAAAACTAAGCCATTTGACTGAATAAGATGGGAAATGATGCTGGATCAGATGTCTAAAAATGGGGCAAATGGTTCTCGAATCTATGAGGCAGGAGGATTGAACCTGTCACCTTAGTTTTTTTATCAAGGTATCTAGGTGTCTTAAATCATCGAATTAATTTTTAAGACATATGCAAGTCTTCCTACCTATACACACCAGATAATTTTACGAAATTTGAGGTAGAGTGATAATCAAAGGACTCCTAAAATTCCTGGCCATCACATCAACCACCTCTGAATTCCGCGGTAAATCTTAATTATGCTCTTAAATTTGAAATTTTAGTTAAAATCTTTTAATTATGGACTCATTTGACATAATTTAAAGATTTTAAAATATAGAAATTACGGCAAACCAATTGCAACTTTCTATCTAATTTATTTATGTTTAATATTTAATTAGAAATTAATCTTTAAGATCAAAATATTATTATGAACTAAAAATAAACTCAACTCCCGTTTGCTTAAACTAAAGATAGCGCTAAGCTGACATAGTTGACTCATGACTTAATTAGATTTATATGACATTTTGATGTGAGAATTATAAATAAATAGTCGCATTAAAATGTATAACTACCTTATTGTTTTGGTGTTAGAGCACAAGGGTTCAATATGTATTAAAAAAAAATCAAAAACTTAAATCCATTTTTTTAGAATTTCCATAATATATATATATGTTGTTAGATCGATTAGATCAAAATATTTATCTATAAAATTGAAAGTTAATTTGATTCATTGAATTCCCTTTTTGATAATAGATAGCACAATAAAATTCATCCATCTATAAAAAAATTATGATCATTTAATAGAAAAAAAAAATTATGATGAAAGTGTCCACGAGTCTCATCTATATTTAGACAAGAAACATTTTAACCAAATTACCTTACGACACATGCAAGCCTCTCAACCTCACACACACTGAGTAAACAACTATCAAGAGTGGTTCAGAGAGTGTTGAGCTCTACACTAAGTGTGTGTCAAATATTTATAATGACTATCCGATTTAAACTAAGTAAAATAGATGGTTAAAATAGAAGATCTTTCTAAGTAACTGCTTGATTGGAAATCTAATTTTACTGGATAAATTTGTTATAATGAATTATTATTATAAATAAAATTAAGATTAATTTACAAAATATTTTTACTTAGTTTTGTAATATTAGAATTGCATGACAGTACAAAAGAGTTTGGCAAGTCAAATTGTCAATAATTTGAAGGCGGCTAAGGATCATTCATTGTCCATTGACAAGTGACAAGCAGGTGTGTATGCCTGACATCTGAGGGGGGAAGGTGTGGTTGAGAATATGGATGATGGGCTCCACACATAAGAAATAGGATCTTGTAGCAATAAAATATGGCCCACCTTGCCGACTAAAAATCTATTATTACTTTCCCCTACCAAGTGGACTATCGTCTAATGAACTGTTTTCATGTATTAGTGAGGAAAATTCTCTTTAAATCACCCAAATGCCCTGCTCTTCCATTCACAACACCATGGGTGGGGTGCCTTTGAGTGACAAAAGGAAATGCTAGAAAATTTAATAAATTTAAAGGCTTTTCTCGTTATTGTTATTTAAAATTTCAAATTCAATGGTCTATGTTAAAATTTTGTTCATACCTATTTTTTAACTTGAAAAAGGGCTAAAAAGATTAGAATGATAGTCAGAAATTCACTTCGAAAAGTGAGAGTTCTGAATTCGATTCCATTCTACATGCCTAGATATGTATGAGTGGGAAACTTGCACATGCCTAGAAACTAACATGTTTAAGGGTCTCATCTGTATTTGGACAAAAGACCATTTAAGTCGATTAGTCCTTGGGACATGTGAAAGTCGCAACTATAGAGGAGTGATTCAGAGGGGTGTCGAGCGTGAATCGAACTCAAAACCTCATTTCATGAGAAAAACTTTTTGCCCGTCAAGATAACCCGTATTGAGTTTACCATGTATCATTTTATGGATTGGTGCCGAAGATGACACAGAGATCATATTCCTTTGTGTTTTTATATTTTTTGTCGATTAAAAATCTACTTTAGAATTAGAATGCTGAATAGTTGTTATAAAAACTGTACACTCAAACTAATGGTGATTTCACCATCATCTATATTTACTATTTGTTTTACATGTGAGACGTATGTATAAAAGTTTGTATTATTATTTTTTAAATAATAAATATATATATATATATATATTTTTTTTTTTTGATTTTACATACGGACACATAAAACTCACACGGGTGAGCCTATTATCCCTAAGGCACATTAAGATTAAGTCATGGAGGTTCAAATCCACAATCTCATGTGAGTTATATATTATCATTTTTGGCAAGTTTAAGATGTCAAAGGATGAGACCTAATGAAAAATTTGGAAGGTGGGATTAATTTTTATTAGTGCTACATAAACTATTAAAAATAAGCTTTTTAAATCATGTCTATCTCTTATTTTATTTTATGAGTAAAATAAAATATTAAACTCATTTTATTTTATAGAAGAATAATCACATGTAATCATCGTAAAGATAATTAATAGTGACATTTTAGATTTGTGAGTGTGTAAGGTGAGTGAAAACCTTCTATAAGATTTTTATCAAATTATTTCACTTATTGTGAATGGATCAACGGGAGTATGAGAAGAGTATGTTGAACTGTAAAGATTTTTATTGAATTATTTCTCATTTGATCTATTTAATGACAATTTTATAAAATTTAAAATGTACGCATGTCTAAATATATATAAAATTAATAAACAAGTTAAATATTTTTAGTAGATTACACACGCATTGTTGTCTTTCTAAATTCTAAGCATTAAAATAAAATAATAATATAAAATGTATTCAATGCAATAATTGAGATGTATTAAATGAATATAAAAGTATAAAATAATTTAAAAATAAAATAATAATTTCGACTGCACATGAATTGCTTTGTGCGTGGGTGTTTGGCAGAGGGTTAGATGGGGGAGTGATGCTTTTAGCACTCTCTCCTATAAAAGCCTGAGAAGGCAAAGACGATAGGCTTCACTTTATGCATAATGTTGTCGGAACCTTCGACACCACCTCCCCTCTTCTTCCCCGACCACGGCCACACTCGTTAAATCTGTAAGTTCACTCTATTTTCTTTCTCTTCTCTGGAATTTTTTCTTTAAATTACCGTATAATCTGTTCTTGTATTTTTTTATTCCGTTAGAAATTGAGCCATAAAGATGTTTAAACAGAACGTAGGCATAAGAAATGGATTTATGGGTGTTTTTCTGATCTGGGCTTGGATTGGTGATCTTGTTTTGATTTATGGGGCTTTCATGGTTATAGACTTGTGGGTTTAGTACTGACTCAAAGATTTTAAGTTTAGGTTACTGGGAATGTAGAAAGGTTCTCCATTTAGTTTTTTCTTTAAATTTTTTTACTCATAATTGTGTGTGCTAAAAAAAGATGGTTATGCGGTTTACTTTCATGGGATTTTAGGGGTTTGACCTTTTGGTTGCCTCTTCATTTCTGGAATTTTAGCTGATTATGTTATTCTTTTTATTTTTGAGCAACGATAATGGCTAGCGTATTTTTGGTCCCTCTTTCTGTAGATTAAAGTGAGGATTGCAAGAAATAATTGTAAAATGCCCGAGTTGAGAGTCTCTTTTCCATCTTTCCTCAAAGACGGCAAACGCCCTCACACCACTCTGTACACTGCACTTAGGTTTGATGAAAAGAAGTTGTACAGTTCCATTCCCTACTCCTCTCTCTCTCTGTCTGTCTGTGTGTCTGTCGCTCTGATGCAGTTCTCATTAGTTGGTGACATAGTTGATGTTACACATACGCTTCCATCATTGGTTGTTGTTTGGTTGTTGCCTGACACCAACCATTTCACCAAATCAATGTGAGAAAGGAATGGACCTTCACACGCATCTACCAAATATTTTCTCAAAGGGTCACACACCCTTACAAAAAGACACTTCCTAATGTAAATATACATTTTTTGAGTGGCATCTCTTTGGGAAACTGTTATAAAAAATAATTTCTATTTTGTGAACTTTGGAAATATCAAATACTTTTTTTATTTGTAAATATCCAGCACTTCTTCATTTTTGGTACATTTGATTGAGATTTTTTTTTCTTCTTCGGCCCCCTTTTTCTTAAATAAGTATGAGTCATTGAATTGTTTTAGGCTATCAAATTTTGCTAGAAATAGAAGTGATCTACATGGGCATGGACATGTATACTGAAATCCAACATGGGTACAAGTTTCTGATTCAGAAAACCAAAAATATAAAATTTATGGATTCAAAATAGTATTTGGAATTGAGGTTCCCCTCTTCCGTCATAAAAAAAGAAGTATTTGGAAGATTATACTTTAACTTTTTATAAGTGTTTTGATTTTTGAATGTGTAGTTCACATTTAAAATGAGGCTATTTTGATTCTTTGATTTATTTTGTGCTGTATTTTTTTTCTTTTTGAGGAATAAAATTGTCATCCTTCAAAAAAAAATGTATAGTTTTAGTGAAAACGACTAGATAACAACATTCTGATATTTTAGTTAAATTTCAAAAGAATAGAAGGTGTGTTAATATTGTCACCAAGAAAAACTGTGTTGAGCTGGAATAAGAACTCATGAAGATTCTAAAGACTTTGACATGGTACTGAAATTCCGTTACTAGAAGTATGCAAGACCTAGAGGGGGGGTGAATAGGTCTGATCCGATTTTATTTTCCTTTTTAATAATTTATCAATTTAATAATATATGCAGCGGAATAAATGCGTGTGAAAGTGACAAACAAATGAATCAAACCATTAAAGCAATCCACACATGCACAACGATATATAGTGGTTCGGTTCACCTAAACCTACATCCACTGTTGGACTCACCCTCTCTAGGGCTATTCAAAATCCACTATGTATGGGAGTCACACCCAAACATTACAATCTAGCTTTGAAAGGTTCGACCGCCCTGGTTTAATCCTTGACACCTATTTTTTAAGGTGGTTCAAATCACACTGATCTAATCCATCGTACAATGATAAACAAAGTAAAAAAAGAACACTTGCATTGGGCCTTAACAATTCTTCAAAATGTGGTGTTCTTGTGCTCGATGTTTCTGCGCCTCTTCCTTTAGATTAGGTTCACCATAGTTGAGTATCGGTACAGCGGGACAAGGGTATTAGGACAAAGGTATAACTAATTTTTGGTCTTAGATAAAACACCCTTAACTTCATCAAACTTAAGGTATTGATTACCTAAACATATCCTTGTTAGAGGATGATGAAGAAGGTGTGAGATGAGGTGGCTACTCTCTCTGGTCACACTGTTATTTTTCCAAGAGGTTCTCTGTGTGTCGGTCGTTATTTCATTCAGCTTACTGATATATATAAGACTGTCTGTTCTTGTAGCCAGTCACGCCCACGAGGCCTCGAGAATTCCAATGAGGCCTCGTGGCGGTATATGGAAAGACAGCTCATAAATCTGCATAAGTTATTCTGTCTTTCAAACAATGAATGTCCAGCCAATTAAGATGCCACCGTGCATGATTGACTATTAATTTATCTCAGTCATCAATCAAGGATGAGATTGATGATTGTAAATCATATTTAATCTCATGGAGGAGCCTTTCCATTTTTGTCAAAAACAACTAGTTCCCTAACCGCTCTTTATTCAAAACATGTGAGGTGGCACTTGGAGTTTCAACATATGGATATATCTTAATTCCATAATTAACTCCCAATTAAGGGAAACAAATTTAATTTCCTAAATCTGTAAGAGACTCGGTCAGCCAGATACAAGGTCAACTAAGTTACAATTTGTCCAAAATACAACTCAGCGCAAGACTGGCTGTGAGGCCTCGACAGACTGCACAAGGCTTCGAGGCTGAAAGTCAATTATATTCTAATTTTCTAGTTTATAAACAATTGACTTCTAAGGTATTTGACTTAGCCTAAGGTCTCCTAAGGTTCACTTACCTGTGTGCCAATAACATATTCGGTGTAGATTCTTCCATGCATAGTAGATCTTCACATTCTTCCAAAACAAGGTCCAACTGAGTCACGTAATTGACAATATGGGTGACTCAGACGAGTCGGGGCACTAACAGGTACATTGCCCATTTCAAGGAATCCATGTACATAGGACGTAATGATGGAAAATATGGATAATGCAGTTAACTTCTAGAAGGAAACTTTGTGGAAACTAGCTCTGTCTGCTTGCTTTGGTCTGTATGTGTTCTTCCTTTCTTTGATTAAGGAAGTTAACTTTCAAAAAAAAAAAACATTGTGGAAACTGATCCACCAAATGCATGTAATGCAAGCATCTTGATGTAGACATTCCAATTATCTTCACTTTTGTTTTTATATAGCTTAGAAATCACACTCAAGCCATTGCAATCATCTCATTGTAATCAAATGGGCCAAAAAAAAAAAATTCGACAATGTCTCAAATTGATCAATAGAATCAAATGCATGTGAGAATTCAATCTATATGATTTTGGACTACTCCCACCATATAGGGACCTTTGGTTCTGAATGGTCTGAATCAATTTGCATTGGTGGCAATGTACAATGGATGAGTTGCCCCAAAATTGCTGTGGAGATCTTGTGGTACAAAACCAGATTTATTTCTTGTTTGGTGTATGCGTCAATTGGAAAGATTAATAATTTGATATGGGTTTCCCTCTGCATTTGGTTTTGTGGTTGTAGAATTGGGTGAATTTTATCTACAATTGATGCTTGCTAGTTGGCATGTTGTAGTTAGTTGAATTTTTTTTTTTTTGAAAGATTAATTGTAGTTAGTTGAGTTCAAATTTATGAAAAGGAAAATCTAGTAGATGATATGTTTTCTTCTCTAGGCTGTCAATAGATTGATAATAGGGTTATAAGATTCAGAATTTGTTGGTCATGAGTGATGTTTTTATACAATTGCTAAAGTTTTGAGGTGATTTAAGTTCATCATGGCTTTGGGATTGAAAAGCTACTCTTTTTTTTCTCTTTGAGTTTGGAAGTTGTGTTATTTTCCATAAGTGCATGTTTCTTTGCACAGATTTTCCTAGGAAAATGAGATTCTTTTTATGCTTGTTTTAACAATTTTTCTATGGTATTTAGATTTTCATGGCCAAATTTTCCAAATAGTATGTTTGTGTTTTTCATTGAAATCAAGATTTTCAATAAGAATGAGCTTTTTGCACAAAAACCAAGGTAGTTTTTACAAAAGTAAAGTGGCTTTCAAATGGACTTTCTATTTTCCCATATTTGCTAGATGGGATTTTCAATGAAAATGTGCAACAATACATGTGCAATAGGTAGATTTTCCTACCTAAAGTGTCATTTTCAAGGAACCACGGGGTTGGCAAGGGTTGTGGCCCACGCCGTATTAAAAAAAAAAACCTTTAAATGTTTCACCAAAAAACCCTTTAAGATATGTTAAAATTGAATGTTTGACCCCTCCAAAAAATTGTGTTTTGTACATTGACCCTCCCACAAGTAAATTTCTGGTTTTGTCCCTACCCTTTCCTATAAGAGGAGATACGTAAGTTGGTTTTCCTATGTACTTTCTTATGTGAAGAAACCGAAAAACATGCATGCCCTAAGAGAACAATCCAAAAGTTTTCCCATCAAGACCCATGGAGAAATGCTTTCTTGGAAAATTTATGAAACACACCTTCATTGACTTGAAGATATGAATCTCAAGCAACCTGATCATACATGTACCCGACTCAACCATTGTTAAATGGGTTGAGACAACCTGAGTAAGCTTAACCCAACCCATCTATTGAAGGGATTAACCGACCCAACTAAGATTAGATTGGTTGACCAAATGGGTCCTAGTCCATTAAGTAAACTAGTCAACTCACAATCGGAGTAGGTGGCCAAGCTTAAATGACTCGACCCAATTTGGCTTGTTTATTAAAAGCTTAATCTTAACATGACCCGACTGACCTACTTAGATTAAATGGTTGACCTAATGGGTATCAATCCATTCAGTAAACTAGTTGACTCACAAATTGAGAAGATGACCAAGCTTAAATGGGCCAACCCAACCTGGCACATTTATTAAGAGCTTAAGCTAACCTAAGTTATACCAAATTTGATCTACTTTTGTTGAGTGGGTTGGTACAAACCTAACAATTTTAAATGGGTTGATCCAACCCATACATAATCTAAATCAATTATTAAAAGGATTAACCTAGACGGAGTACCCAACCAAGTTTCAATGGGTTGACCCAACCTTCTACCCATTTATTAAATGTTTGACTCAACCATACTTGCACCTTATCCAAACTAATTTATTGAGGGGGTTGACCCCGAAGTGACCCATTTATTAAATGGGTTGGCCCAAACTAGATAATCCTACATGGATCAATCGGACCTAATAGCTAACTTGTTTATTTAATGGGTTGATCCCACTTGAGTCTATTGAAACTTAAATAGGTTGACCTACTTGATCCATTTATGAAATAGTAGACCTAATCCAGTACGTTCCAATTTCGACCATTTATTAAAGGGGTTAACCAACTCTACTGGATCCATTTGTGACCAATTTTTCCTTCTATAAGTTGGTCATAAATAAATATAGGAATATTTTTAGATAAAAAAAAAAAGAAGTAAAATTCCCACCAAGCCGCTTTCCCAAGGAAAATTTTTCATTGGAATCCATTTTCATATTTAAATTCATTTTCCTAGGAAACCAACAAATATAAATTGAGTTTGACAAGGTCAACAACTTGCTTTTGCATTTTTTCCATTTTGATTCTTGTTGGTATCAAATTGATTATTTGATTTTCAAGCATAAGATGTCAGAGGAAGATACTCTGATCCAAAAATCCAAGTGGAGGTTGTTCACATGGCTCTTTGCTAGGAAGAAATTTAAGGGCATTAAGTTAACGGACTTCCTTAACTCTTGGGAGGGTTGTCTCGATGGGGGACCAAGGAGGCCCAGGGTTCAAACTTCTCGGTTCCCTCCTCAACCAAACACGTACAAGTTTAACGTTGATGGGGTAGCTAGGGGAAAATCGAGACCGGTGGGTATAGGAGGGGTATTACGTGACTGTAATGGCATGTCATCAATAGTTTTCTCTGAATCGATAGGCCAGAAGGATTCAAATGAGGTAGAACTTATTAGCATTAGCATAGCCTTGCCCATGTGGTCTCACTTAGGGAAGGGGGAATTGATTGTGGAAGGGGACTCTACAAATGCAATAAAGTGGGCGTCTGGGCTCAGAAGCTCCCCTTGGAAATTGATCACAATAGTGAGGAAAATTAGGGTGTTCTGTTCAGGAAGAGAGATCACTTTCGTCGCGGTTTGTTGATCGGCAAATGGGGTGGCTGACTTTTTTGCTAAAAATGGGGTGGATTTTAATTTAACTGGAGTTTTTCACATTGATAGATCTCAAGAGAAATAATATTGTTGTATTTCATAGGAGTGTTTGATGTGCTCATGGGGGTGTTGTAATATGATGTACCTTTTTTTCTTTTTGGCCTGCCATGGGAATAGGCGTTTTAGACCCCACAGAGCCATTTCTATGTACAGTTTTTCTTTTTAATATAATTTATTTGTTACCGCTAAAAAAAGTGATTATTTGATTTTGAAAGCTTCAAGTATGCAAGAGATTGATTTTGTAACATTAATGAATATTGAGCTACCTAGAGGATCTTATGAATTACAGTTTGGGTTGGAGATTTATTCTTTTTCTTTTTCCTTCAAATTTTCAGGAAGACTGAAAAAGTTGGTTCTGCATCAGGATTCTGACATTTTGCAGTCGTGGGTGGATGTATATTTAGAAACATTTTAGGCTACATGATGTTTTGTCTGTTTATTCATTGTGATTTGTTCTTCTTTGTTGCTAATCACATGCACTTCTTTGTTTAAAATATCTAATTTTCTGGAGATTGAGATCTCCAATCTTCGGAGGCTCAGGTTTGCCAAGCACATGCACTTAGGAGTGGCATGTTTTCCATATAAGGAGAGAGGAAGAAGATAGTTGGTCTGTTTCAGAGTCACCTGATCAAGTTGTCCTAAAGGCAGTCTTGTTGAAGGAAGAAGACACAATGAGAATGTGGGGCTTTTCATATATAAGTTCATTAGGGTAATTGGATGTCTATTTTTTTTTATGGTTAATTGGCTGTCTGTGTTATTAGGCGATTATGTGATACAAGTGGCAAGTGGGTCATTGGTGCGACTTGCAACCAGAGCCTGATGACCATAAAGGTTACAGGTTTGAGTCACTGAAAGAGAGAGAGAGAGAGTGCTATGGTGGACTGTTTATAGGGAGTGACAGTAGTAAGAAGCAAAGACCAAACCATATGGATATGATCATCTTGTGGCAATTCTTTTTTGTGAAGATCCTCACCTCCACCTCTTTGGTTCCTCCACAAATTGTGCCAGATCCACCTAAGGTCAAGTTGCCCCCCCTTTTTTAAAAGGTTGCATGGTCATCTGAAACTTTAACTTTGTATGGTCCTCAACAATGAAAAAGACTGATCTGTAGTGAATTTGATTGATGAGTTATACAAATTTTCTTTTCATATAAGTGGCAAGACTCTTTGGATGATGTTTCCTTTTTCACCCTGAGGAGATTTGAAAGGAGAGAAATAAATAAATCAAGGAAAATCAAGCAATAAACCGTTCCCGCCAGCAAATTAACAGGTTTTATAATTTGAAAATGATATTTCCTTGTAATTATGATAGTTTGGGATCTCTATCACTCTTATGCATGTTACCTCTTTGACGAAATATTGATTCCTCATCTCAATAAGTTGATAAATCCTTTAGAAGAGTGAAAAAGGACAAAAGGAGCTGACTATGTGCCATGATTGATATGTTAAAGTAACTAACTTCATGATGTGCACTTAAATGTTTCAACTGATTGACTTCATTGTTGTTATACCAGCCTCATTGATGCATGATTGGTTGTTATTGTTGCTGCTGCTGTTGTTACTTTTACAGATTCATTCAGCTTTGATTTAATTGGTTCGGTCTTTTCCCCCATGGCCTGGGCCATTATTTGAAGGAAACTACTTCCTCTTTTGTTATCCATTCTCTGCCATGGATGATACACAGTCAGTTGTTACACTCATTGATTCTACTGCCTCTAAGATACAACAACTTCAGCAAGCATTTGCTGAACTTGAAAGTCACCGGGCTATTTCCCTGAATCTGAAATGGAAAGAACTTGAAGAACATTTTCATGGGCTTGAGAGGTCTTTAAAGAAAAGAATTATTGAGTTAGAAGATCAAGAGAAACAATTTAAAACCAAGGTATTAGAATCTAGGGTGATGTTGGAAAAGCAGGAAGCAGTGGTTGTGGCCAAAGAGCAAGCATCATTGGAGCGCCTGCAGCAGAAAAGGGATGCTGCACTCTCTGCTGTAGGGATTGTGGTAAAAAAATATAAGGCAACAACAGGGCCTTTTGCTGAAGGCATGAGCAATGGTCATATTGATGTGATTCCAGAAGAGAGAGCAAATGTAAAAGCCATAAGAGAACCTTCTACTGAAGACATGAGTGATGGTAATGCTGATGTTGTACAAGAAGAGAAAGCAGATGTTAAGGCTGCCAAATCCACATCAGGTGATATGAAATCTCGTGAAAATGGTAATGTGGAAAAGACTTATCCTGAGCTGATAAAATTATGTGAAGAAATGGATGCAAAAGGCCTCCATAAATTTATTTCAGACAACCATAAAAATATTGCTGCCATAAAGGAGGAAATTCCATTTGCATTAATGAGTGCAAGTGATCCTTGTCACTTGGTTTTGGACTCTTTGGAAGATTTTTACCATGTGGAAGTACCTTCTGTAGAGGGAAAGAGGGATCCTGGCCTTTTGGGGCTGCGCAGAACTTGTATTATGTTGATGGAATCGCTTATGGCATTGTTGGCTGGTAGTGAGTCTGCCCCTGTTTCCAGTAACCTGGTATTCTCATTAGATGTCAAGGAGCAAGCAAAATTCATTGCCAATGAGTGGAAGCCGAAGTTAGATCTTCTTGATAATGATGCAACCAGTGGGAACTCCTTGGAAGCTCATGCTTTTCTGCAGCTTGTGGCCACTTTTGGTATTGCTTCTGAATTTGATCAATATGACATTTGCAAGCTTGTCCCTATGGTTTCACGACGGCGTCAAACAGCTGACCTTGCCGCTCACTGGGACTGACAGAAAAAATGCCCGGTTGGTCCTTTTTCCCTTCTTTAATTTTCTTTTCCTTTGATGATAACAACAACAACAACAATTGTTGATGATGTTGTTATTGTTGTAAAGGTATCATTACATGTAAATATGCAATAGCTTAAATCTTAGATGCCAGTGTCTGGTTCATTCTTCATTGTTTTAATCTTGTTGCTGTGTGAGTAATATGTGACAGTACCAAAATCAATATATCCATGTGCTCCTTGTCATGATTCATTGTGGTTTACCTGAGTATGTACTCATTCCTTCCAAGATCTTTATATATCTTGCATTTCAGTTCTTCTGAATAGATGAAATTACCCTGAATAGCTGATGATTCAAGATATCTTTTGTTTCAATTTAGTTTTGATCAAGAAAAATCCCCTTTTGAGAACTTAAACATGGTGTACAGAATTTTCTTTTCCTTTTGTATCTCTTATTTTTTTAATAAAAAAATCCTTTTGAGTTGGCAATAAAGGAAGAGGGCAAACCATCAGCTTAAAGTTGTCATTTGTAGTTCCTGATATTAGTTTTTGTCAGAGGGATTATTATTTTGGTTAAGCTGAAGATTTTGTTGCTGTCATGCTGAGGTAATAGTAGAAATAACATGTCAGGTTCATGGAGCTGCAAGTTTGAAAAGGTGAGATTACAAGAAAGTTGACTACTCAGATTTCTGCAATTCCATCAGTGTTTAAATGAAACTCAACTCTGTAGCCGTCATTGTTTTCCCCCAGCAAAACATTGTTAGCATGGATTAGTAAGACTTAAACATAAAAAATTAGTGCATGATGTGTTAAATAATTCATAAGATGGAACAGTGCCTTCTGTAGTTTTTTATTGCTTGCTTTGGGTTTTTTTTTTTTTTTTCTTATATTTTTTTTTTCTGTATTGTAAACATTTTTCATATATTTCATTATTTTATTATTTTACCTGAACCTTTCATTTGAAAGTACAGAAAACTTGAGATTCGAGCTCCCAAATATTACCTGGTGGCAAGACTCATACTTCAGTCATTGCCTTTCGTCATAAATGACCTGACTTTTTGTGCTACCTAAGTAGCATTCGTTATCCTTTCACTATTAAAAAACACCCCCACATACATTACCTGTTGTAGTAAGTAACCAGCAATTGAGCTCTTGCAGTATGCTGCCACCTGTCTCATTTTCCACTTGATTGCGTCATTTCCTAATTACCTTTAGTTCGGAGAGCTAAGCACTGTTTTCCTTTTATTTTCTTATGTGAAACCTCCTATAGGCAAAAAGGTTGTGGAGTCTTTTGTTGATTTTTTTGCAGTGCTGCAGCTTTTGAATCAAGGCCAAAACTTCTATGAGCCAGGCTGACCTAGTGGCCTTCCCTGTCGACTTGGTTTGGGTATCATTTTCAGGACTTCAAGTTGACTTCTGGTTGGCTCGTTGGTCCAGCAAATAAATGGTCAGGCTGGGACCTAGTCTGACTACATTTTTTTTTATTCCTGCTTTAGCTTGAAGCTGGGGCTGTTAATGCATGAAGATGGGTTAGGTTCAGGCCAGCAATCTCCATAAATTGTTGGGGTGGGGGGAGATTGCGTGGTTGTACTCACAATTGAATTTGGCAACTTAGCCTGTGAGCTGGGATCTGACCTTGAATTGTGGTCTGATAAATAAATGGGCCAGTCTGAGTTTAACCTCTCTCTCAGAAGTGCAGGACCTTGACACCAGTGTCCAAGTAATTTTATTTTATGTTTTAATTCTTTGCTTAAAACAATGTTTATTGCTTTTAAAGTAAACGTAATAAATGATTTATTTTCTTCACTTCTATAATTTTTCCCCCAAATTCTCCAAACTTTCAATTGTTTTCTTCTCCTTGTCTCTGAGTGATTCCTCATTTTTCTTTCTTCATCAAGCAAGCTCCTAATAAGATTTCTAATATCTGAAAATGATAGCTTTCATATCAGTTTTATATTTATCAAGTGTGGGCAATTGGAGTCTGCTGATCATTTCAGAGTTTAGTCAGAAAACTTGACCATTTGTTAATTTAATTCTGTAGGGGTGGTAGAATTGCTGGTAAACAGTGGAAGGCAACTTGAAGCTATCAACCTGGCTTACGCATTTGAACTCACAGACCAATTTGATCCAGTGTTACTGCTGAAAGCTTACCTGAAGGATGCAAGGAAATGTTCACAAGTCAAAGCTGGAAACACTGGTCCAACTGCTCAGGTTTGATTTTATTTAGCCATTCCAGACTTAAGAAACATACACTGCTGAGTTGATGGCATTGCTATGCTCTGGGGTTTTTCGCTTATGTTTAAGGTGCAGTGGATTGACATTCTCACAAATGGTCTAAACATTGTTGGTAAATGGATGCTGCATGTAGGATGATGCAGAAGCCAGCATTTTATGTTGGTTATAGTTTTCTGCCTTTTCGTAATGAAGCATATCTTACCCATTTGAAGTATTCTGTTCGAAGCCAGTATCATATTTTATGTGGGTTGAAGTTTTCTACTTGTTCTTAACCAAATCATTGCCCAAGCCCGAAAATATAGGCCGGGAAGCTCTATATTGTCTGCATTTCTGGCATACTGCTACTACCTCTTACCCAAGGTCTTTTTTTTTTAAGACCAAGGTATCTAGGCATCTTCTATTGTATTGATGGTACATATTTAGGAGAATAGAAGTTGATGCATATAGCAAAACTGGTTTTCATTGCATTGGTCCACCAAAAATTTAAATACTGTAGCAGTACATGCTGGGTCATCAAGGACCTAGTATGCATTGGCCAATATACCAATTGCTGGTTAGGATGCTGGCGCACTGGCCTTTATTTAGCAAAAAAACAGATAAGGAAAAAACATAGATCTAGGATTCCTGTTGAAAACCTAGATTGGAGGTGAAAGCGGAAGAGGAGGGGAAGAACATAAGAAGGTTCAGAGCAAATGGGATCTAAACCATAGATAAGACCTATGTGAGCCTGGTACGGCTGGTAATCTGTTGTACTGAAAACCATTACATACTATCAAGTATACTAAAAACCAACCAGTTTTTTAATCATGGACTCCACACATTCTGTATGTTTTTCCTCTGCAGGTGTGGAACCAGAAATTTATTCTTTTTGGAGGGGTTTAGAAAAAATTATCATTTTGGGGTTGCAATATGTAAACTTTGTTTTATCAGAAGGTGCTATTTATTACTAAGAAACAAAGACTTTTTAAAATTTTCCTGAAGGGCCATGCCCCCCTCACCCGACAACTTGATTCTTCCCCTGCTGCTATGAGACTAGAGCTAGCGCACCAGTCATAATTCTGCTGTTTGATTCGATTCTCTTGTGAATTTCAGACTGAACTGATTTTTACCATATGCTTTTTAATGAGGGCTTCAATTTGAAAAATCAACCTATCAACTGTTTTGAATAGGAGAAATTATGATGGATGCTTGCGTAGTTGTATGACTACAATCTGATTGGAATCTCACTGTTCTTGGCACATCTATATTCATGTTGATGAAATTATATGCATCTCAGAATGAAGCAAATGAACGGGAGCTGTCTGCCCTTAAGGTTGTCATCAAGTCCATCGAAGAGCATAAGCTTGAGGAGCAGTACCCTGTCGACCCACTTCAGAAACGAGTAATCCAGCTAGAAAAGGCTAAAGCTGACAAGAGAAGGGCTGTGGAAGCTGCAAAGCCTCAACCTAAGAGGCCCCGTGCTAACAGTGGAGGTTATGGTCCCCGTATAACTAACATCCCCGACAAATGCATCTATAGAGCACCAGAAAGTTACATTTATGACAGGCCATATATGTATGCAGCTGACAGCCACGGTTCCTCACTTCTGGGTTCACCTTCCTACAATCTACCTCACAACCTTGGAAGTTACTATGGAAATGGTTATCAGTACCCCGTCCCATATCTACACTAGTTGATTAGACAAGTTATCATGATCGCTGTAGGTGTTAGTTTTTAACCCTTACATGTTATTCCAATGTATTAATGGACTTAGTATCGCTTAAATGGTGGGAGGCTTTAGCTTTGATGTTCCAGTGGTTGTAGCATTTGGCGTAGTTCAGCAGATGCTAGTGATCCTTCTCTATCTAACAGACATCTTATGTTGTACCTGATAACTATTTATGATCTTTTGTAATTTTGTGTGCTTTTAATCAAGAATGTGATGCTCTTGTGTATATCATGGGGTCGGATTTTCCTTCGCAGTCACTTGTAGCTGTCTGGGAAAGAGTCCTACATGTATGCAGGGCCAATGTGCTTTTGTTTTGAATTGTTACTTCTTGGTTTTCGCAACCATACTGCCTGTTTGGCAACTTGGAATTCTTTAGTAGAATTGGACCCAATGGAATTTGTGCATTATACAGTTGGGAAAAAATGAAAATATTCGGGCCCTAATATGCTTTTGAATGTGATGGACTGGAGCAGGGATATACTGCTACATTGAGAAAACATGAGAAACTTTACTGTAGTTATTGAGAGAGGCAAAAACTGTCAATGCACTATCCCTTGCTAGAGGATTTTGGTAGCCGACTTGCTATATGAATTGTCTCTACTATTTGGCACCAAAGTAGCGATGATACAGGGGGCAAATCGCTGCGAGGTGATCAGGATGATGGTGTATTTTCTGGATGGTTACAAGTGAACTCGTTTTTCATGTCAAATACTTTCGTGTTTGTTTGTTTTTTTTTTTTAAGGTAACCAAACAAAAGCATACATAGAACCATATGAACAATCAAACCCACAAAGCACTCGATAAGCCTCCACAAGGTGAATCATAAGTGAAAGACATCATTATGTAGCATTTACACCCAACTTTGCATAAAAATCTTTTAACACTATTGGTTGTTTGCTTGACCTGCTGACAAGACACTTCTAGGCCTGTGCATAGATTCTTAATTTTCCTCACCACTATCGGCAATCTCCACGGGTATTGTTTTCTTCCCTTGGTCTATTTTATTGCATTCGTTGTTTCTCCTGACCTCGGCTCTCCACAATACCAAAGACCATATCCAACGATTCTGAGAACGTCAAAGAAAATACGACGCCCTTGAATTCTGAATCTCCCCCTCTATCCTTGCTAGGATTAGTTTCCCAAAAGCAGCTCCATATACGTTAAATTTAAATGTTCCTGCTAGAGGAGGAGATCTAATCTCCCTAGGTTTAACCACTTAAAGACCACTTCTCATACAACCCTCCCACAAGAATAATAGGTCTTTCAATTTGCAGTCTTTAAATTCTTTACTTTATGTCAAACACATAATCTCCCCATAGTGCTTGACACTATCTCAGTAACCTCTTTATTCTTACACTAAAAAATCATTGCATTCCTTTCTTTCTAAATTGACCATAGGACTACCACAGGGATGGTGTGCCACGCTTTCCTCAGCTTCAACCTCAAAGTGCTAGTGTCTAACTCCCAATGACTCCTTTACATCACGTATCTAACACCTAAGATACCCCTAATAGTCTTGCAAAGAAGTTCCAAAACATTCTCGTTAATGGGCATAAGGCAAACAAATGAGCCACGGTCTCCACAAAACAAGCATTGGAGGTTGCCCCGCCCCCTGAACTCAGGACGTTTCTCCGACGTAATTCTCCCATTGACAGATTTTACCCTTTAATGCACAACATACAAAGATCTGGACCTGAGGTGGGGCTAGGCCTTTCCAGGTCGTACGCTCTTAATTGTTGCTTGAACAGAGAAGACCCCAGAAAGATCGTCCGTCCAAATTCGCTCGTCTTTCTCTTTCATGATATCGAAAATTCTTCTAGTAGAAAAATTAAATGTTCAAGACTTTCTTTTTCAAATTCCCTAAGTGTTATTCGGAATTAAATTTCCCAAGTGGTGACTTCCCTATCTGTTTTATAATAGTCATGTATATCTGCTCTTTTGTTTGTCCAAAACAAGGTTCTATCTCCCTTTCTCACTAGGATTCTCAAATTGTCTTCGAAAATACTCCCAACTTCTCTCTCTCCGTGCCCTATCCTCCACCAAGCTTTAACCTACTCTTTCTACCTTAATCCTCTAGATCCAATTCTTCCAAATAATGCCCCATATCTAGCGACAAGGATTCTTCTCCACATTACTTTCCTTTCTTCCCCAAATCTCCAAATCCACTTACAAAATTATGCATAGTTTATAGTCTGGAAAAAATGTACTATTCCTAATCCACCATTGGATTTAAGCTTTGATACTTCTGTAACAGATGGACCCTCTTCCTGTCTTTCTTATCTCTCCAAAAAAAAAATTCCTAACACTTGTTCCACCCTACTCACTACTCCTTTGGGTATCTCCCTCTGTCCCATTTTAATTATCTCATTTTAAAAATTTGAATTTTAAGGAAAGGCTTTCAAAAGACTTGTGAACTTCTCTCCAACATGGAAGAGATAGATAGTTAGAGTAGATAGATAGAGAAAGAATTAAAATGACATATTAGACAACTATTTTAGGACAATCCCAAAATATATATCAGACAACTAAATTAGAACAGAAAGAATAATAAAGATTGCTCTACCACCTAGAGATAAGTAACTCCTACTCCAACCCTTAACCTTTGTTCTACCCTCTCAATCACTAGTGTTTAAAAGTTCCTTAATCTAAGGATTCTCTCTACTAGTAAGCCTAAATTAAATGATGGGTAATTTTTCTGATCCTTAACCCACTAATTCTCTCTACTGGTAAGCCTAAATAAAGGTTCTGTTGTTACTCTCAAGTCTCAACAATCACAAGTTCACGTACAGGAAACATAGGTAAAGAACAAATGTTTCAATTTCAGATCTAGGGGATAACTTTGATTTACTTCTCTAAAATATTTAAATATGACTTTAATAAGAAAGATAATTCTATAAAACTGTGCTAATAAATTATTATCAAACGTATATATGTACATGATCTAGAGATAATCTCAAATCTAAACAATTCTTATCTTAATAATTTAGTGATTAACTAACAATAGAATAAAAATTTAATCTTTTTATTATAAATGATAGCTAGATATTATTGGTTGATAAGATTGAGTTGTAGCCTATGGTGGCTATATGTAATAATATGAACTGGTAAATATCTATTTAAGAGGGCTCGAGTCCGCATGGTCTAACTTTGGTATGCCTTAGGGGTAGTGGGTTCACCAATGAGGGTTTTAGTAGGACTGTGTCTAAATTTTCCACACGTAAATCTAAAAAAAAAAATCTATTTAACAGTTCAATCAGATCAATTAAAACTTTTAATATTAGTATGAGACTTGAAAATGAAAAGAAAAATTTGATAAGAGCAATTTCAAAAATGATTATTTCTTTAGTTAAGATCGTATAAATCCCTTTCAAGTCGTCAAATCTAATCTTGAAATTTTTCATTTTTAACAAATGTTCACAAATGTTGAATATATTTTTAATCATTGACATGACAAAAGTGTGATAAATCATCCCAACCAACCAATTCTAATTTAAAATTTTTTTTTTTCTATTTATAACCATTTTTTGCATGAACTTTATTATTTTTTCAAGTCTTTGTAGAATTATTTCAGCTTTAGATTAAATGAACAATCAAAATTTATTGATAGTCACATAAAAATATCTCTGTAATACCCCAGCCCAATTTAGGAGTTAATTATGACTAATCGTGATTAATTAAATAATTTTTTATCCATTAATTATGAATTATTTTCCTTTAATCGTAAAGAGTATCAAATAAGTTTTTCAACGGATCTAAGTTTGACTCAATTCGAATCCGATAACTCTTTTAATTAAATTCCAAAGGTATATGGGTGAGTTATGAATATAATAATATTATTATTTTAGGGTTAAACCTTAGTTACTGTATAAACTCAGTCATTTGACTTAGTTTGAACTTCAAATTTTAGGTTATGCATTATTTTTAAATTCCGGACCTAATGACATGCCAATCTCGTTATAATTTCCCTAATTTATTTTACCCTTAAGTTTTAAAGTGGTAAAACTCCAATTTGACAGGGTAGAGGAAGTCCTAAAAATGTACAGAGAAAGTCAGTACTCAATCTATAATATAATTAAGCTGTTTATTTCTTTACACTCTAAAATAATGAGTTTTTGATATTTATTTTAAGCCATGAAATATGAGTTGTTGAATATTCTTTTACTTAGAAAATGTGGTTTTTGACTTCAAAATACTTTGAAACTTTAGGGTGTTTTTATCAGACAAATTTACTTTATAACACTGGGTTTTTGAAATAGATTTCACTCCAAATTTTAATACCATACTCAGTTTTTAATACCTGACCTACTGAACCAATTGCATCAATTTAGTGAGACCCTTAAATACCCCGATAAAAGAAAGGATATAGATGTAAATAGTAAAAAGAATAAACTAATATTATATTATAAAATAATAATAGAAAACAGATGTAAGATGAGTTTTAAAGCTACGGTTGTAGCTTGTAATAGTGCTGGAAGGTTACAAAACCGTAAAATGCCTATGTGGTGGGTGGTAGTTGTAATAATAATATTAATATATATATTAATAAATGCATAAGTTATCAAAATCCTATAAAGCTAATGAATAGCTTAGGCAACCTGTATGATTAAAAAAATCCATACGGTTGCCTATAAATAGGTGTAATCGGCGAGGAAGCAAAAACGTTAAAATAGCTTACTATTAGGGTTCAAAAAAATGAGATTTTTTTAAATGGATGAAAAATAGATCTCCTCTTAAAATTTAAATTTTACCCTCAAGATTCGTATTATTTTACGTTCAAAATATAATTTTAACCCTAAGTAAAATCGGGGAAAATATTAACCCCAGCTGACTATTGTGTGTTTATTTTTCCGCCTTTTGTGTTTAAATTCCTGTACTGTACCTTCTGGGCCAAATTCTCAATACGTCTCCATGGTCTTTCTTTCAAAAGACAATACGAGGATAGGGCACTGAGTACTTTTATTTACTTTACTGTCTCTGTACCCTTTGGGCCAAATTCTCAATACGTCTCCATGGTCCTTCTTCCAGATGACAATACGAGGATAGGGCACTGAGTACTTCTATTTACTTTATTGTTTCTGTACCCTCTGGGCTCTCACAATACGTCTCCATAGTCCTTTCTTCGAGAGAAGGCACTGAGTACTTTATATTTTTCATTTTATTGTAATGTTTTGGATAGCTGACAACTAATTTTTTGACATAATTTAAAGGAGTAGAAAGAGCCTAGGTGACTCATTACACATATCATGTTATATGAAAAAATAGCACGGGGTTTGAGAAATTATTATGTGTATATACTGATAAATAGAAAATTTATATATTTTACTCTATCTTACAGATTTTCTGTGAAAAACTCAACCAGAAAAGGTGATGAGACTCGAACCAACACTTATATTGTGTTATATGTTAAACCCACTAACACCATACTGAAATGGGATCCATGGTCAATTAAAGATGGAAAAGACTATATAGGTCCAGAATACGAGACCTGACACTGCCTACATGTAAGGAATGTAAATGTTCTAATTGTTTAGAACGTAGGCATTAAAATGGTGTCGGGAATCGATGACTTGTAGTCTCTAACGCAGTATGGACTCATGGAGTATCTGAAAATTGTCGGGTAAAAACTGGGTGAAGGCATTCGTGTTATTAAATCCAGTTTTATATGTTGTATGATATTGATTATTTTATTGATCTCTTGTATTGGTATTGGATACACCAAATAGTAAGGCTGAAATATGGTGGTTCTCTCAGAATAAGTCCCTATGTAAGGAAGGCACTGAAAATCATGTATTTGACATTTGCATGTGATAATTATGTTTATAAGTTAAATCTGTGGAAGATAATAACTTTATAAAGTTGATATTTGTCGTTGGGCTATAATTGCTGAGATTAGCCGAACACCGTTTGCGAACCGTTGGATTGGACTTGTTAGTAGGCTGTGGTCGACCGCCATCAACCGTTGGTGTTGGATGGGCTAGTAGACCGGGTCGTGGAGACCTTATGCACTTGCAAGTTGCTATATTATTTCCATGGAGGAATTAATATTAGCTCTTGTTGGAACTCTAAATGGGGGCTGACCTCGGTGTTGTAACATGGTTGGGGACCGACCCCGGTGTTAACAATACAATTTGAATAAAAACCTTAGAAGGTGATCGTAGGGTGAAAATGGAATATGCTAATAACATGCATTTCTATGACATGCATTGCTTATGCATTGTTGCATTACAATCATTGGATTTTATGGTGAGTTCTCCCCACTGGGCTGTTGCTCACGTCCCTTATAATATAGGATATGAACCAGAGGAGGGATTGGAGGGACCAGTGGTGCCTCGTTGAAAGTCGGAACTTAGAAGTTCCTAAGGTTTTCTACATGTGGAAACCATTTGCCTGCTTGAATATGTTTGAGTGTTTGTAATAAATATGCCTCATGTGGCATAAGAAATTTATTTCTTGTAAGTTTTAATGTCGTATACATTATATCCACTATATTTTCGTGCGTAACACTGATGAGACAAATGAAAATATTCGTTGTGTGATATGGGGACATATGGTATATGTTTGAGTCCATGTGTGAAGAGCACGTGTGACATTTTCTAGGATCGGGTTTTGGTGAACTTGAAGATCCAGCCCAGTTATGACGTTGGGTGATTAGAGTTTATTATTTTTTTTTTTAAAAAAAAAAAAAAATTAGTCGCGTTCTAAGCCCACATCTGGGTTCGGGGCGTGACAATCTCTTTTATATTAAATACAAGTAAAAAAATAATGACTAATTAGCCCCATGAACCTCTAACATAGAGCCTCTTAACTATATTAATGAAAATCTTAAATCTTAATCCTTCCAGTAATTTATTTATTATTCAGACAATATTTCATAATAATTAAAGTAAAGTCAGTTTTACATGCAGTGTTCTCTTTTTTTAAAAAAAAAAAAAAATTTAAACTCAATATATCTGTATAATTGTGTTAATGGATTTTAACATCAATCATTCATAAGAATTATTCATTATTTAATTTAAGATACATCATAATGTACATGGATTAAAGAACTATGTCTTATAAGTAACTCATTTTGTAAATAATTTTCTTTAATTAAAAAATAAATCTCATATATAAGATTTACTTTACTTCACTTAAATTTAGGAGAAAATCTCATCTTAGCAACTAAAGCGCGATGGATGCCGTTGGTATTTCTCTTGATGGCCCACCACAGATGACTTTGGAATCTGAACTTAAAACGGTTCAAAATTTAGATGTGGTGGGAGTGGATCAACTACCCTCCTGCTTTCAGTCATAACTGCCATTGAATTGGCGGGAGTTTTGGTCAGCTAGTTTTTTTTTTCTTACTTTATCCCTACCAACAATCAGAAAATAAAATAAAATAAAAAATCACTTTAATTAACCGCCTGTTCTCCTCCATTTAGAATCTCTCTTTTACAATTGAAGGAAGATTCCGTGTTCGCAAAACCACAAATATTCCAAAAATAAAAAAATAGAGCGAATTATCAAAAAAAAAAAAAAAAAAACGAAAATGAAAATGAGAGAGAGACGTTGCTATCCACATTCAAATTCCGCAGAAAATGGGCTTGCACTTCCTCTTGTTGTTGTATTCCTCCTTTCGTCACCTCCTTTTCTCAGATTCGCAATTATCAAAATTACCAAAAATGTCACTCCTTTGACCCTCCTCTCTCTCTCTATATATCTATCTATCTATCTATCTATCTATCTAATATCTATCTGTTACCAGATTCTTTACCTGAACAGTACCAGCAGCAACATAGTTTCATTCATATCTAAATTTAGTTGCATTTCAAAGAAAGAAGAAGAAATTCATTCTGGGAACTTTCTTTTTTCAGAGAGAGAGAGAGCATTCATTTGACATAGTGCGGACCCTGCCAAAATCTGATCTCTATTTTAATCCTTTTTTCCCTTTCTAGATACTGTCCACACCAAATACCAAAGGGTCAAAGCAAAATTCCCCTTTTCCGTTCCTGGGTTTTGATCTTCTTCCACATTTGTCACTCTTTAACCCTGTTTTTATAGGTCTCGATTGGTAGAAAAGGAAAAAGGGAAGGAAAAGACAGATAAGAAGAGAACCCATTTCTGGGAATTTTGGCTTTTAAAGTTTTCTCATAAATAACCAAAAAAAGCCTTCGCTTGAAATCTAGTCAACCTTGCCAAAGTCCTATTTTTTCTTTTAGTTTTTTTCTCCCTTTTTAGTGTAAACAAATTACATATACAGTCCACCTTAATTTAACAAAATGCTGCTCATTTGAGCTACGGATATTCTCAATTCCCCTCTCCGGGTTTTTTTTTCCATCCCATTTCTCTAGTTCTCCTTTTCTGGGACTTGATTGAATAGATGGGGAAAGGAAGCAGAACCTTCTCTGTTTTTTATTTTCTTGTGTCCATTGCTACTATAGCAGCAGCTGCTGTTGATGCCACTAATGAACTGAATCTATGGCCTATGCCGAAGTCCGTAAGCAATGGATCACAGTCTCTGTATCTGAGCACACAATTCCAATTGCGGATGGAAGGGAGCAAGTACAAGGATGCTTCTGGGATACTGAAAGATGGCTTCTCAAGGCTTCTCAATGTTGTTAGATTGAATCATGTTGTTGATGGCAATATGACTGACTTTGATCCGTCATTGTTACTTGAAGGATTGAATGTCACCATTTTCTCGCCTAGTGATGAGGTAATGGGGAAACTAGAATTTTTTTTTTATGCTATACAATTTTTTTGTATCATGTGGGATATGGTGTTTAATAAACCAAGCTATTTTATGCTATACAATTTGCTTCCTCTTGTTCTCCTTCCTTTTTCTTTTTCAAGAATATGATTTTGGTGTATTACCTGGCTTTGCACTGGATAGATTTTTCAGAGAAAAAGAAAACATTGCTTTTGATTTTAATTGCTGTAGTTTTCATGTTTTATTACAATGAGATCATTTTTGGATGGAAATTTGAAATTAGTCATATGGAGGAATTATTTATAATAAGAAATGGATGTTTTTTTATATCAAGAACAGTGATAAACATGGAATACATAGGAAGTAGATGGTATATTTCTTGGCTTTCTGATGGATAAGATTCTGTGAGAAATGGGGTAGGAATTTGGAATTTGAGGCAAGAGATTTCTGAGATATTAAAGGTTCATATTATTCTTTTGTGCAAGATGCATTACAAACTATTCCTCCAGATTTCTTGCCCATGGCTTGAGATGAGGCTTTTTTGTTGTGCGGAAACACCACATAGATCTACGATCCATAAGGTGAACACACAAACAATAATGCGAAAGAGAGAAAGAACAAAAAAAAAACAAGATCAAATCCCACACGAGACAACGATATAGTGGTTCGGCAAGATTGCCTTCATCCACGGGCGATGATGATAATTCTATCGATGAAGAGTCACAAATTACATCATATTTTTAGGTTTTGCACAAGAGAAATATATATAGCACCTAGGGCTTCTAATGTTTTTTCCAAATACCGGACGCCAAACTTGGCGCATTAGGGGCCCCGAACCCCTCCAAAGATAACCGAAGTTAGGGCCGTAAACAACATTTTTAACATATATTTATAGACAACGAGGACTCTGCATCTAACATGTGAAAATTCTTATTGGTTGGTGTGCAGTTACAATTTGGCATTGATGAGTCCTACAAGCTATCTGTACCTGCAACTGGAAATCCCAGATATGCTTATGTTGAGGTCCGTGAAGCATTCCCTGCATTATCTTAATTTTTATTTTTGAAAATAATAAATTATTGTCGTCATTGTCATCAAAGTCTTTGTCTTTTCTATCTTACAAGAAGGGAAAAAATGTCACAATTCCTATGCCAGTTTAGCTCTTGCTGCATGCCAATTGCTTGTCTGAAATCTTCTAGCAAAGACGGAAAAATTGGTGTTGCTTGCACAAGAAGTTTGAAGTTTCTCATGGAACTGGTAGTGTTATTTTGCCTAATGAAGTCACCTTAAAGGGTATATTCCTCCCATGGAACTGAAAGTATTTTGTTGGCACCTAAATTTTTTGCCAAAATTGCCTTGCGACTTACAATGGGTTGATCTAGTTCATCAATCAGAGTGGGCAACAAACAATTTAAAGATGCTGAGGTTCAACCGGTGACATATCTCACTCTGAGGGATGCTATGAAGAGATGAGCCCAATATGCAATCTAAATTATAGACCACTTCCAATGATCAAATGATCTCATGTTAGGTGCCAACTCAAAGATCCACAAGTTAGCTTCCAAATGTAATGGATAGTCGATACAATATATAGATTGAAAAATGCAGTCCAGGGCCAGCATGTGATGATCAAATGATTGCAGCCCATATGTCACATCAATGTTATCAAATCCGACTCAACCCGACCCGCGGGTTGACCCGCTGGTCAACCGTGGCTGAAACATGGGTCGAGTCATTTTAAGACCCTTCTGGATTAAAAACCCTTATTAACCCTCTGCGACCCATGGGTCAACATGGTTTTTCTAATAAACCCGTGACCCTTGACCCTTAAAAGCCCTTGGTTTTTTTTAAATGAAGAAACTGAAGAAGAAGGTGTTGGTTCTTTTGAAAATATGATTTTTAAATTATTAGTTTTAGTATTTACAATTGGGTTTGTGAGAAAAAAAAATTTGTATGAAATATAACTTTAGTTAATAATTTAATATTAATTATATTTTTATGTAAATAGCACGGGTTTGACTATGGGTCAACCCAGTTGAACCTTATTTAACCCACCCTTCGTCCAAGACGGGTCACACCACGGGCCGGGTTTTAAAACATTGTGTCATATTGTATATGCCAATGCGACTTATAGATCATCGATCTGATATTTGGATCAAAAGATGCAAAGGAACAAGGTTAAATGCATAGGTATTATTCAAAGTGGTGTGGGGCCTACTCCTAATGATAAAAACAGATAACAACTTGAGGACCAGCTTAGAAATCCTCAATTTAGCTTCTCTGTAATTTACAGACTCAAAATCATAATTGGAACGAAAAGGATAAATATTGTGATTCATCCAATTGCACATGCATAAACTCCATGATCATGTGGTATCCATTTATGAATCTTTGAAGATCCCAGAAGGCAAGAATGTTGTCATCACATAGACCTTTCAGTTAGCTCACTCATACAAAAATGGGGACCAAATCAGAGTAGCAGAAGATATGGTCAACATAAGGTGGATATGTGGTCCAGGACAATCTATTTAGGTCATGGGCCCAATCTGGGTCAGTCTGGGCCCAAACCGCACAGATAAAAAATACATTTCCCTTTTGAGTTTGGATTGTGAGACAAAGCATCAAATTCATCTTCTCTAGGCTACCATCCGAACAGTTTTTTACTACTTTTTTTTTTCAATTAAGTCTTCAATTGCTTTTATGAACTCATCATCATCATTAGCCAGTAATAACGGAATCCCTATGAACAGGATGTATATAGACACATAGATCCGTGTATCTATTTGGTCGGCTAGCATAAACCACATAAAGTATACCACCAGTCACTCCACAGTCTACCATGTCCTTTTTTACCCCTTCTCTCCATGTTTTCGAAGGCTACCCCCTCCTCCTAGTGCATTTGATCTGTAGCGTCTCCACTCTCCGCACTGGGGCTTCATTTGGTCTTACTAATACGACCAAACCATCTTAAACGAGTTTCTCTGGATTTTTCATTTATCAGGGATATTTTTAAACTATCCCTAATGCGTTGTCTAACTCTATCCTTTAGGGTTAAACCACTCATCCAAATAAAAGGACTTAGAGAGAGAGAGAGGTAGAACTGGTAAGTTAGCCATTATATTCTTCTTTCAAAGTCTATTTTGGACTTGTGGTGATTACTCAGTTTCTTCCTTTTCTGTTCTCTAGTTAAATCAATTGGGCTTATCAGAAATAGAAAAGTTAACTTAATCAGTCGCATATAAATGCAGGCACATACAATTTATGGGGCTCTTCATGGATTGCAGGTAAATCAGAGTCACGCATATACTCATGACATTGCCAAAAATCCAGTTCTTGGTAGAAATATATTCTGTAAATTTGTTTTACAAACATCTCAATGTGATGTTAAATCTTGCAGACTTTTAGCCAACTATGTCACTTCAACTTTACAACTAGGGTAATTGAAGTTCAACAAGCTCCATGGGATATAATAGATCAACCAAGGTTCTCCTATAGGGGACTTCTAATTGGTAAGATGCATATTTCTGTTGGGTTACTATTGGGTTTGTTGAAATATGTGTATTTATATTAATCATATGTTATTTCTGGACATGTTAAATTAACAAATTGAATTGCAATCTATGTTGAGTCCTTTATTGAAGTCAAGTGTATTGAGGATCTGATGGTGCAATCAAAATGGTGATAAACACCCATGGAAGGTGTAATTTGTTCCAAGTTTGAACCACCCATCAATCATTGCCACTAGAAAGGATTGTTTGTACAAATTGAGAAACTTCATTCTTCCCCATGGTTTTATCTGCATTATCCTAAAAGGAAAACCACATCTTTAAGTGTGTCTAATCATAAGTGGAAACTTTATGTATGATGCAGATACTTCTCGACACTATCTGCCTTTGCCAATGATAAAAAATGTCGTCGATGCTATGACCTACACAAAGTTGGTATGTAATACACAACTTGCTATAAATTATGTGTCTTTCTTAAACTACTTTCAGATATGTGCTGTATGTAATGAACATCATTTTGTCGAAATTCGGTTATATGCAGTATAAAATAAACCACATTTTGGTGTAGTCAAAATTCTTTCTTTTTCTCTAACAAATTGTATTAGTTCAGATGTTCACTGCTGAGTAATTTACAGTCTGAACTCATTGAATGTATACTTAATGCTTGCTGTTAAATAATTACAAGTGTTGCATTTCACATGTATGTTGTAATTCATGAGTCAAAACATCAGTGTTTCTTTTCTCATTTTATAAATAATGATGCCTGCAAAAGAAAATAATGTTTCTCCCATCCCACTAAATTCTTTCAGTTTTCAATGTTGGCTTCCTTCTTTCCACTTTACTGATGAATAGTGTATTTTTTTTAAAAATATTTTTATAATTATTTCATATTCCATGGTCCATGAATTGATTAAAGTAATGAGATCTATCTGTTTGATTCATCTTGATCTATATTTGCCTTCAACCTTATTTGCTTTTTGTACAGAATGTTTTGCACTGGCATATCGTAGATACGCAATCTTTCCCCCTGGAGATACCTTCATATCCAAATTTGTGGAATGGTGTGCATATTCTCCTTCAGAACGTTATACAATGGCTGATGCAGCTGAAATTGTACAGTAAGTTCTTGCTGCATTATATTGCATTGCTTGGAGGTGAAAGTATTATTCTGTGCATCATGGTATGACACCCGATCATTCATTTTCAGGTATGCACAAAGACGCGGGATTAATGTATTGGCTGAAATTGATGTACCAGGCCATGCTCTCTCATGGTATTTTTGTCTGTCTTGCTGCTACTGCAATGTGCCAAAATCAGAATAACTTGACTTAGTTATTCTATTGTTCAACATACCATAAGATTTATATGGATAATTTACTTTTGTTAGTGTTATGTGAATTGAAGTTCAAACATTCTAATAAAAATAGAAGGAATAGTTAATTATATTGATCCTTTTTTTCATTAGATGATTCTGAATTTGTTATGATTTCAAGACATTAAGCCATGTTCTTTTGTTGCACTAAGTAAATTAAAAATAAAAATCAAGAAAATAATTTTTTTGAAGATTTGGATAATTGCTTCAAAGCAATTCTAAGTCAGTTTTTCAAGAAATTTTAGTGTTCTGCACTTAGATCATTTAATACTGCTATATATGACCTCAAAAGAATGATATTTAGCACCTTTTCTGCTAACCAGTTACCAACCTTAAGGCTTTATTAGAAAGCTATAATAATGGTAGAGATGCGGAGATGGCTTTTTTTCGTTTAATTGGAAAAAACAATTTCAAGTTCTGAGTTTCAATTCTTTAACAAAGACCAGATGGAATTGTAAATGATAGATGCCATTTAGAGGAGTTTCCAGCCTAAGTTGCCATTACGGGTTATACAGTATGTTTTATGCAGAACTGACAGACATTCTCTGAAGTAGGAACTAACTTTCTCTGAAACTCTTCTCTCTCCAATGTGAAGGAACCATGCTTAAGATTAATGTGAAAAAAGTGTGAAGATGAAATTTTTTAAACTGCATTTGCTTATGAGTTGCATTTATCAATATCCCATGGATTTAGTTCCATAACTAGTACCAGTATTTTCGTTTTCTCCCTAATAATTTAAGACAGAAATGACAGTATATTCTGAGGAAGATGTGCCAGTTTATCTCTGATATTTCATGCCGAGATACAAATGCGCTCCATTAGCCTGGCTATGTACCTTCTACCAAGTGGCTTTTGTTGTGCGAGTGGCTCCTCTGCACTATACTGTTTTTTCAAGTCACACTTCTGTTAGTTTATGTGAAACATCCATCAGATTCAAATCACAGAGAATATAAACCATTCTAATATGCAACTTCACATGCTGAACAATCCGTTTTGGCTATAGATCCTTCATACATGCCATAGGAAAGATGCTTATAAATTCTTCATGTTCAACACATTGCAGCAATTGCTATTGTTTGCAAAGAGTTTGATATAGCTCAACTTCCTTCAGGTTATGGTCTGGAGGCTAGCTTACCTACTGAGATTTTATCCTTATGTCTCTTACATTGAAAATGCACTATGGCACCAAGTTGAATTCAATGATTGCAGTTGCTTTTTGGGCATCTGCCACATTTAATGAATATATTCATATTGCTTATACCCCAGACATAATGTCAAGCAGTTATTCATGTCTGAATTTATACATGGTGTTGAGGATCATTATGTACATTCTAGGTTGACCCACCAGAAGAATAAAGTTGTGAGATTTCATCTTCTTCTTTGTTCCTTAGACTAACTTGCCTGGTAAAATAGAATGTGTTCCTTTTTTCACAGTAACTTGTTTCTCAAGGCCACTTATGCACTGTGTAGCTTTAGCTATGGCTATATGTTTTTTGCATAAAGTTTTTTGTTTATTTTCAGTTAACATTATGCATTTTGGTAATCATCTGAGACTGGGAAAACATGAAATTCATATCTCTAGCCATACCACTCTAGACGATGGAAATAGGCTTCTAATGGTGAAATGCTAAGTCTTTATAGAAACTTGACCCTTTTTTGTGTGGCAGGGGGGTTGGCTATCCTTCTTTATGGCCATCATCAAATTGTCAGCAGCCACTTGATGTTAGTAATGAGTTTACATTTAAAGTGATAGATGGAATTCTTTCAGGTAACCCTTCCATTTCAGATCAGATTTATGTATAAGTTAAACATAGTTTGGAGAACATCATTGCATAGTTGAAAAGAAAATAAAACAGAAAGAGGGTTTCAGTTGTTATACAATTAAGTTCTTCTCATCAAGGAAGAGTGTAAATAATTTTTCTCTATTTTCCTTAAATTTTCATGTCATGTTTCAGATTTCAGCAAAGTCTTCAAGTTCAAATTTATTCATTTGGGTGGTGATGAAGTTGACACAAGTAAGTTTGATAAACTCAACCTCACTCTATTTGCGTTCTTCATACTATTACTTTACCACTGATTACAATTATTTTATTGTTTTGTATTTTTTATTCTCTTTGCAACCACTAACTAGAAATTCAATGGATTGCCTCTGTCAATATAGTAATTGTATCAGTGGAAGTCTTTAAAAATGATATCCCAAAAACACAAAAATTCAACACTCAGCCACTTACACCAGATAAGATTCCATTCATTACATATCCAATCTTCCCAACCACTACCACCAAAAAATCTTAGACTGTATCACAGTAGGCAAGTTCTTATTGTTGTAACCATAAAGGTTGGGAGTAGTCATATCACTAAAAAAAAAAAAATCCCTCAAACTGTACCAGGCTCTCCTGCTAACTGTAAATAGCTGAGAATATATATAGTTATTATTTCCATGTTTTCAGCAGTTAACACACACAAAAATCTTTGTCAGCGATAATGAATTGCAATTCAGTAGGCAACATTTGGCTGTATTTGTAAATCATATTGTTTCTTCCCACTTTGCTTTGATTAAATTGCTAGTAGTGTGTAAAGTAAAAAATTATCATTACATAATTAGAATACATTGTTGATTTCAGGTTGCTGGTCGCTTACTCGTCGTGTAAATAAGTGGTAAGGATCCTTGTAATCCTTTGTCATCTTCCTCTTACATTTTCATCTGTTTATGGAGGTTAAATTATTTCCTGTTGCACTTCCAGCTGCTTTTGTTAGATCAAAGAAATTCACTATTATTGGATGTTTTATAATTGCAAATCTTTGAGATTTCCTTCTTGTGATCGTTGATAAAGTTTTATTTGTCAAAACCGATGAAAGTCATTTTTTTAGTGTATGATATTATTAGAAAGGAGAGAGCAAATGAGTGCAGGAATGCATTTCTATCTTCTACAATAGGATTCAACCCCCTTATGCACTTCTTTGCAAGATAAATCCCTATCTAATCCCTAATTTACATCTGGTAAATCTCCAATTTTCGTCTAATCTCATCACCTAATAGAACTACATTAATGGAAAATAATATAATATTCTTCACCACTATACAAATTTGTATACACCCACTTACCTACATAATAAGGTACTCCACAACGCCTTCTAGAATTATGGTCCTGGTGAAAGAGGGAAGAACATATTTCAAAAGGGAGATAATTTCCAAAGCACAGTAATTCCTTTGCCACCATGTGGTTTAAAGTTTAAACAATTAGGTTCATGCTCAATCATTAATATAGGTCAAGTTATTCTTGGTGTGCCTGTAATCATTGTCGACATCATTAATCACCATTGTCAAAATCATTTTTCATTCAGTGAAATACTTAAGCAGCCAAAATTTAGTTTCTATAAGTGGCATGAAGCAGGAGTGCAAAAAAAAAAAAAAATAGTGAAAAGAGCAGATTTAGGATGCTAATTGTCTAGAGTGTGCTTGCTTGAGTTCATGTTTGCAAACATTAGTGTGTTTGTCTGTTTGTATGCAACTATGTTATTTAATGCATTGTTGGGTTATTTCTTCTTTGTAGACATGGCTTATTTCATAATCCTCTAATTTTTTTTTTGTTTAATGGGCATTTCAATTGTGTGGGTTTGCCCAAGGCCGACTGTACATCGAGGTGCTCATGCACATGAATTTGCCCAAACCCACACAGGTATCTCAGTTGGCTTGAGCTTATAGGATCAGACTAGAGGTCTCAGGTTCAACTCCTCCCAGGCTTACCCTGATACACAGGGCCTGTACGTGGCTTCATGTATCCATGGGGATTATATACTCACCTCCAGCATGGGGTGGGGATACACCAAGATAATCCAAAAAGTTTATGAATTTATGTCAATTTGTGTTGAAGAGTATGCTTCTGCTGTGCAGGTTAAATAAGCAACAGCTGAGTGAATCTGAAGCTTATCGGTACTTTGTATTGCGAGCTCAGAAAATAGCATTATCGCATGGATTTGAAATTATAAACTGGTTAGGAGGCCTTTCCCTCAGGATTTCTTTGCTTTTAATACGAAATAATTTTCAGTCTTATTTATGTGCTTGTGAAATGAACAGGGAGGAGACATTCAATAACTTTGGTGACAAACTGAACCCTAAAACAGTGGTGCATAACTGGTATCCTCTCTCCCATGTTATACGTAGTATCTTTTCTTCTTCTTTTTTTCTTTTTTTTCAATTTTTTTAAAGGTGGTGTGGGGGGTGGGGGTGGTTCTTTTAGCCCTTGTACCATGCACTAATGCTGGCTGCAATTAGAAATGGCATATTAAAAATTAATATAAACACTACCAAAATAACAAAGTCATTTCTTCAATGACTGACTGTATGCTCCATAAAGTTACGGTTTAGAATTATATATATGAGGGATACACTTAGTTGGGGCCTAATCCGAGCTTATGTTAAAAAGCCAAAAGAAAAAGAAAACTAGGATGGACCCCACAAGGGCTTCTGCCAAGCAAAATTATCCCAATTTGAATTCTTCCTAGGATTTGGCCTACTCTATTTTGAGCTTGAGCCCAAAAATTCTGAAAACTCCCCATGATTATACAAAATTATATAAATAAAATTGGGTTCAAAATTGGGTTCAGTCTTTGTAAATACAAACAAGATTGGTCTTTGGCTAACCTGAGGAGGTTGGCCTGACGGTCAAGACGCCCGACTCATGAAGCGAGGTCTTGAGTTTAATTCACGCTCAACACCTCCGGGCCACTCTCCATAGAGTTACTCTCCATCGACTAAATCAGTGTGTGTGGATTGGGAGGTTTACACATGCTCGTGGGATTAGTCTCACCTCCAATGCGGTTGGGGATACCCATGTTATATTAAAAAAAGACTGGTCTTTGGCTAGACCAAATTAGTCCGATCTAGGCCCGTCCTTGGGCTAATAAAGTCAAATCAGATAGGTTGTTGGCCTGGCTGAAGGGTACAACTGACCTTACTTGCATCACCTAGTATGGCTATCTACAGCAAAGATAAATGGAATGGGAAGGGCCATCATGCCCTTAAACTAAGGACACTTCAGTAGAAATTGAATGATGAAAACTATTAGGAGTATCCAACCACTTGGTTCTTTGGATGATTAATAAATCTAGAGTATGCACAACAAGCCTAATGTTGCAATATTTAGCAGTGATTCAATATATCAACATTGATTTTTTCTCATTTTAATGCCTAACCAAATGCAGAGATAAGAAATTGTGAAACCTTCCTATGAGGCTAGATTTTAATGCTGCATCATTGATGCAAGGAAAACTTGCAATATCTGGGAGTGCTTGGGACAAATCCCTGTGTTAACATTATTTACCTGACAGGCTTGGTGGGGGTGATGCTCAGAGAGTGGTAGCCTCTGGATTGAGGTGCATTGTTAGCAACCAGGACAATTGGTACTTGGATCACTTGGATACCACATGGGAGCAGTTTTATATCAATGAGCCTCTCACTAATATCACTGACTCTAGACAGCAAAAGTTAGTGATTGGGGGTGAGGTATGCATGTGGGGAGAGCACATTGATGGATCTGATCTTGAGCAAACCATTTGGCCACGCGCTGCAGCAGCTGCAGGTATTCAATATTGCATCGATTCATTTATTGTTAACAGTGGAGAGCTTTCCAAAGCTACTGATTGGGACGCTGGTAGATTTGATAATCAGAACATTTTCTTTCTGTGCGCTTCAACATTCAAGAGGTGAAAAGCAAGACAGGTGTTCCTTATTATCAAAAAGTCCCGGTGTCCTACCGGCTTTTCTCTTAATATCAGACACCACATTCCATGAATTCCATTCAGATAAATTTGTGGATGGGAATGCACTTGTACCAAATCCAAGCAGTGCATCAAGTGGATCATAAAGTATACATGCCCTGTCCAAAAATTTGGCTGGTCATTCATTGACATATTCACAAGCCCAGTTGACTGAAAATGCACTTTGTTGTTTACAAAATGGCCTAACTTGTTCTCTTGGACTCCTGCAGCTATTGTAGTATTATTATGAAGGTGCTCATTATCTCCAAATATTTAAAATTCATAATATGGGAGTTGTCATTCCTTTGAATTTGATATATCTTTGTTTAGGGTTCTAGCTTCTATACTTATTATAGTTTCACAAGCCTTCATTTCAAGGACTGCATTCAATTTGGTTAGGCATCAACATTTGAAAATCCAGTGGGATTGAGGCTTAAAGTTATGGCAATGAGAGATGAAAACAAGAATGCTAGATATTCTTTATGGGATTAAAAATCTTCAATAGGAACGAGGAACTCGTAGGTTTAACAACAAAAAATTAGCATTTTCAATTACTATATTCATTGATTCACCATTGTCATCAACAACCATTTATTTTGTCTATCTAAGGTTGGCACTCACAATTAGATTTGACACATTATTTGTCATTGGTTGAACATTATTTAACACCCATATGATAAATAATGTGATAGAAGTTCTAGTTTTCTTTCCAAAAGTTTTCAATCAAAGCAGAGTCTTATACCTCTTGTCATCATAGTCATTGGCTTCATGGCCAAAAGTATTTTCACTGTGTAAAGCTGAGGTGAGTGTATGATGCTCATTTCTTGCTATTCAATGATTGTTCATCTGTTTAATTTATCTATTTTGTTGTTTGGTCTGTTATATATGACTTGAAGAGCGGATGTGGACGCCATTTGAGATGCTAGCAAAGGATCCATGGAAGGTTAGAGGAAGATTGGCCCACTTCAGGTGTCTGTTGAATGAAAGAGGAGTAGCTGCGGCACCGTTGGACGGACCCGGACGGGTTGCTCCTGAAGAACCAGGCTCTTGCCATGAGCAGTAGCAAGCTCAGGTTGATGCTTCATTTTTTTTCTGGAATTTCTTTGACCTCTGATCAATATATGGGTTGTAAAGTGGTTCTCATCAAATGATATTTTCATCTAATAAAGAAAAAGTAATCATAGTTACAGCTTAAATCCTGCTTTGTCAATGTTGATTCCCCTTAATATATGTTGGAAACAAATGTAACTTCAGCAAAAACTGAACTGCAATTGGAGATTAATGAAATGGGAATCAACCAAGTTGCAAGGTTTAAACATCTGTCAGAGCTCCATATTTCTCACATCCTTCCTGGGAATCTGGGATGAAGCAGAAATTATTTCTTTTTGAGGTTTTTTTTAATTATTATTATCAATCAATAAGAAAATATTGATAATGTAAAATTCTAACTTGTGGAAAAAAAATAATGAGGATGCATTATTTGGGACTATTCATGGGCTCAGTTCGAGATAGGTTACTCACACGGCAGACCTTGAGATTTCAAGAGCCTATGCGAACTTTTAAAATGAACCTTTTATACACTTATAAAAAATAAAATTCATATTTTTTTTACAAAATGTGAAACATCCAAATAAAATATCATAATCAAATTTATAACAAAATATTATTTAAAATTTATTCTTCTCAAGCATTTTGAGATGCAAAATTACTAATTAAATTACTATATTTAAGTTTTTTTAACATATCTTTTTCAATAAATAAGATAGTTGATCCATTCAATATTTCTTATGACAAATTTAATTTCCACTTGTGTCATATATATTGATTTTTTATTTTTTATTACTATTTTATTATATTTAAAAAAAGTAGTTGACGTGCTAAAGTATATAATGCATTTAAAACAACTTATAAAATAAAATTATATTAAAAAATTATCACTCAATTATAAACTATAAAACACAAAATATTCATTCAAATGTAAATCCACCTTCTTTCCATTCAACTATCTATATTACAATGAACAATTAGTTTCCTCAATTGAAGACTTATTTAGGTCACAGTTTTATTAAAATTTCTAAAAAAATTATAAGAATAATGATTAGTTAAAATATGACCTTTATATAATAATTTTAATCTTGTAATAGAGTCAATTAATCATCCCAATTCTTTATTTTTAAAATAAAAATAAAACTAAAAGATAAATGTTTTTTCTTAATTTTTAAAACAAAATAAAACTAAAGGATATAAATATATTATCATGATGTTTAATTCAAAAAAATTATCTATTGAATGAAAGTCACACCAACTACCATTACACCATAAATCCATTTGCTAATAAAATAAATATTAAAATAATTTTATAATGTAAAATAAGGTGTGTGAACTTAAAAAATTGAACTCGACTTGGGAGCCTATCTATTTGGGGGCCCTAGGCGGTGGCCTAGTTTGCCTAAGGCCAGGGCCGGGCCTAGTTACTCATTCGGTTTGAGTGCGGAACGTTAAAAATGTGAGCCCACCAGTAGCCCACTGGGCATTTAGGCTAAAACTAGAAGCCACTCCTTTTGAATTAGTGAGTATATAATAGTTAGCCTAACTTGTCTAATAACCGGTTAAGTTAGGCACTTTTGATAATGGGCTAAGTCGAGGGAGGAAAATCTCAGTTTAATTTTTTCCTTTTTAAGACTCAGGTATCTCGGCGTGCATTTAGTCAGTGGTCTTTTTTGACTAATCCCGAGGCATGTGAAAACTTCTATATCCGAATACACCCGATATAATGGAGAGTGACCCTTTTTATATTGATGAAAACTTGATCCCAAGAACTCCCATATATAAGAATAAAAATATGATATAAAGCCTAAGTTATTCTATTAGGGTAAATCTCTTATAACCCATTTTTATAAATTTCTATACGAAGACTTCAACAGGCCTTTAAGTCTCGTATAAATGGAAGAATGGATTTAAAGGTCTCAACTTGTATATTATTTTATAAAATTTCATCTTTAATTATATAAAAAAATAAAACATATCGTACTTAATTTTTTAATGATGAAAATTATCGAATTAAATCAATAAAGTATATCATTGAAATACGTAAGAAATGTTGCACACAAAAAAGGAGAATGTATTATATAAACTAGTTCATTCAAACAATTTGTTATTTAATTTGTCAAATAATTTGATATTAATTTAGTTTAGTTTATAAATTAGATCAATTTAGTTTGATCTTATTATATTTTTCTAAATCTAATTTTATTTATTTTTATAAGAATAAATATTTTTTTGTTGAAAGAAAAATAATTTATCTTTAAAGAGTTCATCAACAAATACCAATGAAAATTTGATTGAACTTTAAAATATAACTTTAACAGAATTATTTAAAATTAGTTTAACCATATAAATTATATAAATAAATCAAATTATATTTAAATAGAAATTTTAATTTGTTTATTTAAATTAGCTAACTTAAAATTTAATTTTGACAAGTTAAAAAAATGAATTTACTTTGTGAATCAGCAAATCATTATACATATTAATTTACGAATTTTCAATTCCAATGAGAATTAATTGACTTGCGAACTAGGTTACCTGTAATATTATTGAATTTCCATATAAAGCTAAAATTAGTAAGTAACTCTCGCGTAAACCGGCGTCAAGAGAAAATATATATAAACACACTATCACTGAGATCGAATCCCTAAAACCCTCTCCGTCTCTCATCCCATATTCCAGTTTCCATCCGTCGCCGCCCATTTTCGCCGCCATCTCCAGCGGCTTTTTGCGTCTCCTCCTCCGCCGTTCCTTTATCTAAGCTCCGGTTTCCTAACAAGACGTCAGCTTAAATAGACGAGAGTTCTCTCCCTAAAAATTCCTCCAAATTTTCCTTTTTGTAACCTGAGATTTTTATTTTCAGATTTTAGTTTTCACCAAGATTTCAGATTTCCTGGAAAGGAAGGAAATATCAAATGGGTAGCAGAAAGCTTGTTCGTGATTTATTTCTCTCGAGACAGACTGTTTTTTATCATCAACTGTCGCGCCAGGTAAAGAGCTCATTATTTTAATCTCAAGGTGTTGTATATCTTCTTCGTTTGGATGGATGAAAGTGAATACTTTCGTGGGCGATGTATATATTTTTCAACCAAACATGGTTTAACCCTAGAAATCTGTTTTCCTTTTGCTTCATCCATATTTTTGCTACAATAATTTTTAAAAAATATGCTTTTCTACATTTAAGAGGCTATTTCGTTCTTTCTTTCTCCCGCTCCCCTCTCTAAAGTTCAGATTGGATGTACCTGAATCATAGTTTACATGATATTTTGTTGGAAATTAGAAATTGTGTACGTTGGATGCACTTATTCTACCTTTTCCTGCCACAAACTGTTGTGGGCCTCAACGATCCAATTTGGAATTTGGATAGAAATTAAAAAAAAGAAAGAAAAAGAAATGAAGAAGTATCTCATCCAGTGTCCTTCCTGATTTTGTTACTTATTCTAGCACATTTTGAAACGAGTACATCCAAATGGATAATCAAGTTCTGTCTTCCTGTTTTAGGCTGTGGGGTGCACGTTCACATTTGATTCCGGCAAATGGGATTATGGGCACTCGCCGTTTCAGTATCTTCAACGAGTTCTCAAACAAACTGAAAGGAGAAGCTCAAAGGTATGGAATTTTAATCCATTTCTTTTCTGTAATTGGATATTTATTTGATAGTAAGTCTTTGTCTTGAGAAACTTACAGGTTTTGAATCTAGTTTCACTTCAGTGATTGGTGTACATGCCATATGTCCGTTTTCTTGTTTCAAGATTGATTGTTCACCCGAAGTAAATTGTAGTACGTTTCAGGCTGAAACTGATTTGGGCAGTTTTATATGTCCTGCTAATGCAGTTCATAACTTGAGAGAGAGATGACCATTTCTTTTTAGTTGATAAAATTTGCATGGTTTTGAATCTAGTTTCACTTCAGTGACTGGTGTACAGGCCATATGTTTGTTTTCTTGTTTCAAGATTGATTGCTCATCGAAGTAAATTGTAGTACGTTTCAGTCTGAAACTGATTTGGGCAGTTTTATATGTCCTGCTGATGCAGTTCATAACTTGAGAGAGAGAGTCATCAGCAAATGCAGCTGAAAGAAAGTGTTACTTCTTTTGCTATACGAAGTGACATCTTATTTTATTTCTCAGACCCTTCCATTAATGCCTTTATATTTCTAAATTCTAATCTTGTACTTTTCTTTAAATATTTTTGAGATACCTTGATACAATAATAGTTCATAGTTTTTTTGGATAACATGGGCATCCCCAGTTCCCCACCCAACATTGGAAGTGAGACTAATCCCACGGGCATGTGCACACCTCCCAATTCACACACACTGGCTACGGGGAGTGGCCCGTTGTGGTTGAGCGTGAATTGAACTCAAGACCCTGCTTCATGAGGCAAGCATTTTAACCGTCAGGCCAACCCCTTTGGGTTAATAGTTTATAATTTGCTACTATGCTTTAGCCATTACCATTTTAAAATTTCATATGGAAGGAAAGATTAAATGAAATTGACCTCACATTGAGTTGTCATTGTGCTGAGTCACTTTTTTGTCATGAGAAACCCTTGGTTTCAACATCCTTCCATGATAATTAATGATTCCCAACATCAACCCTACATGAGCGCCATTTGCTGTTAGGTTGAATTTATAGTGGGCCACCAATGCACCATTAAATTCTAGTCTATTTCATGTTGTATTTAGGTCATTGTGAAATGCATGATAATGGAGGGATGTTGAATCAATTATTTCCCATTATGATAATTGGGTCCCAAGTGTTAAAACTACTAACGTCACTATAACTTGTAGTGGGATAACTTCATCCTTTTTCCCCTTCTCCTTTGAAATATATATCTTTATCAAATTGTTCCTTTAGTTTATGTACATAGTAAGGTTCCATTGTTTGAACCCGGCATGTGTGTAGAGAGGCATGCGCATACCCTGAAGGACTAGTCAGGCGAGACACCTGGATACCTCCGGTCATAAAAAAAAATTGTTCCTTTAGTTAGAACTGTATTATTTGGGTTGTTAGAAAAGTAATAGCTTACTAAAGTAAACACATCACCATTTCATCTTGTTTGGATTGTGGACTTCATTTGACATTTCAAACACTCAATCGAAGAATTGAAATTTGTTTGTGTGCGTGTGGAAAGAGAAGATATTAAAAGTTAGTTCATACTAACAGATACCTTCCTAGATTCTTGGGCTTTTGGATGAGGAGAGCTTGTAAGTGGGAGTTCTGTTAGTTATTCAGTCACTTTCTTGGCAAAAGTCGGTGAAGTGGTTGGTAAGTTAGATTTGTGCGTGAGGGAGAGCCAAAAGTGAGAATAGCTTTTGATTTTTCTGTTATCCTGTTTCTATAAAAAAGTGGAAAAGTGGTCTGTAGATTTTTTTTGATTTGAATGTGCAAGGGAGCAAAAAGTGGAGTTCTCTTGGATTCTTTCTTGTTGTGAGTAGAATATCACTTTTCCATACACTAGGGTAACAAGTTGTTCAATGTGACATCCAAGAAAATTTGATGGTTCTCCATCTATTTCTCTTCACCAGAACACATTTTTTTCGGCCTGATGTACTTAATAGTGCAGTCCAATTGATGAACTTAACATTGATGTCATTTTTTTATTTAATATAAAAAACTAATCTACATTGATAATAACTCATTAACGAGGTTTTTACTGTAAATATTTTGCATGCATGTATCACAGTTTACAAATGGTGCCATCTGGCCTTTATCATTTCTATTTTTGGATGTTGAACTATTAACAAACATTGCATGGTATTTTTGTTTTCCTTTTTCTTTTTAATTTGCATAACTCAACGTCTTTTAGTGTCTAGCTATCTATCTTTTTTAGAGGGGTTAGTCTCTCCTTCAATATGAAAATGTGAAAGCATCATGATTTCCAAGATGACAATTATATGTGCCCAATGTGGCACCATTACACTAAATGTCCTCTTTTTTATTCTGGCATTTGTTTGGTCCTTTTAAATAGTTTTTAAAACACTCTTGCAACTTCAGGAAAAAAATTACTTGGTTTTTATTGATGGCAGTGATCCAGATTTCCAAAAAAAGGTGAAAGAATTCAAGGAGCAAGCTGATGTATTGAAAGAGAAGAAAGATGATTTGAAGGCCAGGTAATTTTAGGATGTAATATCATTTTGGCTTCCATGTTTTTTGCCTTTCCTAGTGATAGGTTAAGACATACTTTGTATGTCAAGGCTCGCAGACCCTTCAAAGGAGGCCCTGATTTAGGAGAGATGGTGAACTCGCAAATGCAGAACAAAGCAGACAGCGGAGCAGCTATTTAGGCGCGTGGATGGTGCTTGGACAGAAGCTGAAGCTAAGGCAAAGAAGGTTGGATTGATATCTCCAGATACCTGTCTTGTCTTGAGGCTTAGTCATAAGAATTCCATTTTTCTCAAATCAAACTTTATTACTCTTTTTTTGGGATAAAATATGAAATATTATTTTATGATTATCATTTGTTATAATTTGATTGTGCTGCTATCTATGCAAGATAATCATTATTCTCGCCCTCGTTCGTGTTGCTTACTCATCTACCTTAGCTATGGTTTTTGAGTTATAATCTTCCATTTTACCTATCGTTCTTCACCCCCCCAACAAACCACCCCCACCACACCACACCACCCCCCCCCCCCCCCCCCCCCCCCCCCCCCCTCCCTCCCTCCCTCTCCTCTCTTCTCTCCCTCCCTTCTTTCCTCTCCAAATTATTAAATGCCTTCCTTCTTCTCATAGTACCTTGTATATGTGACTTTTCAATTCATGTGATGGGGCTATTCTCTGTCTTCTACATGTGTCCAAAAAAGTTAAGAAGACACTCACGTTTTCTCTTTATTGGACTATTCAAGGTCTCCCAAGTGTGATTTTCATGTGCTTCGAACATTTTAATTTTGTACACACTGCCCAAGTATCAAGCTCTCGCTCACCTCATACTTTGAATAATTGTATTACAAAGCTTCAAAGCTCCTCTTTATCTCCACAACGAGAGCCCAATTAGTTCTCATCACCTTTCAATTAATTTCCCCTCTTCCAGTAACTTTAGAACTTGTGATCCACGATTTGCAATTTAAGACATCTTTTGATTTTAGGACTTGATCAGCTTCTGACCATATGTTTTTTTAGAGCCATCCATTTAAGCTGGTTCATACCGCTCTGATCTTGTTCTATTACTAATGATTTTTTTTTCCCTTTTTTTTTTCTCTATTGACAGGTTTCGGCTGATGTTAAAGAAAAGATAGCTTCTGCCACTGAGGAGGTGAATCCAAGTATAAATTGTATCATCAGATTTATGGCGCATAATATATGCTATCTTGATAACTCTTGTTTTGTGTTGTTTCCCAATTCAGGTCAAAGACTCACTAGGACTTGGCAAGCAAGGACCTTCTACTAACTCTGATGCTGGTGTACAAAGTGGAAGTCATACTACATTCAGAGCAGATGGTTCTCAGAACTCATCCAGTAATACTGAAGAGAGAGTTGGAGTTTCAGATACATTTTTTGGCAGGATTAGGTCAAGTGTTTCTTCTACTTCTCCAAAAGTTACCATGGCCTTTCAGAAATTGAAGGATGCAAAAGTCATTGACTTGGCAAAAAAGGGCTATGATATTGTGAAAGATGAATTGAGTAGCAACCCAACTAAGAGAAGGCACATGAAGCATGCAGCTGCCTCTCCATCAACAGAATCTAGAAGTACTAGAACTGATATTGTAATTGTGCCTAGGAAGAAGTCGCGCTTGGGTAAGCAGTGGGAAGCATTCAAAGAAAAGGTAAGCAGCATTTCTGTCAGTGTATAGAACCTGATGTGTATTGAAATAAGTAATCACCCCCTTTTATTTCTGCAGATTCAAGGCCATCCAATTTATAAGCGTATGAGTGGGTTCAGTGAACCTGTAATATCAAAGGGTCAGGAGGTTGGTATTTCTTCTTTCTTCTTTGAACTTGAACGATTTAGCTTAATAACAGGGATGCATTTCGTTTGTGTATCAAGTGTCACCTTTTCTATAACGAACTTGCTCATGTAGTGAGCCCACATTAGAAGGAGATGTGTAAGAATTCAATTGATGTCAATATTAATTGTTTGAGTAGCCTTCTGTGAAGTGCAATCTATCTAATGTAATCGTTTGGCTAAGATCATCTGCTTGGGCAGGTATTAGTCCTTGCAATTGGATAAGTTACCAAAAAGTCGCTCTTAAGTGCATAGTTTCAGGGTTAAATGAAAGTCACATTTTCTTTTTTTATGGTTCAAGCATCATTATTGGATGCCTTTGTGTTTTTTTTTTTCTGTTGTGGCAGTTAGCTGAGGACGTGCGGGAGCATTGGGAAACTAGCGATAACCCTGTTGTACACAAAATCCAAGAGTAGGCTTCTCCTCCTCCAGTTTTTTTTCTTTAAATACATAAATGAGCTAGTAAATCAGATAATTATGTTCATTATTTTTTCTAAATTTTTTTTCTTAAGAAAATCATGCTTTTTGTTAATTTTGATGGTTTGCCCACCTTTTAGCCAATCTAACCCTCCATAGGGCCCGCCATACCTCCTTTTGGTAATTATATATTTGAAGTTTTTTTTTATTTAAGAAAGTGCACAAGAGGGTTTTAGATTTAGGCATGATTATCATATGCAGCTATAGTTACAATTACTTGTTGTCAATTCTCTTCCAGAGATAATACTTTTTTTTTTTTTTTTAATCTTTTGGAGATAATATTAGAATATCTAAATTAAATAGGGACAATATAATAAGACCATCTCCTGCAAATTCATTTGAAAACCTTTTTTTTTCTGATATAAGAAACTCAAATAATAAATTTTGAAGTGTTTGAATTTACAACAATATTGTAATATTACTTTTTTGTTAATATGCTTACAATTGTTATCAGAATAATAAATATATTGAAAAATACTATATGAGAGAGAGCGCTGCCTACTACTGGTTCCATTCATTATGAAGCCCAGCTATGATGAAACTCAATTCTAAACCTCCTCGATTCTAAGCCTCTTTAGGACTATCTCTATGTTTGACATTTTGCATCTATGGAAAGAATGTGCCAATTTATCCAGATCTATTTTCTCTTCTGTTGTTGTCGTGGTGGGAGGTTTTCTTCCACCTTATGTTTGTAATTTTGTTTAGTTTTTTTCTCTGTATTTTCACCTCTGGTGCCTTTACCTATTAATATATGAACCATTTCCAAAAAAAAAAAAAAACTTCCATGATTACCACCTACTTATGAATTGGTATCATAATACAAAAACTCTATTACTTGACTCAGAATCTTATTTAGTTGGAAACTCAAGTGAGTCTTGGAAATTGTAACTTGGTTGATATGTTATTTTTAATAATATAGGTACTGAAAATTTTCTGCAGAGTGGGGTGGGGTGGGGGGTTGATGTACTAACATGAAGTCAAATTAGAGGAGTCGCCTGCTAGAAAAGTCAATGGTTGGCCTGGTGACCAGACTTCACCAGAATGTCACCAATTAGAGGAGCAGCAGAAGAAATGGGGGTGTTTTGATGTACTAACTTGAAATCAAATTAGAGAGGAGTCAATCTCGCATCCTGCTAGTCAATGGTTGGCCTGGTGACCAGACCTCACCAGAATGTTACCAATTTCAGGAGTAGTAGACGAAATGGGGGTCTTTTGGGATGGGGGACTTTCTGACTCTTTTTATAATTTTTTTTTTTACAGTTGTACTGTTTTTATCCTTGTATAAGTACATTTAGGCCTTCCACGGTTTCCCACTACATCTCAGTGAAAAATGTACTTAATCAGTGATGGTACGATAAACGTTACTCAAGAGCTCTAATATGACCAATTTTTATGGGGAGCGTGGGCAATAAATGAGTTGTCAGATTGAGCTTTTGAGCTGTGATTGGCATGTCCTGACGCCACACATCCTATCCTACTGAAATTAACTATTTCATGAAAAGCTCTGTCTGTCTTAGTCAAAATAAACTTAGGACCCCTCATTCAATGGCTACAAAGTTTGATGTGGCTTATTTTCCCGTCTTTATAGTCCATGTGTGTCCAATGTGATCTCACTACTTGTGATTGTTGTGGCCTAACATTTGTTATATGGGTTTTACTTTGGGTTTCTAATTGAAATTCCCTTGTATCTGTTGCGTGTATTGCTTGCATAGTGTCTCTGCAGTTGTTAGTAGGCCTTTTGTTGTGCTTGTATTCTTGCAGTATGAATTGGTTGTGTTTTTTTAATATACTACTGATACTAAGAGGTGTCATGGCATGCATTAACAGTTTGAATGAAACTGTTTTTGGAGAAACAGCCACTGCTCTATCTTTCAAGGAAATACGTCGTCGAGACCCGTGAGTCACTGGATTTATGCACCATATTTCTGTTTAAGGACTAACATTGTTCACCTGAAGCAAACTTTCAATCCATGTTTTATTGAATTCTTAATGTATAGGTCATTTTCTTTACCAGAGTTTGTAGCTGAAGTTCAGGAAATGATCAGGCCTACCCTTAGTGCTTACCTCAAGGTAAATGGTTTATCTCATCATTTGATCAGTGCTGCATTTGAATGAAAGTTTTCTAGGGGATTCCCTTTGGGTAGGGGATTGTCCTGCAGTGGGATTCTGTTGTACTTTGTTCAGTAATTCAGGGAAGAAGTTATGAGGAGAAAAGAAGTAAAGAGAGAAGCAAGGAAGGAAGGAAACCATGGTATCTCCTCCCTCTTTAGGGGAAACCAAATTTAGGCTTGAGTGGGGGAAAAGTGGGCTGGGGTTAGTAAGTACCAAATTTTTGTGTAGGAAACCAGATTTCCCCTCATCCAAATGCAGCCTTTAGGAAAATATCTCCTTTGTTGTCTTCTGTATTGCAAGTTAGCATCTTAAAACCATGTAGGCATACACCCTGGAATGAGAGGTAAATGGATTTTTGATATTGCATCCTGAAGTGAAATTTTGTAGCAGATGCCATATCCCAGGCCCCATTTTGGTGTCATGGATTATAAAATGTTGATGTTTGGTAATGTTATGCTGGCAAGCATCATGAGCCATTGACAATTAAGACGGATGGCAGTGCAATTTTTTTTAAATGTATTAAAAAAAAAAAAAAGGGCACCAAGGGCAAAGACAAAGTGTACATAAAAGGAGAAGAAGTTAATAACACTACGAGCTTCCCAAAACCTACAGATGAAGCCAAAAGCTTGGAGCAACACTAATAGAAAAGAAAACTACTGAAGACTAGCCCATTCTTTCCAGGCACGAAGGATGTCAGTCATGGAAATATTCATGAATTCTTCAAGCAAGGAAGCCCATGACGCACACTTGACCAAAGCTTGGCTAGATCAAACGACTATTAATTTTAAACCTTTTATTTTTAATATAAATAGTATTTCATTAAATTTTTAGGGTCAATGGACCTGATTGTGATGCCACATGTCATGTGTTTCAAAAACAAGTCACAAGAATTTATAACTCAATTATGTCATCTTAGACTGGTTCTATTTCACATGTGGCCTACTTCCTTTATTTTTGTCATATATTTCTAATAGTTTAAATTTAAAATTTGAAATCACTAAGAGTTATTGGCCTCATTTAATGCTCTTAGTTATTAAATATAAGTATTTTTAAGATGGGATTGCGTTTTTGTTTGTGGGGAATGCTGCAATATATATTTTTGCATGAACTTTGGTACAAACTTTGGATTATAGGGCCCACAATGGATCAAATGACTCCCCTCCCCTCCCCCTTTCAATCGACCTACCACGGTAAATTGCATCTTAAAGTCCATTGATCTAACTCGATGAATTTTCACCCTTAGGTAAATATAAATTTTCGAGGGCATTGAAAAACATGACTTTTCTTGTCTAATCAAGATAAAATTTCAAACAATTTTTTTAAACCCATCTAACTCTATGATTATAGGTGCTTTCTAAGGAGCTCCCACCTTGAGAGCACTATATGGGGTGTGCGGTTGAGCGGTTGAAAGCTACCCTTTGTACACGTATGAAAAATTCTCATGAGACTTCAATGCAAACTTTGGTCTGTTAAGTCATAGTAGGCCTATCGATCCAATTTCCCCCTTGCACCCCCCACCTTTCTCTTGTGAATTGCACCCGTACTCAAATTGACACCAATTTGAATTCTAAAGTCCATCGTTCTAACTCGATGATTTTCCACCATTAGATAAATGTGAAATTTTCCGGGCATTAAAAAAAATTGCTTCTCTTACCCGTCAAGATGGGATTTTCTAGGCACCATATTCAAGCTAAGGGCTTTCAAACCTACTCATCCATGCCCATTAGCTGTTTGCACCAAACTTGGTGAAAACTCGTTCTTCGGAGAGAACTCGTCTCTTCTTAATAATTTTACTTGGACTTACTTGGTCTGTATATTCTAAGGCGACTGTATATATGTTCTTAGTAAATGTGTACCTCCTCTTAATAATTTTATTTCAAATCCTATAAAAAAAGAAAGTGCAGTAGCAAAGATGTGCATTATGTTGCACATGTTCCTGTTGTATGGGTATGGGAAGAACGTTTCCAAAGCAGCAAAGCCTTATCATATTCATTTTTTCAGTTGTTTCTTGAGGTCACTTTTTCTAAAGGGAGATGCTACATTTACCCTTAGGTTATATCTTTTTATACCCTCAAGCTTATGTGGCAAATCACAATGGGTTGGTTTAAGATTCCAATCAAATGACTTGCAACATTAGCGGAGTTTATAAAAGGGTATAACTTGAGGTAAGTTTAGCATTTTCCTTTTTTGAAGTATTTGTTTTTGATAGGTCACTGTCCCATCCTTATAAAGGATGATGGTTTTATGCTGCTTATCTACTTTGTGCCACCAGTTCCTTTCCCAGTCCTTATGAATTATGCCAAGTTAAAAGAATATTATGATATTAGGCAACTACATTAATCATGGAATGCCTGAAATATTATGACTGTATTTACATTGCACAGGGTAATGTTGAAGTTCTGAAGAAAATTTGTAGCCCTGAAGTAATTGAGCGCTGTAGAGCGGAGCGCAGAGCTTATGAGAGCCAGGGGATCTTCTTTGATAACAAGGTATGGATGACTCCTTTCCTAATCTGGTTCTTACATTGTTTTCTCCAAGATTACTAAATTATGAATTAATGGTTCCCACTATTCATACCCCCACCCACAAAACAACACACACACACACACATGCAGATAGGTGCCAGTAAGAAGCGAGGTTTAAAAAAATTACTTTTAAGGTATTTGCTTTCTCTGACTGATTCTTGGGCTCCATATGCTTGCATGTTCATACCTATAACAGTTCGATTTAATATTTGGATAACTTGATGGGAAAAGGCTTCACCCATCATAATCAAAACCATTTTGCTATATATTTGTGGACAGTTCTCTGTGGTCTCTGTTTCTTTATAAATTCGGAATCCATTAAATGATAAATGAACCTTTTTTTCAAAAAAAAAAAAATTAGTGTTCCACATTGTTGCCATTTAAATGTACAGTGAAGAATTGTGCAATGAAGTAATTAGTTTTATTGGACCCGTGTAGGCATGGAGGAATATGTAACCCTCTCCTTTTAAATGCAAATTTCTTGCTTTTACTTGCACATGGTTCCCTTTTATCATTCCCTATCAAATGATAGTATTTGCATCAAGATTTATGATGCAAATGTTTACCTGCTCCCCCATAGTTTGTAGGTCCTACCAATAATAATGGTATGAGTTTGTTGGAAAGATTTATTTTTGAATATGTGGCCCATGTAAAGACATTTGTTTAAGTCATTTTTTAAGTTCTCTGATTTTTCACTTTAAATTAAATTTTTAATCCCTAAGCTTTTGTCCGTTTTAAAATTATGACTTGATTGATACAATCAAGGTGATTATTGTTGGGCCTTGTATTCACGCAATCCTATTCATTGGTGCTACATAGGGGTGTGGACCATATTATTCCTTGCCAGGTGCATGGAGGAGCATCTCTATATGTAAAATACACCATAATTTATCCCTTTATTTCTGATATTGTGAAATGGTTATTGATCTAATTTTCATTGTATATTTACCATACTGCAGATTCTACATATATCAGAGGTGGAAGTTAGAGAAACCAAAATGATGGGAGACTCCCCATAATCATTGTGGCTGTAAGCATTTCATATTTTATGTTTTAGTTTTACTTCCACTTTGTCATGAGCATGAAATGTGTTAAATGGGATTGAAATTTGATCAACCTTTTTTTGTGTTATATGGTTGCAGTTCCAGACACAGCAGGTGTACTGTGTACGTGATAGACATGGTTCAGTAACAGAAGGTGGAAAGGTAAAATTGTACTCACTTGTCAGGTTATGTAGTCTTGTAGATAAAACATATACACAGTAGGGAACTGGGAAGGCAAGGAAGAGGGGACGCAGGCATATAATCACAAGCATGCTTGGATTGGTCAACAATTCAGACATCCACAGACATACATATAATACATGAATGCATACATACCTACATAAGGAGATATACACAGTCATTTCCATGTATAAACAGCAATCATATGCTTTTACTGACCAGTCAATTTGACCAGCTCTGTTAAGAACGATGCCGTAGTGCCATGAAAACCAGTGTTTGCGCAGTTTGTGATGGTTGAACCGGTTTATGCTGCATGTTCTCCACCAGTTCATTGACAGATAGGCAGGCCCATAGTGGGCCATGCTTGTTTAGTGTTCTGTTAGTTTTGCCTCATAATTTTGGGGTGTAAGTTTCAAATTTTGACTACATGGCTCAGGCTTCTTTTATCTAACCTGCTCCAAGATTTAGTAGTATGTGCTCCAATTTTCCTCCCTTCCTGTGCACTGGATACGGGCCTATTATGTTTGACAGTACCCAATTCTTCCTGCCATCAGCAGCACCCTTCATCCCAAGGAGAAATCTGGATGCAAATTAATTAGCTCTTATGTTAATACATCGATAATGATAGGAATTGTCATTTAATTTTGTTCTGTTCTTACAGGATACTATCCATACTGTATACTACGCATGGGCAATGATTCAAGTGGAAGAAGAAGATTCCCTGTACCCCATTTGGAAGTTGAGAGAGATGCAGCAACTTGGCATCCAAGCCCTCATTTAGTTCTTTTTACCTCCAATCACCCACTTGTTCATGACAGAATCAAACTGCATCCTATTGCACTGCCGAGGAGAAATCATAAACTTTTTCAATTTTGTTAGATTGCTGATGTTATCTATTTTTTTTAGGAAAAGAGGCAGCTGAGTTAATTATGTTTGCTTATTTTGGAAAACTGGATCCTTCTAATTTATTCATATTTTATAATGAAATTCCTTTTAAAGAGGATGAATATCATTACTTTTTTATGTACAAAATACTTTTTATCTGAATGGATAGAATAGTGACCATGTCTGGCATGCATGGAAGGAGGATTTAGGTGCTAAATACATTCTGCTTAACCAGCTTAGCCAGACTCTCATCTGTTGACACCTACCTGATACCATGATTTAATCTTGTGTTATCTACAATAAAAAAATCTGACTCATGATCCAGGCCAAAATTTGAATTCGAATTTTATCTTAATTTTGCTACTTCTATGTATAATGTTATTATTATACTGTTAAGATTAATGGGTTATCTCAATTTGATCTACCTATGCCTAAATCCATATTAAAAATAATCACATTAAATCCATGTGGATTTATATCAAATACATTAAAAAATAAAAGGATTAATGTAATGTCCTATCTTTTTATAAAGGGACATTCTTACTATTTTATTTTAAATGATAAACATGCTATCCAATAAATTTTCGTACATTGATTAGATATCATAAAAATGTTAAAAGAATATAATAAGAGGTGTTCTTATAGATTCGTCGAATCAATATAGGCACATCAAGAGTCAATTCGGTTTTAGTCAAGTCTACTTATTGATTTTTCGGTAAAATATAATTTATTCTTTAATCAAACCCATTTTGAACAATTAATCCTTGTCATCTTAATTAATCAGATTTTGTAGCAAAAATATACATTTTCAGATCATCATCATTATTATCAATTCTAGAGTTGTCTTTTCGAATTTTAAATTCTATTTTTCTATTTGACCCTATCATCAATTGTAAAAATAATCACTCTACTCATCATTATTAGCCAGTAATCTCATCTAACTATAGTCATTTCACTATTTATCATATTTTTCTACATCTTTTTCACGTATTTTTTGAGTTCCTCTCTTCATAATTTCTTATTTTAGTGATAAACTATTTGATGCAAACTTAATCATTCTACTTGACATCATCAATAAGTTATTAATATCCAAATAAGTAAATTCCATATCATTACTCAATAGACATTGATGAGCATCGTTCTACTCAGTGTTTGTGTGAATGCATGCAATTATTCAGAAAAATGAGCCAATGAGGCACGAAAGCGACTCTTTTTCATGCTCAACTCTGTGTGTATAACAAAACTATTCCAAGAAGGCAACTTTGGAACAGTCCGATTCAGCCCTGCAAGCAAAGCTCTGACCCACAACATCTACCTAGCAAAATGAGATCATGTAACAAAAACTTTTGTCAGATTATAGATCAAAATTGGATGTTGGAAGTCACTATAATACACATTGGCTTCTTGTTCCATTAAGAAAGGGATTAGTATGTTAATATCATTGATGAATCTCAACAATCTCTCTAATCAATGACTCTATATATAACAATTGATGACTTCTTATATGATGAACTACCATATTACAACTTTGATACCAATCGTTCGATATTTGATTAATATGTCAAAAGTTCCAAAATTGATGAAATGTGTGAAATGATACTCTTTTTTCATGACCAAAGTGTATAGGCCTCTTAGAGCACCTAACTGATCTTCGGGGCATGTGCAAACCTCTCTATCTATACACATCGAGTAACTCTATGGAGAGTGACCTTTTGGAGTGGAGTGAGAATTCAGGACCTCGTTTCCAAAGGTGGATTTCTGACATTCATTCCAACTCCTGTGAGTTTGAAATCAGACTCTTTCATAATTAGTCATGATCAATCTCAACAAGCCTGACTCAACATGATGTCCATTCCCTTTGTTGGGCCCCACCAAGCACATATTATACCGCCACGCTTTTGAGTCGACATCTTGACGGTTGATTATGTGGTGGCTTTCACTTGGACTAGATTGCCCTTTTCACTTGAGTCGTGACTTTGATTGAGGTACCAAAAAGCCCTCCAAGATTGAAACCAGGAGAAGGGTAACTACCTTGTTACCAGAAGGGTGAACTCAGTTATTTTATTGTCATATTTTTTTAATTTACGTGGTAAATCGCAGGTCCACTACCCCTGGACACATTAAGGTTAGACTATAGGGGCTCAAACCCGCAAACTCCCACTTCGTGATACAAGAGGCAACCAATTGAGATACAACAATGTGGGTATTCTATTGTTATTTTATTTATTCTTTTAACTGTAATTTTTATTTTTAATTATTTCTTTAATTTTTAGAGTTAGATTTGAGTTAGGATAAGAGTTATAGTTAAGTTAGAGTTAGAGTTTGGATTGATTTAAAATTAGGGTTTTATTTTTCTATAAATATATTAGTGGTTGTAATATGAGAGATTATTGATGAATAGAACATTGAGTGACGTAGGATTCATGTTTCTCCTCTCCTCCTCCTCTTCGCCCTTTCTCTCCCTCCCACGTTTTGCCTTTCTTTTGCCTTTCTTTTCTTCCATTATCCACCCACCCCCTTTCATACGTCTCTCCTCATGCTGCCGACCAGCTTTGCCCGAACCAACCTTAATCCCTTTCACAACCATTGGCCTCCAATTAGCCTTTGACCGTATTTCCTTTCTTTATTTTATTAAATCCCATTTAATAATACCCATCTTTCTTTATCTCATCCAAGGGTCGAAAAACAGTCTAGACCGATAGTCCGATACGACATATCGACCGATATCTCGTTATCAGCTTATATTTTTCTCTCTCCTTTTTTTTTTTTACAAAAACGGCCGATATCAACTGATATGATGCGGTTGAGATATCGACATATCGGCCGATATTCGGACTCCTGACCTCATCAACTTGATCTTAACTCCACTATAGGAATAGTGTTTAATTGAGTATATTGATTTGATTAGTAAATAGATTGACCAAAATCTGATAATACCCTGATTTTTTAACACTACTCATTAGTCAATTCTAGATTTTCCATATCCAAAGAGAAGACTATGGGAGGAAAAGAAAAAAAGGAAGGGAGGTAGGTTGTCACGCACAAGAATATCTACTTGTCCTTTCTTTTTTACTTGTACCATTATAACTCCTTTACATGCCACTCATTGTGTTTTCACACTGTTGTAATATCATTATCAAATCTTTAGAAAAATAATTGAAGTCCAATTTTGAAAGGATTTCTTCATCCGAATAGATTCTTCACAAATGACGTCATTCATGTATATTCTCTTAATTGTTAGGATCCTAATCAAGAGATTACAGATCACTGATTCATGATTATTTTCCTTTTTTAGATATTGTATCATATATATATATATATAAATATATAGTTAATAATATCGATACACGAAGTCATTTTTCTAATTTTTTCATGGTACAGAGCTAGACGATATGACCTTGGGTTTCTCTTGATTTGCCCCTCTCCTCTCTTTTCGAGTCCTTTTTCCTCCCATCATTGTATTCAAATATGGGTCTGGTCACTACGACGTTGGCTGCTTACCAGTTCTCTCTCGCTTTTGTCAGTTTACCTCTCATCATTGGCATTTTAAAATGAGATTTGTGAATTGGAAGAATTTGGTCCAACTTTGTCATATTATTATCTAAAAATAAAAAAAAATTATAAAAAATTGACTAATAAATAAAAAAAGAAATTTATAATTAAATTTGATGTGTTTGAAAGATATGGTCAAGAATTTTTATATTACTATGTTACAATAGAAAATTTTGTAAAAATATGTGAATTGAAGAAAGAATGAGTCATTAACTTTTTTTGACTAATTTGCACCCATGCGAAGTGCGTGCTTTCTACTAGTTTTAACAATGAATTATTATATATAATCATTATTGATCAGTGTTATATAAAGAGTTAGACAAGTGAGACACACTAACGAGACATGTCATTAGATGGATTGTGGGTCTCACAAATTTAGATTCATTTGGTAGGTGATTAAATGGATATAGAGTATATAAAGTTTCACTATCAATTGATGATCCAAGCCACATTATCTCTACCTTTAAATTTTGATAAGTATGGCCCATTGATTTTTAAAAGTTTAAAGTCAAGGGATAAGACTATCATATAGAAGTGAAACTTTATAAAAGAACTATTTATATAGTCCTCTCTATATTCGACCAAACAATATGGGCTTTAAAATTCCAATTTTAAGAAATATCTCGCTATCCATGTCTCGGTAGAGTTTTTATTATATAAATTGTAAATGATCCCATTTCTTTTTAATAAGCAAAGTTACAAATCTATCAACTTCTAAGTCAAGATTCAACAAAATGAGGTTTTATGTTGGAATATTAACTAAAGATAGTAACAGTGTCAATGGAAAGGTGACAGGGACGGGCGGGGTATATTCTCAGCTTCTATAAAGTTCATGTGACTTAGATTTACAAGCCATGTGGATTGCACTACTGGGTCTATCTAAATGATTGGATTTAAATCATAAAAATATGACTTAGACTAGGTTAATTTAAAATTTATCTGATTAAAGTGTTCAGGTCTTTTACAGTATCCGACTAATTCTCGAGACATATATAAAAATTCTTATTTACACACTGAATAATTATAAGGAGAGTGACCCTTTAGAGTAAAGTGGAATCAAACTTAGAACTCTCATTTTCTGAAACCTGATTCCTAACCATCACTTCAAGTACTTTAGATTTGAATTCACCCATTTGAAAGTAGTTTCAGACTAATATGACTTTGTTTAATAAACTCCTCCAGAATATTGGTACATTATACTCATCCAATCAAATAATGTAGGTTGAAGTATATGAGTCTGATTAAGGCTTACAAAGTTACAAGGTCTATCTAAATAAAATGGGTGTTACTAAGATTTATGATTATGTTAATTTTTGTTCCTTAATTTGCTAGTTAGATGTTAATAAGAATAATTTTTATTATGATTAAAAATTTAAAACAAGAATGGTGCTTATCATACTTTGTTAGTTTATAAAACAAACACAATTGTTATATTGAAATTCGAAGTGAACCTTACAATGGATGTTATATTGTATGCGCAAAAATGTGTCATTGCTTCAATTGGTGGATTGAGGCTTGTCATTTGTCTAAGCGTCGGGCTTGGCTTTCATCTTGTGAACCTGATGGAGTGGGGGTGGTTTTGGGCTTTGCTGATAAAGATGGGCTTGGGCTTGGGCTTGGATGAAAAGAAGGACGACTTGAACCTAGTTCGTGAACAATATTAGAACTTCATGTTGGTTTTAGTGGTTGATGAAGATTCTTTTTCATGACCCAACTTTTTTTTTTTTTTTGAATAATTAGTTAATTATTTATTCAAAAGCAGAGAAAGCCCAAAGAACAAAAAGAACAGATATAAACCCATAGTCCAGGACAAGACGAAAAGCCAAGAAATGGCAAAAGATTACAGGACCTCAAGTAGCCCAAACCAAAGAGAGGCATAGCACAAAGTCCGTGCCAAGAAGACACAGAACCGGGCCATAAACAAAAAACCCAAAAAATAAAGTTAGTCAATCCAACTAAAATCTTAGGGATTAAAAAAAGAAAAATAAAGACCAAAGGAGGCAATGTGCTCTTTTGAGTGTGTAGTCTTATGTAGGTGGTCACTCTTTGGATCAAATTGCGAGACTAGTATTTTACTAGGAACTAAAAAGATTTTGTATTACATGATAATTAGTGAAGTTTGTTCTCTATTGTCTCAACAATTTATAACTAAAATTGTACGAATAGTTCAGTTTGTCTAAGCTTCTAAGATTAGATTAGTAGTCTTAGACTCAACTCTTCTCAGACTTACTTAACACACGATGGTTACAAGTGATTTCGTGTATTTGTAGAATAAGTCTCATATTCAATGTGGAATATGAAGATACCCATACTATCAAAAAAAAGTTATAACCAAATATTGCAAATAACCCATTTAACAAAAGTTAATCAAATGGATCATTAATGGCTAATCTGACCCTTAAAAGTCCTTATTAACATTCAGAAGTGTGGAGTTGGCCAGGCCCACAAGTAAATTGGAATGAACAATTTTAATGCTTTGAGATCCCAAATTTGTCACAATTCCATTAATATGAGCATTGAATAATTTTGATTTAGGAGCATTGATCATATATAGAAGATTCGACAATAATATTATTAGTTTGATACACATTTATTACAATTTTTTTTTTTCAAAATTAATAATACAAATCCTAGTGTTATTATTAGCAAATCTCTTATATGTGATTATTTGTCTATCAGAATCTCTTTTTATTATGACAGATTAACAGTGTTGAAGAATGTGACAGTGTACTATTTTGTAAATATATTTTTAATTGATTAACAAATGAGACCCAATGTGCTAGTCTAATTAAGAGAATATTTACCAAATATAAATGAGGAATAACATACCTCCACATTTAGCCCATTATTTTTCTGACATTCAATAATATGGATTACATGATTTTAGACTATAGAGTATAGACTACTAGATTTGGAGTTGGGTGCTTGAAACTCAAGCTCAGTTGTTCCACCCAAGAAAGTTCTGAAAAAGTCTATGGAACTTTTTATCTTTCCTCTCACTTTATGCCTTTCTTAAAAAATAAAATAAAATCATGAGTTGAAAACAAGAATATTTAGGCCACAATTATAGACACCGGGAAAAATTATCTCTACACATTCAGTTCAAAATTTAGAGTGAAATTATTATTTTGTCTCTATATTTTCACTCATACGAACGAATTATCAGTTCATTTTGACATTCGTTCGCACGAATGACCCACGTATAAATTTAATTCATTCGAACGAATGTCAAAATGAATTGATAATTCGTTCGAACGAGTGAAAATACGGGGGCAGAATGGTAATTTTACTCTAAAATTTTAAAACGGGGTATGTAGAGGCCGTTTTCTGGGTATTTGTAAGTGCAGCCAATATTTATTATCTAAGTATGTTGATAAGAAAATAATCATTTGATAAAATTAAGGATAATTTGTGTTTAGATTCCTATGGTATAAATTATTTGTAAAAATGATTGTTTTTATGACAAAAGTGTTTAGATTTTTTAGAGCATCCGATCTGATTAGTCTTCAGAACATGTACAAATCTTTTTACTCACATACGTAAATCTAAAGAGAGAGTGACATTTCAAGGTGAAGTGGAAATCGAACTCAGAGTTTCTTCTTCTTGAGAGAGGTTCTTAGCTATCGCTTCAATCCCTTCAGATTTCTTATTATTTTTGTTATTATAATTTTGTTAAGAATTAATTGTAATTAGATCTCGGTAATGTCATTGTATGAGTAATGTTTTAGTAAACAGGTTAATAATTTATACTAATGTCATTGAAATGTAAGTGACACGTAGAAAGATGACATGGATATGTGTCAAGAAAAAGTTTTGTCTACTTTTTGCCACTTGGTAGGTAGATCATATAGGTTGATGGTTTATAAAACTTTAACTTTAATATATTAAAATCAAATGGAAAATATGACTAAATGAATATCAAATTATACTTAAAACTTATACATGCGGTTAATCAAACATCCAACTTATTAAATATTAATAATAATTCAATAAAAGTGATAATTATAAAAGAATGTGTTCATTTAAAAGTATTATATTAATGTGAACTTTTGCTAATTGATTTTTGAAAGAGTCATATAATTGACACTTTAACTTAATAAATATTCAGAAAATTAAAAACTATTATAAGTCATGATCAATAAAAAAGTCCACACTATCAAATATCATAAAGTTATTAAAATATAAATTAATCTTTATTTAATTAAAATATATTATATCATCTTTATATTTGTATCAGTACTGGCCATTCCTCTGCCAATAACATGCCAGATGTAGTGTGACGGGGAGAGCTGAGTCTAAACCGATCCTTAATTCCTTGCCCAGTGCCAGCCGCCAAATGCCTGTACAGACTTAAAAACAGGATTCTGTTTGGAAAGTAATTTGTTTTTTTGGAAAGTAACATTTATTGGAAAGTAAATTTTTTCGAGGAAAACAACAACTGTTCTTCTCTCTCCCGTTCACAAATCTTCCCAGGCCAGATACGTTTCTCTCTCTCTCTCTCTCTGAAATTCCAAAATCCATACATAATTCCATATATATTAGAAGAAGCTGCCCACAAACGAAGAGAGGGCTGCAGCTGAAAAAGCAACATGTCTAGGCTTTTGCTACCTCTAAATACAGCCTTTTGTTCCTCTGATTTCCCTTCAAAAGTTGCAAACATTTTCGCCCACAACCCTAATCTGTTCAAGCCCTCTTCTCCTTCTTCACCATTTCAAGGAAAATGGGTGGAGGGCAAACCACCAAAACACTGCAGAAGAAGGCTTTCTTCAAGACAGACGGTATATATCTTTATCTCATTTATGCCTTTTCTTTGCCTTTTATTTATTTATTTGTTTTTTAGTTTGCAGAAAAAAACTGTATGAGTGGATGTTTTTTCTGCGCTTATATTCTCTCCCTTTTAAGATTTCTTTTGGATTATAATGAAGTTTTGGTACTTGGGTTTTCTTAGTTGAAGCTGGTAGAGTGATAAGTTTCTATTTGTTTTCCCTTTTTTCCTCTTTTCTTCTTTCCCCACTCGAAAAATGCTGAAGAACTATGTTTTACTTTCTTTCCTTTTCTATTTTTTTGGTAAAATTTCCCTTCTATTTTTTTTTAAAACCTCTACTACTGGGATGATGTGGAATTTCTAGTGAAGTGATGTGAATTGTTTTCCTTTCGTTTGAATGGAATTCTACAATTTGATCGAGAAAGTTGTATTCCTCTTCTGAAATATCATGTGGATTTTTATGTATCATTGAGAAGCATTGGTGGTTTCTTGCTGCATAACTTCTGTTAATGGAACGATTAATTTACTTCTGCTTCAATTGTATGCATATGAAGGAGGGCACTTTTTCAGAAAATAATACTTTTTAAATCATTTCTATGTTTAGTTAGAAATTATCATTTTCATAGAAACTACTTCTCTTCGTGCATCCAGATGGAGCTAATGTCGGTAAACTGATGGGTGCTGTTAGAGAGTTTATATATATATATAATATATATTAAAACTTTATTTGGTTTATTGAGTTTTAGTTGTAGAAGTTCTACCTCACAGAAAGAATGAGTTTGCTTATTCTAGTTTAAATTGAATAAGTTGTTCTTATTTTTGCCTTTTTATCTCTGAAGTGGGTTTTTGGCTATCAACTTTAGATGTTTTTTAGAGTGATTGTGTTTTCTGGTTTTTACTAATGATTTAGTGACAGGGGCTGTTTTTTGTGTACTGGTATAGTGGCTTTGTGATTGCACAAGAAGAGAACAAGATTCAGGTAATTGGACAAATGAAGGGGATAGTGTGTCAAGCTTCTTTGGTTCTGATGAGGAGATCACTACACAAGTTCCTACCCAAGCCCAGACCCTTGTTGAAGGTTCAGGGACTTTGGTGGTGTCAGAGTCGAAGCCGATCCTCGACCTTGATTATCTACAGGTATATCATGGTTTTACATTTTGGAATTGGTACGCTGTAATTTACTAATTTACAATATGACTCTTTCTTGTGTACTTTTATTGTTATTTTTTTAAAAAACTTTCTGTTGACATTGTGTGTTTCCCTCTGGTTGCTTAATGCATCCTAGGGTATTTCTTTGTCAAATGGTTCATCATTCTGAAAGTAATCCTGCACTTTGTACGCAAGTATTAATTGTTTGCTAGGCATTCATGGCATCCCTTTTTAGCATTTAAAAAGTTACTTTCTTAGTGTATCCAAATGAAGAGATGATTATGCTTTAAAGAGTTTTGCTTAGATATTCTGTATGCATGTAACCAAGTGCAGTGTGTATATATGATTGAAGTTATATGTCAATTGGGTTTCGTGATGTTTCTGTTCTGACTCCTTACCTATCTGGTTGCGCTCCATTAGAGTGGTTCACAATTTGTAAAAACATAGATGATGCGGAAAGTTGGCGATTGGTCCACATTAAGTGTCATATAGCTCTATGTTGGTGAGATTGAATAAACTGCACTGATATTGGCTGTGGAAAACTTGTAGACTTTGCATGCATGCCTTCCGGTATTTTTTGAATCTGATGCCTCATCTTTTCCGACACTATTAAGTGCACAAGTGCTGGGCTACATTTATTGTTGTGAACTATTATTTGTCCATTAAGAGCAAGGACCACGAGTGGATAAGTGTGTGCATGCATGAGTGTGTGCAAGAGCACGTGACCACATCTTTTAATGTGTAGTTACATAATTCTATTGTTGCAAACCATTATTGGACATTTAAGAGCAAGGATCAAGTGGGGATAAGAGACTTTCTGTGTCTCTGCCCAAATTTGTGACGCTGTTGATACATCTATAGTTGTGTGACTTCTGTCTTACATCGGTCTGTTCTTGTGAACTATTATTGTTAGTATCTTAGGAACTGTTATTGTTCATTCAGACTAAGAACTAAGGCTAGATAGTGTTAAGGGCAATGTTTGAAAATTGAAATTGTGTCATAACTCATTTTGGTTATCAAATTGCATTGAATCATAAATCTTCTTAAATAATAAGGTTTTTTAATGATTTTATTAAAAAGTCAAAACATTTTAAAACTTCCTAAAAATAAAGAGGACAAGATTTTACGCTCCATGCATTTTAAAGTCAAATCATTAGTATAAGTGACAAATAGAATGATGATTGTATCATATTTTTTTTATTTTTTTTTGAATTTATGTGTGGGAAACCGCGGGATACCCAGCGTAAAACCCCCACGGGTGGACCTCTACCCTTAACGCACACCAAAGTTAGGCCATGGGGGCTCAAACCCGTGACCTCCCGCTTCCTGAGGCGGGAGGTAACCAGCTGAGCTACACCCATGTGATCATATTTAAAACTTAATTTTTGTGATATGTAATTTTTTTTTAAGATTAGAAATAGAAAATCATGTACATGGATTTGTAGTTGCATGTGATCATATTTTACTAAGTGATGTAATTACATGTGATCATATATAGCTTCTAAAGCGATTGGTTTAAAAATTGGCTTGAATAATAAAGAGAAACCATATTTTCGTTAAAATTTGCATATAAATTATAAAAATTTACTAAAATCATAAGGTTCTTAAAAATTAGGTTCATGTGTAATATTTGAATTGTTTCATATGAAAATCATGTCAACTTGTACGACTCTAATCATAAATTTTAAGATTTTAGCGGCTATGGTTAAAGTTATTAGTTCTATTATTGGTCAATCAAGAGCAAGACCAAGAGTGGACAAGGTTGTATTTCTGTGCTGTCAACCATTATTAAATTTATGTAACTTTGTTTGTTTTCTTGGCAAGAGCTTGTAGGCTTATAATGCAACATTAAAGGTTGTAGGTTTGAGTAACATTATCATTTCAAAATTAATTGGTTGCCTTATTTGGTTTGAGGTTTTAATGACTTTGGTTTAACTTTTATAGGAACTATTGGCCATTCAGCAGCAAGGTCCTAGAGCAATTGGCTTCTTTGGGACACGGAACATGGGATTCATGCATCAGCAGCTTATTGAAGTTCTGAGCTATGCGATGATCATAACAGTATGATATTCTAAGCTTCCACTATCATCTGATTCATTTTTATCCTCTAAGGTACTTCTGTATATCTTACGAAATTAATTATACTTCTAACTATGTTCCAGAAAAATCACATTTTCACATCAGGAGCTTCAGGGACTAATGCTGCTGTTATAAGAGGTGCTTTAAGAGCAGAGAAACCCGAGCTACTTACTGTAATATTGCCTCAAAGTTTAAAGAAGCAACCACCAGAGAGCCAAGAATTGCTGTCTAAAGTGAGTTTCGAGTTCACTGTTTTTTTCTCCGCACTAAAGTTTGTAGTTTTGTTGCTTTATTTTATCAAACAAAGTGTGTTTCTCAAGCATCATTTTTATATATTTGGTATTGGTATGTGTACTAGGTTTTTTACATATTGGCTGATACTGGGATTCATATCAGACTTTGGTTGATGCTGGGATTTTCTAACAGCTCAAAAGGATTCAGATTCCAATAAATGGAAGAAAATGAAAAAAGCCACATTTTGTAACTTTATTGGGTGTATCAGCTCGTTAAAGTGATGCATTGGAACCTCTCTCTCTCTCTCTCTCTCTCTCTGACATGCAAATGCACACACGTGTATTGGTTGCTTTCTATCGAAAGCCTGTTTTTTTTTTCAATAGTCACATAACAAAGTTAAAAAAACATTAATGGATTAAATGCTTGTATCTATTTGTGAATACATTTTTGTCGGAAAACTTGTATAAACCATTTGTATGTAAGGCTATTAAATGCTTAAAGAAAAATTGCTACATAAAACTTACAAGGGCGTAAAGGCTATTGTAGATTTTTAATTGAAGACGGGAAAAATGCTACTACTGTGTAGTTGTACGTTTAATTAAGTTTTATACTAATAATAGCTAATTACTACTAATTTCCACTAGTAATTAGGTGATACAGTCCCCAGCCAATTATGCTTTATTAATGGCTAATCTCATTAGGTGTTCTTTTCAACAATAAAGGTTGCAGCATTGAGATGAGTTAGTTATAAACGATATGCCATGATTAGAGATTGAGAGTCTAATTAAAGTGATGTCTGCTTATTGGTGTTAGTAGTAATCAGATGTCACTACTGTTTGGGTGCTCTCATCAGGTGTGTAGCAATCTTATACAATGTGTATCACATGCACTTGATTAATTTATGAGTAAGTGTTGTATCTATTTGAGAGATGATGATGACCAGTAATACTATAGGCCTTTATCATTTCATATCTAGGGAAATAAATGAATATTAAAAATCGAAAAGTCCAAAACATCATACCGAAAATAAACAAATTTCAATGCAAATTTTAGATGTTTAGATTTTGTATCTGAACCCACATTTCAATCTAACATCTGTTTATTTTCAGATGTGGATTTGGATCAAACTCTATTCAAATCTTATAGCCTGATGCAGTTCACTTTTTGAGTTTTACTTTTTCATTTAACCTTATAAAAAATCACATTTTCTATCATGCCACAATCTATTATTAGTTTTCTAAGGCACATCATTTAGAAGTACTATAAATGTTTGTTTTGTGGCTCACAAGGTATGCTTTAACATTGATGTTGTAAGCCTCAGTTTTAAACACAGTACTATCAATGGCTTTGCTAAAATGGCTTACATTCTAATTTTTTGGAAATGAAAACAATCATGAAAAAATCAATAACTAAATTTATATGGACTGAATGAGTAACACACAAATATTTTATATTAGGACGTATCAGAGACAACTGATAAGTCCTTTTTTTTTTTTTTTGTTCTTACAATTTGACAACTAAAAAGTGATTGGAAGGTGGTTGGGGACCATTAGCTTCTTATAAAAGATGGAGGTTCCTAATTATATTTTCTACTATATGTTCCGGAATTTTCTTAAAAATTTCTTTGGGCCTTTTATTTAGCCTTTAACCACTTACACATGTTGTTGGCCATTTTTTGGGCCTAAATGAAGTTAAAACGTTAGAGATCGGTGTCTATGGTTTTTATTTTTTTAAGAAAAATCTTATCAATGGGTCCAATAATTAGTGATTACAATATGACGTAGAATACCATCATGCATATGGGGTAAGGTGAGGTGATGAAGTTAGGGTATTTTTGTTTTCTATTTTTACTAAAATAGATTCCTATAATTGGAAACATTGAAGGTTAAGATTAGACTAGTATTTCTTTTACTTTTGAATAAACGATATGTACATTGTAATTTTTTTTAGGTGTTTAGTATTTCTAGAGATAGAATAAAGATTTTGATCGATGATCTTTGAATATTTCAAAAACTTTCTTGATGCCATCTTTCTCTTCCATTTATCTTCCATTTGGTGAGTGGATTTTCTTTGTCCTTTTTTCCCCAATATGAAGGTTTATTCCATCTATTAGGGGTCAACTTTCCAAGTTCTACTTTTTCCACTCAATCCTAAGAAATCACGTTCATTGTCACTTCACAATTCATGATATCCTTTCTTTTATCATTAATCTAAGTATTTAATGTTTCTCTTAGTATCTGTTATTTATAAATTGTATTCCTTGAAATTCCTTGAACTGGGCTTGCGTTGGTTTGTCCTTTGTGCGAAAATTGTATTAAAAGTCATTCCCTTTTATTTTCTTTTATTGGGGTAGCATTTAGGTTTTTTTTTTTTTTTGAAAGATAGCATTTAGGTTTTCTCTTATGGAATCATTTCTAATTCTTTCTTTTATTGTTATGATTCGAAAAAAGGAATCCTACCATTTATTGTTAGACCATATATCCATCTTAATATATGTATCTCTGTCACTATTTATTGTACCCAGCCGTCTTCCACTCTTTGGCCATTCAGCTCCATATAGTATTGCGTCTGTACTTACCATCTTATAGAGATGCCCCTTTAATCAATATGACACTACTATCGTGTGGCAGTTCAGTAGCTTATCCATATGCAGCCCATCTTGTGCCTGTCCTACTGGCTTTATCCAATTAGACCTTCTATTTGGTTATGCAATTGCACTTAAATATCTAAACTTCTCACATTACGGTACAGGATCGTATTTTTTTAGTTTGAATCAATTCATCTTCCACTGAAGTTATGCTCCGTATTTTATGCCTTTCTTGTAGAAGCATTCTGAACATTTGCCTCAAAACCTTTTCTTCACAATTCTAATTTATTTTTTAGTCATTTTTTGTTTCACTCATTAATAAAATAATACCGTTGTCATACATTATAGTTTTGGGATATTATTAGCAAAAGATAATATCAGGATATTTTTATATTTTTAGTTTTTTTTTGTTATGAATATTGTTTAGAAAATCCCATAGGAGATAAAACAATTAAAATATATACATTATTTTTTGAAATACAATTTATACATACCTAGTTAAAATGTATAGTTTAAAAGTATAGGGATTTTAGGTGATTATTGGGATAATTGTTGTATTATCATGAAATGCCATGATAATTTATTTTTTTTTTTAAAAGAAATTGTGATATTATTGTTTGTAGCAATATTTTAAAAATGTCAGTATATTACTGGGAGATGATAATATCAAGATGATGTTGGTTATTTATCAAAACATCAAAGGTTTTTCTGACATTGATTAGTACTGATCATCTGTAAAGATCGTACACTGGGGAACTTCATCTTGGTTGTCTAATGTCAAATTGTTCCTTCCAAAGATAGATAATCAAGGGTTGGGAGTAGAGCCTTGCTGAAGCCTAACTTCAATTGTAAACACCATCATTTCTCCGTTTATCATTTTTACACTTGTAGTTGCCCTTCCACAAATGTCTGTTATAATCTCATCGTATCAGTTTAGGATGCATTTACTTTTTAACTTTTATGAAATTAATTTCCTTCACAACCTATCATAGGCTTTTTCTAAATCAACAAATTAATTTCTATCAACCATTCTTACACTTGTTGCCCTTCCATGCATATCTCGTATAAACGTGACATATCTGTTTGGGATGTATTTCCTTTTCAACTTTTTGCCAGATTAATTTTCACAAAAGCTATTAAAGGTTTTTCTCTCTCTAAATCAACAAGAGCTATTAAAGGTTTTTCATTCTCTTTAAACTTATCAATGAGTTATCTTAATAGGAAAGTGGCTTCTATTGTTGATTTAGTTGGAATAAAACCTGATTCTCTGAAATACTAGTTTTTTATTTTAGTCGATGTTCTAGTACTCTTTTCCTAAGTTTTATGGGATGGGTCATTAGTTTTATAGCTTGACAGTTACAGCAATTTTTTGCATCTCCTTTATTCTTATAGAAGGGGACTATGGTGCCTATTTCCATTCTTTGGTCTTTCTTTGGTAATCAATATTTTTTTTAATAGTTTAACCTAGCAACCCCTTTCCAAGAAAGGAAGAAAAAGGAGAAAGTTGAACCAACCAACTCCAATTTCACCAAACAAAACCAATGGTTTCTATGAGCATATCATCTAGTAGGATGGTCTTTTTTTAAAAAAAAATCTTACCTAAGGCTATCAGTACATCTGTTTGGATATTTTGTTAATATTCCTTTTATTTGCTACCACTCAAAACAGAGAAGTAAAATTCCAGTCATTTCCTTCTAATTCATTACCAATTCTTTCAAATAATTTGTAGTTTTAGGTCTTTGAAATACATAGCTCACCCATCCTCTATTTCCTCATCTTTCACTTAGATCCTATTTTTAATTTTTAAATTATATTCTTATTTATAATCTATGCCTTTTATTCTCTTGCATCAGTTTTGTTACCTGAGTGAATCAGAGTAGTCAAGAGTAGCATTGTGTATTTGAGGATACCAGTGGCAGTTGGGGTTACCATCTAAGAGTTGTAGTATCCGGTCCTGCATCATGGTATGAAAGTGATTCATTGTTTTGTCTAAAAGTGAATCCATACTGCATTAGTTGCTATCAAAGTGGATTAGGATTAACATCTGAAGGACCTGTTTTCCTCAATTGTTTGGGGGAGATGGAGGGGGAGCTTCTCTTTACACACAGAGCAGCATGTTGAGCATAGCTTGTGTAGCACAGGAATTAGGTATTTCATGCAGGCCATACATGTTTTAGATAGGTGAGCAGTTACAAAAGAAAAAAAACTTGGAGCCTGAGGATTGGAGTTGCCTCACTTTGGGGCTAATTATCTACATAATTAGTCTATGTGAGGCCCAGGCTGTCGTCATATGTTGTTCAGAGATGGCATTTAGATGAAAGGAAGTTGCCATTATTGCAAAACAGGCATCTCATTTGATATTATGAAATATGGATGTTACATAATTTATAGTTTCCAGGTATGATAGTTGTCATCCCTTTTCTCTTTCAAGTTTTTGCTCTTGTACCTTATGGGTTATTGAAAGGTGTGAACCTTTCTAAATTTATACCTAATTTTGTAGGTTATGTTTTGAGACTTAATTCCTCCAAGAAGCAAGATATTACTATTATGAGGCATTGTCATCAAAAGCCTTTTGACTTTTTTAGGGCTTTGAGTGTGCAGTTCTCCTTTAGGGATCAATATTGAGAATTTTGTTGTATCCCTCTTCTCATCTTTCTTCTTGATTCAAGCCACCTGCTTGGTCCTCTTTGTACTCCTTATGGTAATACTTTTACAGTCTCACTTCTATTTTATAATCTTATATAATCTTGTATACCTTTGTTGATTCGCCTCTTCATCTTCTTGGCCATTACATATTGGAAATAGCGATTCTCCCATTGAGATTTGTGTTGTAAAGTATTTTTTGACTTGCATCTTTGTACACATTTCCGAAGGAGCCAGTCAACAAGATTGAGAAATAGAACCATCTGATTTAATTAGTTCTCAATAGCCTTGAGATGATCATCTTAGGATGATCCTTTTGTCGTGGATGCTCCTATTACACTCATAGTCTTTGAAGGATGAGAGTCAACTATATAGCATCTACATCGATAATTCTAGTATTGTATATGCCATTAGTCCGATCCTTTGTTGTCATCCCCTTTCTCTTTGAAGTTTATGCTCTCGAACCTTATGGGTTATTGAAAGGTGTGAACCTTTCTATATCTATAGCTAATTGTAGCTTATGTTTTAAGACCTAAATCCTCCAGGAAGCAAAATATTACTATTATGAGGCATTATCATCAAAAGCCTTTTGACTTTTTAGGGCTTTGAGTGTGTAGTTCTCCTTTAGGGATCAATATGGTGAATTTTGTTGCTACCCTCTTCGCATCTTCTTCTTGATCCAAGCCACCTATGGTAATAGTGTAATACTTTTACAGTCTTCTATTTATAATGTTATATAATCTTGCACATCTTCTTGATTTTCCTTTTCATCTTCTTGGCCATTACATATTGGAAATAGCCATTCTCCCCCTAAGTTTTGTGTTGTAAACTATTTTGACTTGCTTTTTTGTACTTATTCTTAACAATCTATTGATATCCACACTAGATGGATATCATTGACTTTTGAGACTGAAAGGGAGTGAGATGAGAAGAATATGCAGGACGAAAGAAAGTGCACGATTCGGTCATCATTATGCAAGATTTTCCAAGGGCTAAAGGTGTCTTATGCAAGATTATCCAAAGACTAAAGGTGCTCCAGAGTTTTAGTCTTCCAAATAGGAGGATAAGCATGAAAACCAGTTAGACAAGTTTGCCGAGATAATAAAATAGACTCTGGTGGTCCTTTTTTTTTTTTTTCAAAAAAGTGTAATGAAATATTTGCCAGTAGATAAATCCATTGCAAGATGCTATGCAGAGCCATACTGCATAGGGTACGTTATGGGTATCAGCATTGCTTTTCACTAATAGTTATGAAAGAGACACTCCTATAAACAACTTTGTATCCATGCCATTGTTACTGAGGAAATCAAATATAATTTGCTATTCTTTGAAAATGACAAAAAGTAAAGCCCAATAAATATACTAGTTTATACATCCCTTAGAAGTTGAACAAATCTAAATAGAAACATAGTCCCCCTTGGATGCACAAAGTATAGCACTAGTGGAATCTTCGTCTAGAGTGAGAGAGTCCTCATGATGAAGTGGCCTGAACAGAAATTCTGAAGATTTTCAGCATCATGTGCCAATGACTCCTCTTCATTTGGCTCCTTGATATCAATCAGCCTAGAAAAGGAGGAACATACCTTCTCTTTATCACTAAGAAGAGATCTCCGAATTCCCACCAAATCTTGGATTACCTGAATCCACTCATATGGGGTGTACCATTACCAATAACCATGTGGCCATCCTAACTTTCACTCATTACCAATAATCAGGTGGCCATCCTAACTTTCACCATTTAAAGATATTAAAAAAAAAAAAAAAAACTTTCACCATTTCAAGACCAAATCTGTATGAACATAAGAGGTTGGACCAATGGTCCTGGTGGTATTTTTTCATGCAAATCAGTATTTTTCCATCTTGAAACCCAAATGCAAGGATCCTAGTGGAACTCGTCAGCCCCTCGTGGATGGAAGTGTTTTGTTGGATAGCCAGTTTCAACAAAAATCCTCACTCTCGAGAAGTTTTTCTTTTGAGCGGTATCTTGCGAAGTTAAAATCCTGATACTTTGTACTCCTAAAAATTTTGGTTTTTGTGTTGGCCCAATTTGAATAATCCATTGACAACTTTTTGCACTGCCCTCCTTTTCTTCCCCATTTGATACTTGTTCCTTAACTTTTTCCCTCTGTCTGCACTCTGCAGCTGTCTCGAGCTCCATTAGATCCCTAATGGAAGGTTGGAGAAGAGGTCCTTATAGTAGGCCAGGCCAAGTTTTGTGGGATTTGGTTCTATTTGCTTTTGCTTGGGAAGTTTGTAAAGATAGAATCAAGAGACTTCAACACAAAGTTGTGTTTGGAACATATTTTTTGCTAGGTTAATGCCTTCTTTTGTTCAATAGTGCAGCTCCTTCATGGAGATGCTGGGACTCTTCAGGAATTGACATTGGTGTATAGCTAATTAGCTTCATGAATTGTTTTTATTGCTGATACATTTGTTTATTCCTTCCACCTCTCATGGACAATTGGTTTTCATTCATAATTTCATATTCTTCTTTTCAATAAAAGTTATTGTTCTCTCTCGCTCTCTCTCAAGAAAAATGAAATCCATTTAAGCTCATAGCATCTCATGAAGAACATCATTACACCAACTTCTAGTCAAATTTTCCAATGAATCTACCCCGGGAGAGCACCCAAAATCATTTAAAGGAAAGATTTGCTGAACCCCTCATACATCAGGTGAAGGAAAGAACTGCAAATCCTAGAAGAAAAACATTGTCTTATTGTTTCCACGCAAATACACATGAAGCACCTGAGTCCTGGAGGGATGATTTGGCACTTCACCATACTGGACTTTGTGTAGATCCTTACAGAAACTGCCGATCAACAAGAAATACAACCTGAAGAGGTGCTAACTCCTCCATACAAGGGCCCAACTATGAGAACTAAAATCAAGGAGACACCTAAAGAGTAATTTGGTTGCTAGAATGATCCCAAAACTAACTTTGATGGTTGCTTCAGTTTAGCCAATTTGTTGAGTTCGACCTCTAATACATAGAAACTTCAGAGTAGGTATTTTCTATATTTTGTCGTGTCTGATAGTTTAATTTTGTGTAAAATCCATGTCTATGCCATCTCCATGTCGTCTCTCTCTCTCTCTCTCTTCCCCCCCGCCTCCCCCTCTTTTTAAAATTGCCAAATTGCCCTGATATGGTGATACCAATAACTTTGATTTTGTGTTAGGGAATTGATATGGACATCAGTGTTTTTTATAATAAGGGACACAACTGTACATTTCTACCACTTAGATGATGACAAGTAGAACAAAGGACAGACTCGGTGTCTCTTATTATAAAAAACACTAGTGTCCCTATCACTTCCTGTCATGTTATTTGCACAAAGATTAACACTTTGGTATACATTATGTTAGGTTTTCAAAAGAGAACCTCTCCTGTTAAGAAAGTGGTGAACTTTGACCAGGCCAACATATGGTCTATCTGAACTCTTAAAAAAGACCTACCTCTGTCTCTTATTATAAAAAATACTAGTGTCCCTATCACTTTCTGTCATGTTATTTGCACAAAGATTAACACTCTGGTATACATTATGTTAGGTTTTTAACAGAGAACCTCTCCTGTTAAGGAAGTGGTGAACTTTGACCAGGCCAACATATGGTCTATCTGAACTCTTAAAAAAGACCTACCTCTGTTGAATTGGTATGCATCCTAAGTTACACACATCACAACCACCCCCCCCCCCCACCCCCCCCCCCCCACCCCCCCCCCAACCAATTCCTCCTCCTCCAATACACCACCAGAACATTCAGGCAGAGTTGTGTTCATCTAGTGGTACAAACAAGATCAGATTTGAACACTTTCTATTTTTAAAAGGAAACAAAGGGCCCTTGGTCTATATGTCAAGTAGGCTCAGCAAAGTGCTAACCCCATCTTGGACTGATTCTGGCATTTAGAACCGTACTCCCCCATGAATTGGCTTTCATCTAGATGAGCCTCAAAGAAAGTCGTCTTATTAGCATAAAGAAGGATTGCACATATGTCACATGCATAGAAGACAAGTGGCACTTGTGAGGACTGAAGGTTCACAAGTCAAATGGAATAGTTTGTCAAAAATGACAAGCTAGATTATAGTCACTGTTGACGTGCCTCTTATATAGTAAGTGGCTTCCTAGAGATGGATAAGGCTTTGATGATCCTAACGATAATGAGATATTCATTTTGCAGGTGAAGAATGTGATTGAGATGCCTCATAATGACCATCTCCCCCTGATTGAAGCTAGCAGGTTTGTCAATGCTCTCTTTTCTTTTATGTCACAGGATGGAAAGAAATACTTTTAGATTATCCAGTTAATATTTGAAGCTTCCAACTCTAGATGCAACTCCAAAAGAAATTCTCATACCTCATTTCCTAATTTAGCTCAAATCAATGAGAAGCTTTGCCAGTATATCTCAAAAAAAAAAAAAAACTGGAGAGTTGAGTTGATCATAAAGTCAGACATTAAATCATTCAAAAGAAAAAAGGTCAGATATTCGAAAGTATGATTTTGATCTCCGAAGCTGAACCAGACCAAATTGAGGTTTGAAAGCGAATATGATTTTACATAGTGAGCTGCCTAATAATGTGACTCCTAATTGATCATACATGAGATGAAAATTCAAATTTTATAGGCGAATGCGAATGTGTCAGATACATCTCCTGTTTTTCTCTTTTTGACAAGGTTGCCACAATATATATACTCTTGTGCACCTGAATTCAATTCAATGTCTGGAAAATAAATTTCAAATGCACTCCACCCCATCCTTTGGCCCTTACACATGTGGGCCTCACCAGGCCACATAGTCACTGTCGTGCATGAGCGATGTTGCTTAGGTGAACCTGGTTATGTAGATAGATAGTGTGGATACCCTGTTACGCAGCCTGGTGATCCTCGCCTGGGCCAACAAAGATGAGTCATGGGTGGGTTGTAAAGATATTTGATGCTGTGATTTAGGCACTTTCAATTTTTACAGGACGAACTCTTGTTTTCTCCACACATCAGTATAAAAAATAGAGTTCCTAAATCACTACTTTTTCGGAGAGATGAACCAAGTTCTGAATCTGACATTTGCTGCAGCTCTTGATTGCAACTTTCTTGATGGAAACTTTATTACCTTTCGTATGTCAGATTTATTTCTTAGTGACTACTCTGCACAGATGAAAACATGGAAAACCCAGCTACTCTCATGGCATTATACATTAATAAATTGAACCACTGCATTTTATTTCCATTTCTATCATTGATCTTTGGAATGCAGTCTTGTACATTAATGGTTTGATTTTTCTTCTGTTGTTGTAATGACAGGCTCTGTAACATGGACATTCTCTCCCATGTACAACAAGTCATTTGCTTCGCATTCCATGACAGTAGGTTGCTTATGGAAACATGCCAAGAAGCGAAGAACCTCCGGAAAATCGTCACTCTCTTCTACCTTGACTGATCTTCGAGAGGTATTTTCCGTCCAACTGTAGATGAAATTTGATAGGCAAACAACAAAGGGAAAGGGCCTCTTTCTTCTTGGTAGATCATTATTATCATTATTCTTTTTATTCCAACAATATTTTGGTTACATGAAAAATATTGTAAGGGGGGGAGTTCTATCTCGTTTTGTTGGATATCATTACCTTCATATTATTCATTTGTATTTGATCATTGTCTCATTATTAGCAAAAGAAAAATTATTATAATGTCCAATAATATTTATTCTCTTGCGATATGTAAATTTTCTCTGTAAGTGCGTAAAAAGAAAACCATTTTGTTTCATTTTAAGAGTTGAAATTGAAATTGAAATTGAAATTCGATCTTCACTTTATCATTAGTAGTGCGGAAATAATGAAATTAAATCCAGAGGGGGTTGACTTGATGATCAAGAAACTGTCTTCATGAAGGGAGTTCTTGAGTTCGATTCACGTTCAAACTCCTACGTGTCATGAGGTTATCATCGACTTACCCAGTGGATTATACATGCTTGTGGGATTAGTCTCGCCTCCAATATGGAATGACAATATCCATGTTATAAAAAAAATGAAATTATTGTGTGGCCATGTTTTTTTTTTTCCCCGAAAAAAATCGCTATAATATTTTGCGAGTGTAAAAGGGAAGTCATTTTGTTTAGAAATAAATTTGAAAATCTCTCTGGCTCTCGTGCATGGGTAAAAATTTCAGCCAATAAATTTCTCCAATTTTTTTTTTACAAAAACCACTAATATCGGTATATATATATATATTGAATATCGGCTGAGATTTTTTCCCTTACTCTCTCGTGTATGCAATCACGTAGAAGACAGTGCTAAAGTGTTAGAAATCAAACTGTTAATTAAATTGTTACGTATGATGATTTAGTTTAATTAGGTTCAATTGTTGGATCTATATTGTTAAATTTAAAAACAAATCACTGAGTGAAAAAATTGAAATGTCATTGCAACTATGATAGGAAAACAATGAAAATTGGTATTTTCAATGAGCGTTAAACAGAGTAGTCGGTTTATAGAAATAATTTATCAAATTTAAATATACAAGTGAACTCTACATTGATGGAATAATGGTTTAGATGATCATAATGGTGGCACATTTTCAATGAAGAGAAGAGAAAAATAAAATACATAAAAACAATAATATTTTTGAATAAACTGAACTTTCTTAAGTACTATATTGCCCTCGGACTGGTTTAGGTCATGGTTTGTTTCAGTTTTTAAAACAATGGTTACAACTGGGGTTGATCATGGTGTGAGGATTCCGGGCTAGCCCATACACATTTTTGCTCAGGATGGGCCTGGGGACTTTCTGCCTAATAATTACGAGCTTTACCAAGATGCACAAAATGATACATTCACCTTCAATCAACACAAAAGGTTAATATCTTATACCCAGGGGTAAAAAAATGCCCATACCGAGATATCGGCGTCTCTGCCGATATCTCGGATCTTGGCCGATAACTCGCCTGTACGGCCGACAAAAACCCGTGATTTATACCCCTGCCTATACCATATAGGTGTATCTAAAACAGACCAAACCACATTTTCCCACTTTAAAAATACATTCTCCACTGTATTTTTTATTTTTTTTATTTTTAAAGACCAAGGTATCCCACCTGACTAATTCTTAGGGTATGTGTAAACCTCCCAATCCATACACGCCGAATGCAAAACTAAAAAGAGTGGTTCTTTTTGTATTGAGGGGGGCTTGATCCTAAAACCTTCTATAAACAAGAGTGAGATTTGACCATCAATGTTGGTATATTTTCTTATCTCTTCTCCAAAAATGCATTATCCATTTTATAATTGAATAAACAGTCAATTTTAATATACCAACATTTTTCTCCCACTCACATTATCTTCAAGAGTTCTATGAAAACATTCTCTTTGCTTCTTCGAAAGATCATATTTCCTTTGATTTAGATAATAAATTTGGTCTCATATTCACATTAATCCAAATCTCACATCTATTACCACCACCAACAATCAATTTGAAAAAAAAAAAGTTCCACCCACTTAGACGTGTCTTCTACATTTGTTTTTCATTCACAATTTAATCTGTTTCTTATTTGAAAATGTGCCAAGTCCTTTTGAAGTAGCAAAATTATAAAAGATTGTAGAAATGAGATTTCTTTTTTCTTTTGGGTTTTTTCTTGAAAGGTCCAATTTTTAGATTTATTTGAAAGAAACTTCTATGTTTTCTACAATTTTAAAAAGGCCCTAATAGTTGACAAAACTTCTAAAAAGGTCCCTATATTGACTAATTATCTATCAGTATTTTGTGTTGGCATTTTGGCTCACTTTAAGGTCAATACTTTAGAACATAGAATAAATCACATTGTGTGAATAATGACTTATAAGCACAAGTAATCTTTAAAGAAAAGTCAACATAGACAAGGGGCTTTTATAGAAATTTAATCAAAATTTAAGAGCATTTCTATATTATAAACATATAAGGACTTTTTTCAAATAAATTTAAAGGACAGGGTCTTCTTAAAAGATAAACTTTTCTTTTTTAAAATATAGTGTTACCTTTCTGCATGTTCAAAACAGAGACTGAAGGCTTCTTTTTAACATGTTTATTTATTAGTTTGTTTATTATTAAATTAAACATCTATTCAGTGACTAGTTCCAATAATTGATTACCCACCAACAAATTTAGATAGGCATATTGGAAAGGAAGAAAACTTATGAAGTGTAAAATTGTTATCAGATTATATGAAAATACTAGTTGGAACAACATTGATCCATCTCAGTGATTTTATTCCCACATGAAGAAAATTGTATGAGATTCATTTTAGGCCCAACTATGACTGAAATGAACAAAAGAGCAAGAATATAGCTTTATATAACAAAAAGAAAAGCTCTAAAAGAAGAACAAAATGAATTTGATGGGCAATGTAATTTGGTTTTCAAGGCCTCCATGGTGGGGGAGGGGGTGGCGACATTGGGTAGAGCGGTGGTACTGCTGAAAATATTGTATTTTTGTCGACACCATCGCCGGCAGTGCTTGTTAGTGAGACAAGAGCTGCAACTAGGCCTGCATTACCAGCTAATGTGGGCTCTGTGTAACTGTAATTTGTTCTCACATCTTTAAAACCGTCGAACCGATCGGGTCCACCAACCATGGCCCCAGTTATGGTGTTTGGGTTTCTCGCCCGAGTATCTCGCCACTTCCATCCTCCAGTACATGAGTATTTCTTACCGTCGTGGGGTACGGATGCACCACGATGGTGAACATGTCTCGGGTAGTTCGAACCATAGCCTACAACATAGCTCATCTTCCTGGGATTGGCTCCTAAGATGTAATTTATCTGTAATGACAAAAAAAATCTACGATAATTAGCAGTATGTTTGTTAATACAGTCAATAATCATATTAGAAGTTCAAAAATTTTATGCAATGTTACAAATGTTAGACTTTCCTTGAATGCATATTAAATGTCAGCTAAGAAATTGTTTATTTCCTCACAAGATTGGAAGTGCCACTCTCATTCTGAATTTCAAATGTTGTTCTTAGTGTGAGGAATATTTAATCTTTGAGTTAATCAAAGGATCAAGCTTTCACCTCACTAGTTCATTTGATATGGCCCAAGTGGTTAAAATTTAAGCCAATATGGCTAGTTTTAAGAACCTGCTTTGCACATTGTTTTACCTCGTATAATTCTCTCTCTCAGAATAGAAAATAGAGTTTTGAAAAAGCAAGAGTACAGTGACAAATCAACATGAAGTATTTTCCTTTTTTTTTAAAAAAAAAAAAATTACATTTTCAAGAAAAGTAAATTAATTTCCATGCATCTCAACTGTACCAATAGAAACAATAGAGATATGAATTAAATAACCAAACATTACCAAAAGAGTGACAATGTGCAGAGTAAGTTCATAAGAGGAATAATTATTGTGAAGAATAAGAGGAAAGGAAACCTGAGAGGTGGCAAAGCTTCGGAGAACGTCGGAAGAGAAGTAGTTAGGGCCACAGAACCATCCAGGAACATCAGTGGCATTCAAATAGTCAGCAAACAGATTAGCTAAGAAGGCAGCATTGGCTACATATTGTAGAGGTTGGGGGCGTCCATGATTTAGTTGGATCATTCCTCCTGCAAGAAAAGCTCGTGTCAAAAGCAAAGTGTCGCGCATATTTTATATATCGACATTCCATGCACAATCCATGTTCCTCACTAATGGCAATTCCCTTCAACCTTGGAATCATGTACTCTTCCATTCATTTAAACAGCCAAGCATTATACACTTTTTAACATAGATGCTACGGACATAAATATGGAAAGAGCTACATTTATATTACCATATGGAAGCATCCGAGCATTTACTAACCCTTAATACAAAACAAATTTGCAGATGGTGAATGCTCCGAGTTCTTACCAATAAATAGTTCTATAATGGAATCTGCTTCAGCATATCAAACAATAGATGCCCAAATTAAAGTGTCTTCTTATGACGATTGTAAATATAGTTCAAAATTTTGTTAAGAGCTTGACTTGGATGGGACCAAATTCAACTGAACAGATTCAACCAGTATGGGCACGAATCAAGCAGCCCGGCCTGTTTATAGTTGGTAAAAACTTCTAAAGCCATGGTTAAAAAAAACAAATAGAAATAATCAAGTTCGGATTTGGTCCTCCTTTGAAACCTATTGGGTAGAAGGCACTTCCTACCCTACTGAATTATAAATCATAAATGCATCCAGTCATTCAACCTCGAACAAACAATACAGATAAACAAAGATGGATGGCTACAAGGATACAAGAGAAGAGAGGAGAGAAAATGTACCATGTGTAAAGTTGAAGACTTTGAACTGATGAAGGTAAGAGCACATGTTTAAACCCGTAATATTGTGGTAGCTCCTCAGCATGTCCTCATATGGGTAGCCAGGGTTCAAGAAGATCCTAAATCTTGTTAGCAGCAGCTGAGCTGCTGGAAGCTTGTTGTCCCAACTCAAAACACTCAAATCTGGTATCCCAAGGAATGCCTTTGCATTCTTGGGAATTCCTCGATTCGTTGCAAGGGATAGATAACTAGAATTCCCTGTTGCATAGTACATCCAAGCGGCACCCCACATGTACTCGTCATAGTAACCACTCGAATTGTAGAACAGTGCAATGTTTGGATTCCCACGGCTATAAGATGTCCTCTTGCCATTATCCCTTGCAAATTTGAATAGCGTAGCAGCCCCCTTGACAAGCTTCTTTGAGTAAGCCTGATTATCACGGAAGACAATCGAGGCAGCTGCAAGTGCTGCTGCCATCTCACCAGCCAAGTCAGGCCCAGAGACAGTGGTTTGCACAGGACGGGCATAGGACATGTCCTCTGGCCTCTGCCAGCAGTAGTGATCGTCTGGGGTTGTAGAGCCATTCGTTGCCGTGCCAACCTAGTGGTCAAAGTCACATGAATTCATCAGGCCAACACTGGAAAGACCATCTTCTGTGGCCATTGGAAAAAGTCAAATAATAAAGTGGAATTGTAATAAAGTGATCAGGGGCCATTCTGGTCATGCTCTGGTAAGTAGATCATTGGGAATAACAAGGTTTGATATAAACTGAAACTGATTAATTATGAACTGGAGTCGAATTATAATCAAACTCAGAATTTAACAGGTTAGTCTGGGTCAGATCAGGTTGCTCAATCATAGAAAATTACAACCAGTACAATCAAGTTAAATACCAAACAACTAGTACGGTTGACTTCTATATCATTGAGGCATGATTTTTGTGAGATGAACAACAATGGCCGAACACACCATGATGATCAACATCAGCAAGCAAATGCCCTACTAGAAAAGGTAGTATTTTTTCGTACCTGGCTGTAGACTTTGTTGATGGTGGAAGCAGTGGAATTGAAAGTCAAGAGTAGGTAGTCAGTGCCCCATTTGATCAGCTCTCTAGCATGATTGTATTCTCCTATGCTTTTGTATTTGTGACTATATTCAATCACAGTCCAGCTTAGCATGGTCATGGAATAGGCCATGGGAAAATGGAATTTAATATTGTCACCAGCATCATAATACCCTCCGACTAGGCCACCCTTCACGTCTGTCAAATCTGACCCATCTTGCAAGCCAGAATTACCGCGCCACGACACACCATTGTTCTTGGGCAATCGGCCCGCTGCAAGGCAACAACAACAATGGTGAGATCATCGTTTTCGTGTTTCTTTTTGAGAGAGAAAAAAAATAACTGATAAAGCATCCCAGATTTTGGTTTATTCATCAAAGGCCCAAACAACAATGGGCCTCGTCTCCAAAAGCACAATGATCAGATGAAGTGATCCTAGTCAACCATCAAAAGAAACAACTTGTTTATGGTCTTGCCCCTTTCCCATCACATCATCCATGTAGAATTGTTGAAATTTGACATTGTGATCAAGTAAACGCCCCTTTGTATGGATGGTGCAGGCATTTAGCCTCAGAAGGAACAAATTCATTATTAATTTCAATTAGTTTCCGATCGTCAAACTTCTGTGGCCTCTAAAAAGCACAGCTTTAATGTTTTGATCACAGTGATTTTGATAAGCCCAACATTCAAATATAAAGTTTTCCGATAAACACGATCTGTATGTACATACCGAATTAACCTGCACCCAAGGGCACTTTTAAGTTTAGAAAAATAGAGGGGGAAAAAAAGGATGGATGCCTTAGGATCTATGGAATGAATAAAGTATTTATCTTGAAACTAAATAATTTTATGATTCTTTTCATTCATCCGAACAGTCATAACTTCTACAGCAAGAGACTGTGGAAAGAAATAAAGTAATATTAACTGAGATCAGAAAGAGGGAGAGATTTCTTACACTTTTGGGCGTTGAAGAAGAGAAGAGCTTTGTGAAGAGCAACCGTGTAATTATCCGGTGGAGGGACAGGAGTTTTGTGCTTGGGCAATGTCTTTACAATAACAATGGGAAGGACTATGACCAAAAGGGCAACGACAATGGACCAAACAGTCCACTTGAATGCCTTCCGGCTGCAGACTATGCAGCCAAAGTCTATGTATTTCTTCTTCTTCAGGTTTGGATCTGGGGGGCCAAGTAGCCAGCTCTGTTGGGTCTCATCCAGAGGCTGAGACAGAGCTGCCCTGTCCATATCCATGTTCCGGCTCCGGTCATCATCGGTTGATTCCGCATTGATCTCAAACGAACCCCCCCAGTGATTAGCCGAATGCATCTTCTTTGTCGCCGACTCAATCAAAATTCATCAATGGGGTGATAATACGGTCACTGCAAAAAGGATGATCACTGCGAAAAGGAGCCGCTCAAGGCAGATTTATTGTGTGTTTAACGGATGAATGAATGATCTGAAAAGGAAAAATCCATTCAGATATCAATACAAGTTCATGACAAAAAAACAAGCACTAAAAACAAGAAATAAATTCATATATTTGACATGAGAAAACCAAATTGAAAAAAAAAAAATCAACCAAATTGAGAAATAGAAGCAGACAATATTTCAATCATCTATCTAAATATCTAAGCTAAAATGTATAAAACAAAACTCTTCCATGGAAGAAAAAGATATGGCTTTACTTATAATTCCTAAATGGAGTTGTCAGAGAAATCCCACTTCTGCAATCATCAAATCGGAAATCCTTTGAGGATGACCCAGAAGTCCCACCTCCTTGCCTTGTAATTCTACAATTACATGTGTTGTTGGCCTTCTGACTCCTTTTGTACACCCATCTTCCTTTCTAATTCTAACCTCTGGTTTGGCAGGGAGTAGGGACAGAAGAGAGAAAGCAGGGGAGTTGACTCTTCTTATTTTATTTGATTTGATTTCTATTATATTGATTTGGATTGATAGAGGTGCATCTGTATTGATGGAGAATATCCTCAGCACGTTGCAGGGCATTCGGGTTGCAGTTAACTCAATAAAAAATTAAAAATTAAAAGCAATATACCTGAACAGCTGAATCGGAAGGGAGCTTCGAGAGAAGAGGGAGGGAACAGACGACGGCTGATGGAGAAGGAGAGATCGCCGTCGGTCGCCGTGACAGAAGGATTCACCGTCGCAGTCGCAAAAGGAAAGAATTACGGATCTTTCTCTCTTACTCGGTCGGTCCAGCTCACACTCGCTTTCTCTGTCTCTCGAGGAAATTGAGGAAATTGAAGAGCATCAGTCACTTATATACGGTTGTCTACTGGGGTCGCGTCGGATCCATTCTAGTCACATCGAAATCAATTTTAAAATTTTTAATTCAATTCGACTCAAATTTAATTTAAATAATTTTTTTTCAACTTAGTCTGATTCAGGTTAAACTCGGGGCGAAAGAGATATCTGCTGATGTCTTCATATCGGCGATATCAGATGTCACATGATATCTTTCTCTCTCATATATTTTTTTTCAAATCTTGGGTTTTTTTTTTTAATTAAAAAATAAAAAATTGACCTTTTTATTAAAAAAATAGAAATAAAAAATATCGGCCGATATGACGGTGGCAGGAAACACCAATATTCATCTTTTTAAATCTCCATATTTTTATTTATTATATTTTTTTTTTTATAATATTGATATTTACGATATATATCGATATCGGCCCTCAAAAAATCAATATATATCAATCAATACGGTACATATCGACTGATATTTTATACTCTAGTCTAACCTTAATTTTAAAATTGAATAACTTAGCCCTGCCCACTAATTTTTTGAATCGAGTCACATGGGTTGGATCAAGTTTCACTCCTAAGCAGGGCTTCTCCCACTAAGGAATTATCCTATGTTTGTTTGGTAGTTATATGAGAAAATTTACAAGGAGAATAGAATTTAAAAAAGACATTTTAAATATAAGTACAAAAATATTAATTATTTCAATTCTATGATAATTGTCTTAACAAGTTTATGTAATAAAAATAATCAAATTTTACATTTTAACATAAACATAATTATTGAATAACATCTATCAAATAAAAAAATAACTATCCATCTTATGAAGGAAGAATATACTAATTTTCAAATAGTTTATTTTAGCAATTTCTTCCAATAATGATTCAAAATAATTAATAGATAAATACAATATCGTTTAATAAAACATTAAAGAATCCTTTAATAAAAAGAAGAGTCAACTTTTTTATATAAATTAGAGAAATGCATAATTGACGTAAAAATCACAAAGTTTCTATCTTTAAATAAGAATTAATAATTATTAGTTCATTTTATAATATTTTTATTTATATTTATATGAAAAGATTAAAAAATTAAATTGTGGGTGGAATCCGCCGCTAGTTTGTACGTTTTCTTTGGTTCACGTGATGAGAGGTTCAGCCATTCAGCCACCGGCATGGATGCATGTGGGGACCATTTTACGTGATGAGAGGTTCAGCCGTTCAGCCACCGGCATGAATGCATGTGGGGACCATTTTTCGTTCGTTTAGTGGTTGTCTATTGGCTTCAGCTACCATTACATAAGAGTTACGATAACAAGATTTTACTTGCTAGTCACACTAGCGAGATATATCATTAAATGAATTTTAAATTTTATAAGTTTAAATTGATTAGATGGATATGAAGTATATAAAATTTTATTATCAATTAATGGTCCAAGCAATACAATCTTCACTTTTAAATTTTGACGAGGATAAATCATTAATTTTAAAAATATAAAATCAAGGGATGAGATCGTAAGATGAAGATAAAACTTTAAATAAAAACTTTTCATTTGGTCTTCTGTACATATATTAATAATGTCTCATTAATATATTTAAGTAATATTTAACAGCCATTCGGTGTTAATGCAAATTGGGGATGGAACTCACACGTGGACAAATATGGAATTTCATCATAACTTGAAAGGTATAGTTTTTCAATTCTATATTAAATCATTATTGACAATCATTTATGTTGAATTTTATTTACAATTTGTTATTCATTTGGTGGAATTCATTCTAAAACACACTAATATCAAATAAAATAAAGAATATATTATTTAACTTCTGATGTAGTGATCAAATATCTAATCTTTTAACGTCGGAGCAAGTATTATATCCCGTGTTCAAATCCTAGAGTTTTTAATGTACTAATGTTAGTCTAAATTGTCTTCCTATTGAACTAAATTGACTAAGACTTTTAAAATTCATCTTTTAAAACTTTGTAATTTATAATTACAAATTTTAATTTTTCCATCTCCATAATTAACAAGTTTTCGATCTTTATTATTAAGTATTTATTGATATAGTTTTCTATTTTTTTTCAAAGCTTTACTATTATTATATCCACCCGTTAAAAAATTAAGAAAAAAAGAAGTTTTAGAGTTTTGAGATCGATTTTCATTCTACTCTGAAAGGCTACTCTAGTAAAATTATCCCATGTGTGGATGAGAAGACTTGTATATGTTTCGATAACTTTGGTTATAAAAAAACTAATTGTAAGTATTTTTTAGTGTGAGCAGAACTTTGACTTTTGGAATTGGATGACTTTACCATCTTTCTCTTAATCATGGAGCATTACAGATATATTCAGTGGGACATCTATTGGGCCTCATATGTGATTGGTACAGATTGGTAGATGATTAGCTATCAATCTAATTCCAAATCAAATAATTCTGTAGGCCCCACAGACCTCACTATCCACCGTACACTAACACAAACATTGTTAGATGGATATCTGACTTCCATATAGTGCATCCTACTTTGGATTGTTGAATTGGTTATTTTTTTTAATCTAATTTGAGAAAATCTAAATATGAATTTATTTTAAAAATTAAAAAGAAATGCCCCTTGAAATGTTTTTAATACGTAAATGAGCCATTGAAGAGGGATCAAAAAGAAATAGAAGAAGTATAATTTACAAATATAAAAAGAGAAGTAATCTGTGTACCACCACTTTTACTGTAGGTGCACTAAAATTAAGAGGAATACTTATTTTGACCAAATTTTCTTCAATCTCGCCTTTTCGTGTATTTAGAGTAAAAGTTTAGACAAACTAAGGATTCCACTCAGTGACGATGCACAGATCACTTCTCATACAAAAACTCAATTCATATTTCTGTTTTGATCATTTTAATCATGGAAGATGAATAATAAAAACTAATAAACTATACCAATCAAATTTTAAAAGTTTTAAAAACAAATGAAGGTAGCTATACATCAAAATAAGTTTCTAAATTTACACAACTATTCTTTATCAATTTTTACATAAACCTATGAAAAACTTGTGGCCCATTTAAATCAAGAAGACTTACCCTCCATGTTAGGTAGGAATTGGGGTGCATGGAAACTTGTGTGGGGACACCGGGGTAGAATATTTCCATGTGTGAAAGAGAGATTTAATAAAATAATAAATAAATAGGAAGAAGAAGAAGGAGGTTCGAGAATAGAAACGTGTGTTATTACTGTATAAGAATAAGAAAGCTGGCGACAGGAGGAGTCTAAGGCGCGTCTGGTGCCTGCCCTAAAGTCAACAAACTTTTGTAATGCGAAATTGCGAACCAATTGGGGGCGGTCTTGAGATGAACGAGGCCTTATTCTATTTAGTATTTGATAATAATGGGCTAATGGCATGTTACTTTCTCTACATGGACATCGCATTCAAAAGGGTTTATAATATTCCTACTTCCCCCCTACCTTCCCTAGTTGACCCAATTTTTTTTTTTTTTTTATACTCACTGAATTGCCCTCTTTTATATTATTTAAAATCTTATTAAATAGAAAAAAAATGAAGAGATGAAAGAGAGAAATCTACTTCTTTCTCTCAAGTTTGATAATAAAAGAATCTATTTCACGAAGCGACAGTCATGTGTTCGATTCAATGTTAGTTTTGAGATGTTCTGAAATTTCAGGAGTCCTATGCGAAATCGTAAGATGGAACCCTACTGCAATTAATATCTTTTGTTTTGGGTGCCTGACATGCCTGAAATTTTGGGGGCCCTAGGCGGTGGCCTAGGCCGCCTAGCCAGGGCCGGCCCCAGTCGATTCACACTCAACTGTAAAAGGTCAATCTATATAAAACTTATCTGATGTATGTAGATTTGAAGGTTTACACATACCTTGAGAATCAGTAGGATGAGAGACGATGAGACACTTTGGTTAAAAAAAGTTTGATAATATATATCAAGTATTTTTGATGTATTATTCTACCTCAAGCGAAGGGTAAAAAAATCGGCCAAAACGAAACGACATGTCGACGATATTTTCTCTAATTTGATATTTTTTACAAGTACAACCACGCAGATGATAGTTACGACCACCAGAGTATGACTATATATGGAACAACGTGTGCTAGTTTTAATTAAATATTACTTATAATAATATGTTAAATACCAAGAAGGTCTCATTTAAAATTTTTGCTTTACGCCTCAACTTATCTCTAGCCGGCCCTAATTCAAAGTTAGAGTCGTCGGGAGAAATTCATTTTCACATCCACACACAAATAGTAATATCAAAGACAAAAAAATAAAAATAAATTACAAAACAAAAAATTTACGTAGATAATCAGATTTGACTGAGGTTAACAAAAGTGTTGACATTGAAGCAAGCTGGTAAAATATCACAATCAGATCATAATTTAGTGCTCAAGTTAGTAAAACATTGAAAATTACATCTTGGATAGAGAGAGTCATTGACTAAGCTTTAAAGACTAGCATACGCTTTTGAAGTTGCGGTAACAGCGGTGCGGCCCTATTTCTCTATCAATTGACCGGGGCTTGGATTCACTTAAACCTCTACTTTGATCTGGTCAACCCTACTTAATGAAAAGATGATTATAAATAGTGATATTTAAGATATAAAATTTTTTTAATTAAAATTTAAGTTATTAATTATTTTTTGTATATTTGTTTATATATATTTTATAGTTTTTTTATAACTATTAGACTCACTATTAAATAGATCAAATGAAAATAGTTATTTAGAAAATCTATAATATTTTTCAAAATTTCTCTCGCTCGATCGATCCAATTGTAAGTTCAATAATTTTTCAAAAACTAAAAGGAGATGTACGTGGAAATATATGTATAAATATTAATGAACAGTGTAAATTTTTACTAAATGAATCTCAAATATTTTAAATGACACTATTTACTGTCATCTTTACCATTAGAATAACGGCATAAGATATTTCTAGAGTGAAAATAAAAGCTCTATTACTATAAATCACCTCAATGGATTAAATACGTAATTTTAACAAGAGATGTATCGTAAGTCCAACATCAACTAACCCGAGGAGATTAGTGTGTTACTCAAGAACCCGTTTCAGGAAGTGAAAATTTTGAATTCGAATCTCATCTCAATTTAAAGGGCCATTTCTCATAGTTTTACTCGATGTCTGTGTTAGAGATTCTTGCATGCACTTCGAAAACTAATTGAATACTCTAAGAGACCGTGAACACTTGGATCATAAAAAAAAGTGAAACCATCCATTGCACAATAAATACATGCGAGGAGATGTGGATTGAATATATGTTAGAAAATTATTTTATTTTTATTTTTAATATGTTATTTTAAAATAATAAAATGAGCTGATTTAATATTTATCCTCTACACAGATCTGTTGAATTTACCATTATTTTACTCTAATTTATTCTCATTTACATTTTTGGGGTTTGAAATTTAAATAATCTGTATCTTACCATGGCTCACATGTCCAACACGTGCGCCATGACTCATGAGGAAACTTCTTAATTGAATGGAGGACAGAACAAGTCTAACGCACACAATCAACTCTGTGAGGCTATTTAGAGCCGATTATTGTGGGGAAATTTAATAAGAGAGTAGTACTGAAGAGATCGACAGTGTTGATCTCATTAGAAATGTTACTTAAATAATTAAATTAGATGGATTTTTTTTTTTTTTTTTATAAACAATATGATTCAAGAGAAATTTGTACATCTAATTTGATAATTTGTAAGACGGGAAATAAAAAATCAACAGATTATAGCAATCAAAATTTTAAAATTACTGGACTATAATGGTTAAATTATGTTTAACTTGTTATTCTTGTCATTTTTATTTAATTTATCAAAGAATATATGACCCACTTAATTTTTTAATAAATTACTTCCTTAAATAGGGAGACTTAAAAAGTTAAAAGAGTCTCTCTGAACTTTTTGTTACGATTTGAGTTTTGATCACATTAACCTTAGCATTCAATCTAATTCTTATTAACCTTGCCATTATTCCATTTATTTAGAGTGAGCTTCTTTGTCAATCAATTCTATAAATAATCATATTCTCCGTCACTTTACATTCTATTATATCACATGTAATTATTTATAAAAGTAGACTTCTCCTAACATTATGGTTTATTACATATTTCAACTATTTTAAATCGGTATCAGAATGAAGAGCCAATTAAGTAACTTCTTTCTTAATTCAATCAGCCAAAGTATACTTTGACATTAATTTTTTAATTACACAATAAATCCCCTTAATAATATTAGAATATATTTAAAACTTAAGATGATAATTAAAACTCTTTCCTCTTAGATCATTTGTCTTATAATATGTATTTGTTTGTCTTAGACTCTTAGCAAATTAGCATATCTTCTAATACTTTATAAATGTTATTTTGTAACCTTCCCAAGTGAAGCCAAGCACTAGAAACTTGAAAGCTGCCTCCCTAAAGACTTGTCTTTTTGCTTGACTTCTACAAGTCATTAGCTTAATGAAACCTAGAATTATATTATTGCCCACATGTAGTTCAACTCATTAACCTCCCGTTTCAGGAAATGGGAGGTGTCAAGTTCGAGCCTCTATGGTCTAACTTGGTGTACCCTAAATACAGTGGATATCAGATTTTACACTGGGTTTCCTACAGTTTCTCACACGTACATTCAAAAAAAAAACCTAGAATTATATTATAATGGATTTCATAGGATTTAGAATTGTGACCACTAACTTGATTTTGATGGGCCAACTTCAATCTAGATGTGCATGGAAAACCTTCACTTTCCATGTCTCTTAGTTTGGAAATAAATCTCTCACTTCACCAGATTGATGACCAATATTTAGTTGTTTAATAGCTATTGCTCTTGAGGTTTTATTTTATTTTATTCTTTTATATATGAATGACAGATGAAGCTGAGTATTCTAATTGTTCCACATGTTCAGACTTTTTGGATAATTTTTTTTTCTCTATTTCAGACTTAGAGAGTGATTGACATCAAGGATAGAATTGACAGAAGATTCCATCAGTTGACAAATTCCACATATGAATGAAAAAAGAATCAGGGTTGAAATTGGGCACAGTTGAGAGATTTCGGTTGAATTTTCGTATCAACCAAGATTTTCTCTTTCAAATTTCCTTTTTTTTTTTTATGAAATCTCGGTGGCTTTTTTTTTAAAAAAAAAAATCATTTAAAAAAATAAAAAGACTGCTTTTTAAGAAATTAAAAAATATATATATAAATATCGGCCGAGATATCGGCCGAGCCTACAATCGATATTCGGCCGAATTTTTTTCCTTTGGCCAATACGTATCAGCCGAGATTTATACCCGTGGGGTTCAATAATGTGCAAAGCCCCATCGCTTGGCCCGGTTTGTGGGCTCCCTGTATTTCTGGCCTCTCTGCTATGTTTCTTTTGTTCCCTGGTTAGTGGGGCATTTTTTTTTGTTCTGGACGGTGGCCCTGTTTTGGTTTTATTTTGGTTTCAGTGGACTCGAATCTCGGGGCCCATAGTGATCCATTGCCCATGACTTGCAAGGGGTTGTGTTCATTCAGAGTTTTACCTAATGCCTTTATATTCGAGAAGAAGTAGGGGTCTTAGTTTCTTCCTCTTCAAAAAAAGAAATTGTTAAAAAAGGTAGTGATTTCTAACATATTTTTAGAAATACAAAAAAAAAAAAAAATCTTTAACGTAGTCCAAATTGCCTCCTCTTCATTAAATTTTGATTCAAACAAGTCAACAAATTTTATTAAACTTTTATGAAAAATAACACAGAAAAACTTACCAAGCTATCTAACTCAATTGAATTTGGAGTTGAATTGAATTTTGAATTTTGAACTATAATCTATAATTGAATATAAAATAACAAAGAGATCCCTATTTGTGTAATATCATTTAGTGGCATTTTGATTCCCCCTCTTGTAAATTGTAATGGACGAGTTTGATATTTACAGCCGAACACAATGAGTCTGTTTAACAAATATGGAGCTTCGGCCCATCTCGGTTTGGGCCTAATGACCCTGGCCTAATCCAGTTGCCTGGGTCTGCTTGGCCCGTGCAGGCCACCTTAAGTCAGGACTTTAAATGCCTCCCGTATTAGACTTGATTCGGCGGAATCTCAGTGGGATTGCAAGCTGAACAGGCAATGAAAGCCCATTCACGGCTGAAGCCAACTAGAAGCCTATCCAACCATGGCCCATTGGATCTAATATTTTTTAAACACATGAGTAAAACTTATCCTCAGAAGCAGACTATTAAGGATAGGGACACATATGCTTATAAACCCCATAGCCCAAAGGTTCATTGGTGATATGGCATTTTGCTAACACTCCCCTCAACGCCAGAGTTGGAGACACTTAGATCTCGCCCTTTATATAGGGCTAGAGATACGAACCTAACCTATCCCCGCTCTGATACCATCTTAAACACATGAGTATAATTCATCTTAAAAACCGATTATTAAGGAGAAGGAACACATGTGCTTATAAATCCCATAACCCAAAGGTCCATTGGAGATTTGGAACTTTTGGTAACGATATTTATTTAGTCATCGACAAGGCAGGCCATACAGACACCGGATTTCCTGCCTCTACACACCCGTTTTCGATTTTTTGGTGAAATTACCATTCTACCCCCGCGTTTTAACTCATCCGAACGAACTGCCAATTCATTCTCAATTCGTTCAGATGAACATAGTCATCCGAATGAATACATCAGTGTATTTTTAGTTCATTCAAACGAGTGTTCATTCGTTCGAATGGACCAAGCTGTTCATTCGAATTTAATGTCATATATATATATATATGTCAGTCCTTCACAAAATTCGACTCATTCATTCAAATGAACACTCGTTCAAAGGAACAAAAATTATACTGAGGTGTTCATTCAGATGATTGTATTCATCCGAACGAACTAAGAATGAACTGGCAATTCGTTCTTATGAGTTAAAACACGAGGGTAGAATGGTAATTTTACCCAAAATTTTGAAAACAGTGTGCAGAGGCAGGAAATCTGGGTGTCTATTTAGCTAGCCATTCACAAATGGTCATTAATTTGTGAAATATTGCATGGTAGACAGGACCATCTAATCAAAGTCGGCCTAGAAAGGCCTTTCCTGATGGCTGAACTCTATCCTCAGATGATTGTATTTCCTCTCTCTCAGCTTGAATGCTCAAAATAAAACAATGAACATTTATGTCTCTTCAATGAGAGGCACAAGTAAGAAAAAAAAAAACAGACTATCGATCTTCTTCAACAAACTTTGGATAAATTAAAAACATTTTGATTAGTTTTGATGTTTGTCAATTGTATAAAAAAGACTTCAGAAAAACTGCAACAAGTAGCAATGGAAATCGCTTTGAAAGCCCAAAGGCCCAAAGAGTTCAGCCCACAAGTAACAAGGCTTATTATACCCAAAGACTGGCCCAAGATCAGCTCATCTACACATATTGTGTGAGAATTTAACACACGAGCCCAGAGAGACCAACTCACAAAATGATCATTCAAACATACGTGTAAACACACACGGACACGTGCGCCCAACTTACACACAAGTGCATCACAGGCCCATCTTGGCCCACTTCGATGGATGGATAGTCGGATAAGTAAAGTCATATTTTTAAGGGCCTAAAATATTTTATATATACAATAGGCGGTCAAAATATATCAAAATTTATCAAATTAGATCAATGGACTAAATAACCCAGAATAAAATCAAATTGGAAATGGATGTGGGGAGCAGGTATTTCATCTCGGCCGAGATTTTTCTCTCTCCTCATTTTTTTTTGAAAATCTCAGTGGATTTTTTTTTGTAAAAAATCATTTAAAGAAATAAAAAAGGCCATTTTTAAAAAATAAAATAATATATATATATATTGGCCAATATTTGCCCGTATCGTACGAATATTGGTCGAAATATCTGCTGGACTCACGCAGATATTTGTTTTTTTTAATAAAAAATAAAAATCGCCCGATTTTTTTTATCTCTGGTCAATACTATGCATATCGGCCGAGATATCTCGGTCGTGGAAATCCCAAGATATCTCGGCCGATACACACAGTAATGGCCGAGATTTTGACCCTTGGACTGGGGAGTGAAAAAGGAGTGAGAGAGGTATAGGTGATTAAATGGGCCAGGGGGGCCCATATTGTACTGTGTACAAATTGTCACTTGCCCACCAAACAAATTTTAATGTCTGAAAACTGGTGTAGTAAAATTACAGGGCTTTGGCCCATATGTTTCGACCTTACTTGTGATTGAGATTGGCAATTATCATCTTTAGTTTCACATGGAACAATGTAAGTGAAGAAAAGTGAGAAAAGCCAAAACTTGTATCCATCCTCACCAACTTGTGGACATCAAATACTGAAACAATCTAACACAAGTGGTACATTCTTAAAATTGGTAATTTTGTATAATAAGGCCCTTCATTTTGTAATTAGTTACTTAAATTGTTAAAATGTGATAGTTTTTAAAAAGAAATTTTGGCACTAGTATCTTTTTGTTAAAAGTATATGGGTACTATTTAGATTGTGTTAAGATTATGATTGATTATAATAGATTTAGAGAAAGATTATATAATCTCTCGATTAAGAGAGTAATATCTTGATGTGTATCTTTTTGTGGCTCACTTTGAGTCATTTGTCTCTTGAATTTGATTGTTATTTTATGCGGATCTGTCTAATTTGATATCTCTAGATTTCCTTTCCATCCGAATATATTTTTCTTCTGTCTTTAGTTGTCGATCTCATGCATGCTTCTATTCATCTGCAGCTTGTTCTACACACGTGGGCCATTGGTTCTGTTCTTGACTTCTCCAATACATCTCGGCCGCTATCTGTTTCCGGTCTATCAGATGACATCATTTGATAATTAGATCGTAAAATAAAATAAATTTAAACTCAAGTGGGACCCACTTGAAATTGAGAGGGTGTTAAGATATGTTAGGATATTATTTAGATTGTGTTAAGATTATGATTGATTGTGATATATTTAGAGAGAGATTATATAATCTCTCAATTAAGAAAATAATATCTGGATGTACTCTATATATATTATATGGCTGACATTTAATGGAATAAAACAAAAAAAGTATATATATATTACAATGAATTTATTGGCCCTCTCATATTTCACATGAAGCACTAAATGATGTTAAATTTTGGTGTTTTACCATTTTGCCTCTAGTATTGTAAATTATGAATTAAAATATTAAAGGGCAAAATGGAAAAACCCCATAAGACAGCATTGGGTGCTTCTAGAGAAAAAAAATGCACCATTGTCCAAATCAATTTCTTTTTAAAAATGAGCCATTCTAGACTTCTAATAATAATTATATAATTCATTATTTTTGTCATTTTCTACATGTAAATTCAAAAAAAAAAAAAATATATATATATATATATAATTTATATATTAATCTTAATAATTTAAAATATAATATAATTTAGTTAAATTGGGCATTTGAAATTTGATACATTCAGACACTTTGATCAATTGAAAGCTCTAAAAGAATTTATTTCTAAATACAAATTAATTGTATATTAGTGTTGTGATTCAAATTTAAATTTATATTAGAAGTTCATGTTTTATTGACTTTTTATGTAAATTGTAATAAGAAGAAAATATTATTAGAAAAAAAAAATCAATTTATTAAAAAACTCTTAAAAAATAATAAAGGTGTAAGTTCTGCGTCCCTCCCTTTTGTCCCCCTGAGACCGTACTGTTTCTTGCCCCTATACGACTGGCACTGCCACTATACACGCGCCTTTAATGCTCTCTTATGACATGTCTTATCACTCCCTCAAACCCCCATCAAATCCATCCATCCCATCACAACACTTACTCCAAAATCCCACGTCCCTTGTGCCCTAATAATAATAATAATGCCTCCAAAAACAACTCATCTTCCCCCCAAGTCTTATAAACCCATTCACACCACAAACCATGATGAATTTAAAACCTAAAAAAAAAAAAAAATCAAAGAAAATACACAACACATGAAATCCAAGCTTTTTATGACTTTTAAAGTATCCAATAATCTTGGAAACGTATATAAATTTTTCTATTGGCATACTCAGAACTTTAAAGTAAGGTAAAAGTCGAAGTCAGAATTATTCATTTTTGGAGGTGAATTTTATCTATCATACTAGTACCTTTTGATTCTTAAAATTTTTGAGTTAATTTTGACTTTGGTATAATTTTGGCTGAGCAAATCCACAAGAATTTTATTTTTTTGAAAACTCAATCGATTCGGTATGATATTAAGTCACCTGTATATTTGAGTTTTCAAATATATATTCAAACTGTTCTTCACATTAACTGAAAGGAATTGACAGAGACATCGATATTTTTATAATAAGGAACATCGGTGTACAATTTTATTAACTAGATAATAACGAGTTGTAAAAAATACTGACGTTCCAATCCAGAGGTTGAAAAAATGGTCTCGACCGATACGATATATTGACCGATATCTCGTTGTCAGCTGATATTTTTCTCTCTCCTTAATTTTTTTTATTTATAAAAACGGGCGATATTCAGACCCCTGTTTCAATCAATTCTTTTACGTAAATGACATATTTTAATTTTTTAACTGATTATACTTGTTGACTTAATTAATATAAATCCGCTCCTAAAATATCTAATTCTTAAGATAGTTTATTTTTAAAATTTTCAGTAGTTTAATAATTTATTTATAAATGTAGCAATAATATTATAATATTATTCTAACATTTTAGTGTAAAACAATTTCAACTAAGTTAAGTTTTTAACTTTTGAAAATATTGATACATGATGGCACTTCATTGTCACCTTGGTCATCTAATATTAATTATCAAAATTTTAATCTAAAAATGGTAAAAGATAACTTCATAAATGAAAATCATCACTTACCTGAATGCTGTTGCCAGGGATCGATATTCAACAGTAGTGATGCATGCCACGTGTCACCCGTGCAGGTGGGTAGAAAATAGTGACAGTGGCAGTGGTTAGTCTTAAGTCAAGTTGACTAACAGGGTGGGGGTGGAAAGAGAAAACCGCTAGCGGTTTTTGGGGGAAGCCGCTTTAGTAGTGTAGACTGTAGACTCAGTTGAATGGATTAGGATAATTCCGGAATAGTCGGGGTGGCGTGAGTTTAGTCACTCGGAAAAGACGTGAACGAGTGAGTGAGGGGAGGAAAAAGGTCAACTGAAAAGGAAGAGTTGACTGGCAACTGCCAACAGCAGGTTCGTATCTGCCCAGACAGCTCGGGTATGGAAAACGGTGACCGCCTCTCCGGGTTTCCGTTCGACCTGCTCCACCAATGTCCAATGCAACTGCAGATTACTATAATACTGTTCACAACTTTTTCCTTTTCCCTTCTGAGTAATAAAAAATTGTATGTTTGAATTAGTGATTTTGAATTTATTTTTCACTTTTTTTAAAAGAAATTATTTATGGGAAATCTTGGGATAGTCAGTGTAAAGCCAATGAGCATGACTCCGACATTTAATTTTTAATACACATTCGTCACTCAAAAGTCAAGAACCTTCTAAATCTTTGACAAATTTGTGATTATGGGTTCAAATCAAATTTTAATACTTCATTGGCTCGAATATGATGCACATGGGCTAAGATGTGTCTAGCTTGACCCTTCTGAAAATTCAAATTCTTTTAAAAAATGGCTACCATTAAAGCATCAAAATGTAAAAAAAAAACACTATAGCCACATCAATTGTACCAAATGGTTTCCAAATAAACCATTGTAGAACACATTGGCTGATTTTTAGACACATGTTTGTGAAAGGCTTGAATGAAAGGTAGTTTGTACACTTGAACTATATTTATGCCATTTTTATGATTGTTCTTAGGCAATTCTTTTCTTTAGTTTTGACTTGAGGTCTCAAAGTATAGGCACAAAAGAGAGATTTTCAAATGAAGATTTCAAAATCCAATTTAGATTCTTCAACATTGATTCAAGATTTTGCATCAAGTTTTTATGAGAAGTTTATGAAAAGTTTGTTACAATATAATCCAAGTTGTTGTAAGTACAATATGTGATATGATAGGATCTTTATCATATCTCTAACAATTTAGAGCAGGCGCTCTCATACAGACACTTGAAAAATCTGCCTCTATACATCCGTTTTCAAAATTTTGGATGAAATTACCATTCTACCCCGTGTATAAATTCATTCGAACGAATTTCAGTTTATTTTCAGTTCGTTCGAATGAATATACTTATCCAAACGAACACCTTAGTGTAATTTTCGTTCCTTCGAACGAGTGTTCATTCGTTCGAACAAACATATATATGTCAATTTTTCATAAAATTTGAATCATTCATTCAAATGAACCAAACTGTTCATTCGAACGAATGAACACTCATCCGAACAAACTGAAATTACACTAATTTGTTCGTTAGGATGAGTACATTCATCCGAATGAACTGACAGTTCGTTCGGATGAATAGAACACAGAGGGGTAGAATGATAATTTCACTCAATTTTTTTAAATTGGGTGTGTAGAGTCAGAAAAATTGAGTGTCTATATGGGGCGCCTTTAGAGCATCTTTTTAGTCTTATTGAATAGCACCTTGATATCTGATATCAAGATCCGTTTTCCCTTTAATAAGTGGTTTTAAGATTTAGGATTCATATGAAAAAGAAAAATAGAAGCTTTTAAGTGTATGAGTTCTGTTAAAAAAATGGATGTTTATAAAAAAAATTGATTTTCATTTAACACAATTGTTAAAATTATTAAAAGAACCAAATTAAATTAATTTTAGTATTTATCTTAATCTAAATACTTCTACTACCTAATAATAGAGTTCACGAGTTCTACAAATATGCGTCTTACGTTAAGGTCACAATTTCTTGCAACTATATTTTATGGAATTTGATTTTCTAGATCATTCTTTTCATTTGTATAAAACTTAAAATATGTAGGAAATATTTTTATAGTTTTTAATTTTTAGGACTTAATTTTACAAAAAAAGAAAAGAAATTATTGACTCATTTATCAAATTCTTTTATTTTGTAAAATGGGTATAGTTCAATTTTATCCTACTTTTCACTCAGATGGATTGGATTAGCCATAAATCATAGTTGAAATTAGATGGATCATAATCATGTTGAGCCGTGGTTAGTCCATTTATTAGATTATAAATTTTGAAATCTATATTTTATAGGAGAAATTTGTTTTTGCAAATTGTGTAAAATAATCAAATGCTAGAAATCTAGTTTTAGAGAAAATTACTAAAAAATGAAAAAGAAATTTTGATGAGAAAATTATATTTTTTTACACCATCCTACCAAAAATGTTGAGAATATCTAGGGTAGAAACTTGGGTAGAATCAGATTGGGTTTTAATATATTCAACTCAACTCATATAAAAAATTTATTGAACTCGACTCGATCCAACTCGAATTACTCAACCTGACTCGATCTGAATTGTTGACCTGATCAACTCGAGTGGTTTTTTATAACTTGGTGCACACGGTTCGAGTCAAGCCATGTATGATTGAGTCGAATTAATTTTAAATTTCTTAATCTAATTCAACTCAAATTTCATATTGATTTTTATTTTTCCAACCCGACCTAAATCAACATATACAAATATATGAACCAATACAAATATATGAACCAAAGCCATTGATTTTTCGAATACAGGTCGAATTAATAAAAAAAAAAAAACCTCTAGGTGGGCCCTTTTAATATCTCTTGTTCAAAATCCAGCTGGACGACAGAGAAGCGGTGGCACGTGCGTACATTGAATAGGGACCATTGCCACAGGCTTCGTTATCAGTCGGCTGTAATCACTACTATAAACAGGTATTGTCTACATCCGCTCGTACCGTACCATTGGCCCGCATCTAACGGCTTGGATCTTTCACACATGCGGACACCAGACAGAAAGGATGAACGTGCAATTTATAAGCAAAAACGTCACGACAGACAGAGAGCAATCAATTGGCATGAATTTTTAACTATAATTTTCGTATCAGTTTTATAATCATCTAAAACTAATAATAATAAATTTATATAATTTTTTATAAATCAGTTTACAACAAATAATTTCTCCGTTATAGCATGCATATGTAGCAATTGAGTCATTTGTAAGAAAAAAAAAATTAAATTCAATAATTAAATGATTTTTTATATAGTTCAATTTTATTAAAATTTAACTTTAAATTGTAATGTTAACATAACATTCTAAGAAATCATATGTAAAATAAATTATCAAAAATATTTAAAATAAAAATAAAATCGCATTGTAACGATGATATATAAGGCAGTAATAGAGAATGGGGTTTTAATTGAAAAAAGAAAAAAAATGAAAGAAGATAAATAAATTATAATCGTCTTTAAGCAAATCAGGTGTACTAGATATCATTTAAGATCTTACCATGTTAAATTAGATGGTTCGATTCGATTTTTAAAATATTATCCACTAGGTATTTGATTAAAAAAATTAATAGAATTTTTTAATTCACATTTATATTGAAATATGTACTTTTGTAAAGTACCAACTATTATTTAATACATCTATTAAAATTTTAAACTGTTTGGTAAGATTTTCTAATATATGTTAAAATCAAAAGTTTCCACCCATCAAATTTCCAATTCAAGTCAAGTCAATAATTTTTTTTTTTTTTTTTATGATCAAGGTGTTCAGATCTTTTAGAACACTCGATTAAACATCAAAACATGTACAAACCTCTTATCCACGCACACTAAGTAACTCTATAAAGAGTGAGAATCGAATTCAGAATTTCTACTTTCTAAAGTGGGTTTCTAGTCATTATTCCAACCTCGTGAATCAATAAACTCACTAATTACTAATACAAATATACAAATTTGAACTTAATCGTATTAATTTTGTCAATTTTGATTGATTCTCTACTCTGGATGGTGATGGACACCTTACGTGTTTTCCTCTTTTTTACCCAATTTCACATTTTCAATCATTTTCTGTTTGGGAACTGGGAATTGGAAATGGAAGGGCGTGAATGCATGGCGTTTCAGCCCTCCCTCAACATAAGGGCTCACGCGGTCGCAGTGGGGCCTTGGGTCTCATTTCAGCGACTTATTCATTAAATATATTTTAAATATATAAAGATAACTCCTATATTCTTTAAATGTGATATCAATTAAGCAAAGATATTTAAATGAAAGTTCTCTATCAGATTTAAGACGAAAACTCGTATTTATTTTTAAATTGCGACCTTGAGTTGAGTTCGCATCTAACATGAATGATATGAGCAAACTACCGAGACTGTAAATGTCGATCAATATTCTGTTATATAAAAAGTTAATTACCTGTGGAAAATTACAGGAAGCTCAGCGTAAAATCCTTACAAGTGATACTAGGGCTGCAACTCGGGTTAAGCGGGTCGGGTTCTTTAAAACCAAACCCGACCCAAGTTGATATATGTAGGAGTGAAACTTGGGTCGGGTTTTGGCCCAAACCCGCATGACTCGATCCGAAATTATGAAAGTTGGGTCAGTGGGTCGGGTCTGATTGAGAATTCAGAAACTCGCATTACATTCGGGTCGGGCTGAGTTGAAAGATTTTTAAGTTAACCCGATTCGACCCGACCCGGTAAAAAGTAGGCTAAAGGAGGTTCAAAATGAGGGTCGGGTCGCGTTTCGAGTTGAGTCGGGTTATAATTCGGGTTGGGTCAGGTTAAGACGTTCGGGTCAAAGTTCCGATCGAGTCGTGTTCCATATATTAGTAACTTGGGCCGGATTAGATTTTAAAAAAGCCGACCAGACTCGGTTTCAGCCCTAGTAATTATGCATAAATCATTGATACATAGTTGTATAAGTGAAGAAATGTGTTCAGCTCCTTGAGTCGTCAATGATAGAAGGTTACAAAATCAATTTGAAAACTTAGAAATAAATATTTACGATTGTTTTAAACGAGATTACAAAGAAATATTGTTTGGCGGTTGAGAGCTACTCATCTTAGTTTAACTTTATTCATATCAGTGCCAAAAATTTTCTAATTTATACTCTAGAAAATGACAAGTGGACGGGCAAAAGTTCATCCAATGAACTTATGAGGGTAGGTTTGACGGTGTAGAACCTCAATAAGTTGTGAGAGGTTCTGAATTTAAGTTCTACTCTTAATATATAAGGGTCACTCTCCTTAGTTTTACCCTGTGTGTCTGGATAGGGAGATTTGCACATATCTTAAGGACTTAATCAAGTGCTCTAAGAAGCCTGGATACTTTGGACTTAAAAAAAAGGTTCATCCAATGATCCCAATCATATGAACTAAACATTATAAATTTTGCATTTTTTTTGAGGACCAAGGTGTTCAAAGCTCTTAGAGCACCTAACTAATCCATAGAGCATATGCAAATTACCATTTTCATACACACCGGGTAATACTATGGAGAGTGACTCTTTTATGTTGAGACTGATTTGAACACAAAACTCCCGCATTTCAAGTAGGTATCGGCAAACCAACCCTCACATATTATTGAAAATTTTGCATATGGATTTGAACCATGAATTATTCCCCTTTCTTTCTATGAATTTGGTACCCACGTCTTAAATGATGGGATGAAACATAAATAATGAAATTTTTTTCAGAAAAGGGACAAGTTGCTTGGCAATTCTTGAGCCAATTCTCTATGTAAACTCTTGAAGTCCACTAAGTCATAAAGAGGGCTCTAAACCCTTAGCCAAACTTGACAATTTAACTTCACTTGATATAAAAAATTATTTTTAAGTCAAACAATTGTGATGATGTGAACATGGAGCTAACAATTTTTTTTATCAGATTTGTCGATTTAACTTCACTTAATATAAGAAATTATTGTTTAAGTCAAACATTTCAACTCATTTATTATATAACCTGATTTTTCTTGCTTAACAAATAAATTTCATTCTAGTTCAAGACCAATCTTGCGAAACAAATCTAAAGATTTAACAAAAGAAAAATCAAATTCAGTCCCACCCAACATGAAGTCTTTGATTTTTTTTTTTTTTTTTAAATGTTGACATTGTTATAGTAAGATGATATGGTGTAGTTCAACTGATAATCTCCTACTTCAGGAAGCTGTAGGTGTCAGGTTCGAACTCCTATAGCCTTATCTGGTGTGCCCTAAGGGCAGTGGGTATCACCTAAAACTGCAACTCGGGTCGGGTTTTGGCCCGACCCGAGAAATCATGCAGGTCGGGTCAGCGGATTGGGTCGAGTTTAGAAGATAAAACCCTGCATGAAATTCAGGTCGGGTCTGGTTGAGGATTTTACAAGTTAACCTGACCCAACCTGATCCGACTCGTCTAAAATTAGGTTAAAATGGGTTCATAATGTGGGTCGGGTCAGAATTTGGGTTGATTCGGGTGAGGTTGGGAATTCGGGTTGGATCCGATTCCATATATCAACTTGGGTCGGGTTGGGTTTTAAGGAACCCGACCCATTAATTACAATATCGATAGGACTGAATTCCCTTTTTTTTTAAGTGGTCTTTTACCACTTTAGTGCACCCACTTGTCAAAGTGCAATGGGCCACATTTGGATTATTTTTCAGTAAAAAATGAATTCCATTGGATTCACTCATAAAATTTAGAGGAGAGAGATTTTTTTTTTTTAATTAGTGTGACACATTCATTCGTCATATCAAGATATATAAATTATTAAAATTCAATTATAAAGCTTGGATTCAATATCTTAGATACATTTTACAATGTGTTAAATTCTAACAACATCTAAATAAAAAAGCAATCATTAATTACTCAAATTTATCAACTCTAGTTACAAATTAAAATATTTTATATAGTGACCTTTGATAGCAATAATTGTAAAATTTGATAATACTCGGTCTCTCTCCAAAAGAGAGGCGATGTGTTTTATTTATAATAAAATTGAAATACATCAAGATAAAGATAAACTCGTCTACTTATATGATAAGATAAAATAAAAAAACATGATAATGAAACAAAGCTAATCTAAATTCATTTTAGTCTAAATTAAAACCAAACTAATCTAAATTAAATCCAATCTAATCCAAAATTCTATCAATAATTCTCACTGAAATTGTCTCTTTCTTTATATTAAGATGTTAGGTCTATAAGAATTGTGGCTAAACACAGTTACTTTATCATACTAAAATGTTTGGACCTAACCTAAAATTCTGTTCAGTCTTGGAAACAGTAAACCATGAGCTTTTGGATATATCAATTTAATATATTATTATTTATTAGAAGACGCTTTCTCTTGTCCACAGATATATAAAATCAATAATTTTTTAATAAATGAATCAAACTTACAAAAAATTATAAATTAAAATGTAAAATATCTAAAACTTCAAGTGTTCTAAAAATAGGATTCCACATATCTAGTTAAAATTTGAATTTAATATTTAAAGATAAAAATTTCATTAGATTCATTACATGAGATGAAGGTAAAAATTACACATAATTTTTAAAATTCTTAGTCGTTTTAATATTTCATTATGAAAAGATTCTATGATAATTTTTTTTAAATATATAAAAATAAAAGGTTAGGAATTGAAAATAATAATTAAAAAATATAAAATAATAAAATACTGGATTATATTATAACCATGAAAAATAAATAAGTCAAGAATAAAAAATAGTAATTAGAAATTAAAAAAAACTAGTAAATTATATTAAAATTATGAAAATGCAGAAAATAGATTATATTTCCTAATGAACTAAGTATGAGAAAGGTTAAATTATAAACAAAATCGAAATAAATATATATTTCATGCCAAACACAATATATATACCACGACAGACCAACTCCATTTTTTACTAAAACAGACCGAAGTGGCAGAAACAAGACAAAAGGTTAAAAAAAAATATATCAAAATAATGTTTCATTTTAAACTCTTACAAAATAAAATATGTTGACCCATTTCTTCTTAAACAAAATAAAATTAACAACTATACTTCCTCTAGACCACACGTGTAATCTTCTATGCCATCATTATATTACAAATATCGACGGTATTTTTAAATTTACCACGGTTTTATTGGCAAAATACCATTACTAGGTTAATAACGCATATTTACCGGCACGAGGGTAAATTTTCATTAAAATTCCAGTTAATTCCTTATTAAGATTTTTATTTTATTAATTTTTTTTCTATTTTTATTATTTTTAATATTATATTTTCTGCTATATTTTCCTGTTAATATTCCATTAAAAATCCATAAATTTAAAAATATTATGATATTATCAAACACACTTAATATTCTAAAAACAATATTTATGACCATAAATTGCCATGCCATCGACTCGCACAGTCGCACCACCAAACTACACGTGGGGTTCAAGTGGAAATTGCAAACACATGATAATCACGTAAAGAGAAGTTCAAAGAATAGACGTAAGTAGAGAAAGGTGGTGGCCCAGCCAAGATATGCTCACGTGACACTCTTTTCCTTTTCCTTTGCCCTAATCGACAGCCCGCCAGTTGCCGCCGGATTTCGTTTTGCACTTTTAAATTTTAATAAACAATTGAAAACTCTTACGTTGCATTCGTGTCACGACTCTCTTTTTTTTTTTAATAAATTTGAATATTTTAAGAAAAACTTTTATTTTTACTTAAAAAATTAATTTATTAATTTAAAAAGGTACACGAGAGCCAGATGATAATAATAAATAAATAAAAGCTTTTAAATTAAAAAGGAATCAAAGAAAGAAAAAATTGATAAACATTAGAAGTCGATCTCAACTAGATAAAACTAACATTTTTAATATAATGATAATGACTATGATAAAATTCTATCTTCTTTTTATTAGTGTTGTGAGTGATATCTAATTACATGAACTAAGAAATTTAAAATAATTGAAATATCATAATTCAGCTACACATTTGAATTTTTTAATAATTTGATATAAAACTATGAATAAATTAGATGAAATGAAATATGAAAAAGTTAGAAATTCTAAATATTGATGACTTTTAATATTTCAACTAATCTAATGCTTTGGGTTTATGCACAAGATGCCATATATTTATTTTAAAATATTACATTAAAATCATATAGTATGATAGGACTCTTTTCAATAAACTTAATAAAGAGACAATAGGCCTTTTTTTTTTTTTTATAATATAAGAAAGAATTTTTGTCAAATTGAATTAATATAATGAACTTTTCAAAATATTTAAAATTTTTCATTGACATATAAAAGAAATCAAAACATGTATTATAAATACGAAAAAAAATGGAAAAGAACTCTTTCATTAGACATTTACAGAATTTTCATTCTAGGTGAAATCGTATTCTCTTCGTACAATATTTGAATTGCCTTGTTTCAAACAATTAGAAAATGTTTAAAACAAGTTATTCTTGACTTTAAATGATTAAATTAATAAATTTATTTTTGTAAACTGCTACGATATTTCAAGTCAATAAAAATAAAATAAAAAACTTTTGAGAGAGCTCTTTCATCATCATTCATAAATAATCAAAATTACTATAAACATGGAGATCACGTGAGAAATATGAGATCTCGAAAATAACCATCTCAAAGCTGAGTAATGATTAACCCAAAGGATTTGAAGTGATGGACAAGAATCCACCTCAAGATACGAGAGTCTTGAGTTCAATTCTTATTCCGCCTCAAAGACCACTTCCAGTAGAATTACCTCATGTGTGACTGTGTCGATAGATATGCTTGCACGTACCCTGAAGATTGGTCGAATGCTCTTAAAGACAAAACACTTGGTCGTGAAAAAGGCTGATTAATAATTTGACACAAACCATCTCTAGCATAGTCACAAATATCGTTCTCGGGATTTTAACGTAGATTGACAATATCAGAATATTTTCAATTTTTCAGATTTTTACCGTGATATTAAATGAAATTTACTAGGATATATTCATAATATTACCATTTATCGCATTTTTAACACGAATTTATCGGGATCAATATGCGTTATTTGACACGGTAATATAATTTTATCGATAAAGACATGGTAAACTTAAAAATACCGTTGATATTTATGATATAGGTCTCTACGTAGAGATCACTAGTTTAATGGCACTTGATCTCTCATTTTATATGTTAATGTTGGTCGTGTGGACCTGAATTTTGAAAATTGAACTTATATTATTTATTTATTTATTTATTGATTTTTCACATTCAATGTACAGAGAGAGAGCCTTACAATGTTTGATGAGTTTTCATTAATACTCAGGAATTTTGTATTAATTTCAATATTCATATTCATTGACCTTTGTATCCGTCCCACCTTATCACGAGCGGTCCACTCCACAGGAATGATGGTTTGCTAAAGATCGTAACACCCCCAGTGTCACGTTAGTGCACAGCTAAATAAATTCTCTTTCTCCCTTGTTTTTCTCATTTGCCCCGTCCTTTCCTCTGCCGTCTCTTCACCATCTTTCCATGCTCTCTAGAATTCTCTTTTGTGTTTTCCGGCTAATTTCAGGGAAATACGGACAAGGCTGAGGAAGAAGAAGAAGGAAGGAGGAGAAGAAGAACGGAAGCCAAGAACAGAAGAAAACGACAGTACAGACTCCAGATACAGATACAGATACAGAAGCAGATCCAAAGAAAGTAAAAAAAAAAAGGAGACTCCAAGACGAAACTGTTCGAGAATAATACAATACAATATGGACGTGTGGAGATCGAGAACAGAATAAGAGATTAAAAAATTCCAGTCTTGGATCGCTTCAACGCTTCGCCTTTTTAGGCTTCCATTCCCATTTCTTTATCATCACTTCTTCTTCGTTAAATGGACAAAACCTTGGATCTTCCCACTACTTTCTGCTTCTTCTGATCATCCCTTCGAGAACTCGATACTGTAAAGAAGAAGAAGAAGAAGAAGAAGAACTTTTTCACGCGATCCTAACCAAAGCCAGCGGTAAACCTAACGAATCCAAACCTCTTTCTCTGTTTTTTTGTTTTTTTTTTCTTGGAAAGATTTCAACAACTTTCCAAGATATGTTCAATATCTGGAGCGGATGTGAAATCCGATTCTTTGTGTGGCGGATAAATCTTTTCAGATCCGTAATCTTCTTTCTCTTGTTCGTTTCCAGCCCAACCGCCTCACTCAGAAGAGAAAAGACGAGGAAGATCCGTTGCCGATTGGTTACTCAGATTCCACATTTTCCAACAGAAAGTATGGATTTTCCGGATATTTGATTCCGTTTACTCGCTTTTTCCACGTATTTTCTCGATCTCTCATTTGTAGTTTCATTTCTCCGTGATTTCGTTGCGATTGGTACGCAAACGAGGCAACGATTTCTCAAAAATTACAGATTTGCCCTCTTTCGCTGTAGCCGGACTTCCTCGCAGATTTTGCGGAAAATTACTTATTTTCCATACATCCAAACGTAACTGTGTATTTAGCGAACTCGCTTTGGGACATTATTTTTGTTTATGTATGTTTTATTTATTTATTTATTTTGAACTTTTCTATCATTAGCTTCTTCTTTTGCGTTCAGTTGCACTTGCACCTTGGCGTTTAACTCAAGCTATAGGGTTTCTTTTTTTTTCTTCTTCTTCTTTTTCAAATAAAAATATGAAATTAAACTCTTTTATTTGCAAATAGTACACATCTTAAAGGGAATCCATTTCCATTTTCTTGAAAAGAGTTGCGGCAGGAGTTTCATTCCTCATTCTATTACTTACTACAAATGAAATTCTGCAATTTCTGTATTTCTTCCTTTTTTGAAGAATTTTCTTTTTACATACCAGTGTCAAAACATATTGCAAAATATACCCTTTATGCCCTATTGTCTATTTCTTTTAATGGATTCGATAAATATATTATTCTAATTAGTTTTTTCGAATCTTCCTTCTTGCAACTGGCTCTTACAGATTTAGACCAGAAACCCTTAACTTGTCCGACGGAAAAATTACGCTTCTGCCACTGATTTTTAGAGTAAAGCAACACTCACTTTCTTAGCTTATATCACATGGTGTAAAAATCACTATTTTTTTTGGCAGAAGAAATTAGAAACAAGAAATTCTAGTCATCTATATCGTAAGTTTTGGTTTAAGGAATTCTAATCTTCCTCGTTGCAGGAAGACACCGATTCAAAGTACATTTCAAGCCCAGATTCTTATTTCCTAATTGCACGAGATGGCATCATCGACAAGCTCTCCTTGTGCGGCATGCAAGTTTCTCCGGCGGAAGTGCCAACCGGAGTGCGTATTCGCCCCATACTTCCCGCCGGACCAGCCCCAGAAGTTTGCAAACGTTCACAAGGTTTTCGGTGCAAGCAACGTCACGAAACTCCTCAACGAGCTCCACCCGCACCAGCGAGAGGATGCAGTTAATTCCCTTGCTTACGAGGCGGATATGCGCCTTCGTGACCCCGTCTACGGCTGTGTTGGGGTCATCTCCCTCCTGCAGCACCAGCTGAGGCAGCTGCAGATGGATCTCAGCTGCGCCAAGTCGGAGCTGTCCAAGTATCAGAATGTCGGAATCACCGGGCATGGACTAATTGCTGCCGCCAATGGCCACATGGGCATCGGATTTTCGCGTGATCAGTTCTTCGTCCGCGAACCACAAATGATGATGCGGAATTACGACAACGAAATGGCTAGATTGGGTGCTAATGGAGCATACGATGCAAGTCTTCTGGCCATGAATGTCTCGGCAAGCATTGGTACGTTGGGGCAGATTCAGCAGCACAAAGCCGGAGGCGATGACCGCCGGGTCATTGGCCCATCTTAAAACTCTACCTCAATGGACGATATACTCACCTTAAAACTTTAGCCAAGGTAAAAATTCTTTTTTTTTCTTCTTCTGAATTTTCTTTCTTAGTTTGCAAATTTTCATCAAATGGGCGAAATCTATAGAAATTAATAGACATTTGTTAGATTCTTAAAACATTGAATTTAAATGGTGGGAGAGAAATTGAGAAATGACATCCAATTCGCTTGAAACTTGAGAGACAAGTTTTCGGAAGTAGTTGCAGACACCATTAGGATCAAAATCCATGTTTCAGTTGACAAAGGGCCCGATTTCTGCGAAGAAGGATTGTTTTAGAAATAAAAATAGGTGTGGCTTCTCTTGGACACTTGGGCCCACATTGCCAGCAAAAACAAAGATGTTTATCATTGGAGAAATCTTTGATTCTCTAAGTCAACTGGAATAGTAATTAAACTTCAAGTGAATTACTGTCACTAGTTAACATATAGGTAGAACGAATCTCATGTTTGTGGAAAATCTTGAAATTAAGTCTTCAGATTAATTAAATGAGACGACTGAACACCTTAATCTTAAAAGATTAGTCAAAAGTCATTTTGGTAACATTTTTAAAATTTAATTTTGAAGACCATAAAATCTAAATGACTAAATGTTTATAATATACAGCCATTTGGGGTCATATGATTATTTCGTTCATTTTATTTATTTTCTGATTTGCAGGGTAGGAGGATGGAGATTATCTTGTTAAGAGAGAGGGAGGGAGAAGGGGAGAGAGAGAGTGTTTGTAATTTTCTTCAAAATCATGAAAGATACATTAGAACCTCTATTTTGAATTTTGTTTCTTGTCTATATTTTTTGCAGTAATTATACTCTAGCCTCCCATCTCTAGTTTCTCTTAGCCAATATAGCAGATTTATCTACTCTGATACTATTTAGTAATTGATATCTCTAAGAATTTTTTTTTTCTAAATTACTATTTTTGGATTACATGATTATCCCTAACCCACATTAAAAGTGAGATTAATCCATGGATACACGAAACCACCTGTAAACCTTATGTATCAGGTAAATTCAGGAGATTTCCAACTTAAGATCTCTAGTTTAATTTTAGAAACTTACATCTGAACTATTGTACATAATATTTGAATGTAACTAGAGACTTTAGTTTGATATCTATTTCTTTTAGCTTGTATCATGTGCCAAAATTTAGGAAAACGTAATTGACCAGTTAACCATGGGTACTAAAATTCAAAGTCCACAACTTTTATGCCCCCACGTCAGATTATTTTTCTTTCTAAGAATTCATTGGGATTGATTATGATATGATTTGATAGTATATGTCATATCGAAAAAGAATACACATGTTGGAATGAGATTAGCAATATTCTCTCATCTCTGCTACAAATTTAAAAAATATTTTGATGTTCCGATTTATTATAAGTTGAGTACCTAGCAACATATGATAATGCTTATAGATCATTACTCACTCTCCTTAGTTCTGTATATTATATGTAATCTAAGCATGTGAGAGTGTCCATTTAACTAGGGTATTTAGCCGTCATTCCTTCACTTTGAAGTCTAAAATCCTAAAGTATTGTTGAAAACCTTTAAATAATTTAGGAGGAACCTGTCCAAGTGGACTGTATAAAAACTTGATTGAGCTTATCAACTCAATGGAATTTCAATTCGAGTTCGAGTTTAATATTTGAGAACACTGAAATAAGGTGAGAGAAATCCAGATGGGCCCCTTGATATTGATTGTTTAGATGAAATGATTGTCTAGTATATATTGGTTCCTAAGTCCTAAGCCAGGGAGAGAGATTAAAATTGTATAAAAATTCAAATCGCTAAACTTGATAAAGATTATGAAGATTCGTTTGGATGAGAGGTAAATTTTATATGAGTTTCTCTTATCTCATTTGATAATTACAGAAGAGAGATGAAGGAAAGGAAAGGATTTTCGGATTTATACGGGAGAGGAGAACACGGGTTATCTTTGTTTTCACTTCTTTATCTCTTGTCTAAATGCAGCAAAGGGTGAGCTCATAAAAGATATTTTTAGAAGTTGTAAATGAATGGGAAATGGAAATGGAGATGTGGGTTGTTGATTAAGGTTTTAGGGAATTTAATGGTGTCTGGGAGAGGGGAGGAGGAGGGGATAAGAGGGACAAAAGGAGAGAGAGGGAGAGGGAGAGAGAGAGAGAGGACAAGGGTAGAAGACAAAAGGTTCACAAGAGAAGATGTGAAAGTGAAGATTCACCGCAAAATCCTCCAACATCCTCCCATCACATTAAATCAATGACATGAAAGGCCGTTGCAGGAAATGTCATGGGCATTAAATAGACAGACCCAAGCAAGCAGAAAGGAATGCGCAGAGAGAAGAGGCGAAGGCAAGTGAAGAGAAGAGGTAAAAAAAAGAGTGAAATCATATCAGTTTGCATTTCAAACGTAGTCAATAGCATGCATGACAATGATGACGTACCAGCTAATGATGACTCTCTCCTTAAATGCTTCCACAGTACCACCCATGGCATCATGCCTGTGGATTAAATACATCCACACATCACCCCATTCATCATCCATCATCTATTTTTATAAATTACAAACCCACTTAAATGGTTTTTTAATTACATTATGATATAATATTTTTTTCCTTATTATTTTGAATTTTAAAGATTTAATTTTTATAATACATTCATTGTATGGCTTTACTCATAAAAAAATATGTTATTCGATTAAGAGAGTTCTTCCAATACATCTAAGTATTTGTTATGTTAAGTTGTGTTAATATATTTTTAAAAAGTAATTCACTGCTATTTTTAAGATCATCATTATCATCAAAGTCAAAGTCAAAATCTCATTTATTTAATTTCTATTTTTTTTCATTTGATTCTATTATAGATTATATATATATTACTCCATTGTTTCTCATTTAAGTACATAGCAAATATTTTTCCAAACTCAACCCTAGATAGAAATTAGGTTATCTGCTTTGTGAATTTCAATTTTGACCCTTTGATATCACTTCTTTAAAAGATTCATCAACACACATAATTCAATTCGAAAAATTTGTTTAATACATGAACAATACAATAAAATTTTAAGAGTCGATAGAAAAAAACCTGTTTTATACTTAGACTGGTCCAATACAAAATCTTTATAAATATACCCCACTACAGATCCAACAAAATTCTTCTCCATTATGGGATCCACAAATGTTGAGAGACCCATCACCCACATGAGGAAGTCCAATAATTTGGACTTGCGTCGACAAAATATAAGTAGTAGTACAAGATGATGTCTGGTCTAATCAGTCCTTGGAAAATTGGAGATTTGCAATTATAACCCTTACTTAATCCTACTCCTGCCTTAAGCAGTCCCATCTAACCCAACAAGCATGCAATCCATTGCAGTGCCGAAGTAAGAAGAAAGGGTAGGATGGGAATAGATGGTTTCTGTGAAGTGAAAGGGATGGTTTGAAAGGTTGGGTGATATCCCGACACGCGCACGCGTACCGGGGAAATGTGCATTAAATCGGGCGACTCAGAAATGGAGAAGAGAGGGAGCGTAGGCATTGAATTTGACAGTGCCAAGACCATGAAACTCCATTTATTCCTTTTGACCATTCCTTGTTGAGTTTGTCCCTTGCTCTTTGTTTTTTTTACCGTCCCAACACTCTTATTCACCTCACCCCTCTTCTACTACTCATTCCACAACCATGGAATAAAATCCTAAAAAATAAAGAAAATTTAACTAATGCTCGAGGACTCTCTCCCTATTTTTGGCAATCTATATAAATATATTTCAGAAGATATAGAAAAATGATAAATGTAATAAAAAATAAAATTTAAACGTTATCTCATTATTTTAGCTTTATAAATTAGATGTATAATAATCGATATTCCATGGTTACATCTAACAAAAGTGGGCCTCCGTAACTAGATGAAGGCTATGCATGTGGCTCTTAGTGAGTGAGGTCTTTCAGGGTTATAAGTTGACAGATTTCTTGATCTCATGGGAGGAGTGTACGAGTGGAGGCCCTAGGAAGATTAGAGTTCAACATAGATGACTCTCTTTTAAATTTAATGTAGCAACTATAAGAAAACCCGTACCAGTAGGAATAGGAGGAGTTCTTCAAGATACGAGGGGTGCGTCCTGCTTGCCCTTTCAGAATTAGTGGGGATCAGATGCTCTAATGAGATTGAGCTTTTTGTTACTAGGAGAGCACTGATGGTATGGAGATGCTATGGCCAAAGAGACAAGTAATAGAAGGGGAGTCAGATAATGCAATCAAATGGGCAACGGACAATAAAAGGCCACCGTAGAAACTAATCACGATGGTTAGAGATATAAAAAACAGGTTCAGAAGTCGGGAGGTATCCTTCGTATATGTTAGACAGACGACTAATGGCATTGTTGACTTTTTTTCGTAAAGGCTGGAGCCAACTCCCTACTCCAAAGAGTATTCCATTTGTAACCCACATTAGATAGGGTTAGAGGAGTTTATTTTATCAACAGACTGGAATTTGTTCTGTTTTGTTTTTATCCTTCTCTTTTTCTTTGGTCCATGTCTCTCGGACCTCTCTTGTATGATTTCTTCTTCTCTTTTAATAAAAAAATTTAGTTACCATTCAAAAAAAATAGTTATATCTAAGAGTTGTGATAAGTAGATGAATGAGCATTTGTTTAATCTTATTATCTATGATTTTTTTTTTGCCTATCCCACCCAATATGAGGCCCAACCTTTGATAAATATAATGTCTTCATATTAAACATAGATACCTCTCTCCCTAGAGTTGCTCTGAATAATAAAGTTATTTATTCTTAATATAGGTTTATTAAGCTAAAAAGTGGTTTATTTTCTTGCCCACATTATGTAACATTTTTTACTCAATTTTATAGATTTTACTAGAAAAATGATAAGCTTATATTTTAAAACATGTTATATTTTTTACTAATGCCTTCCTATATTGTCACCAAGAGTGTGTAGATAGGGACGTTTGCATATGCTCTAAGGATTAGTCAAGTGCTGTAAGAGACCTGAATACCTTGATCTTAAAAAAAAAAAAATTAACACTTCATAAAATTTAACTTCAATACATCAAAGTTGAATTCAGAAATAAATCCTATTTATCGAGGGATAGTGAGCTTAGGTGAAGCGGTTCTAAACTCAAAATTTACGAATAAAAATTAATGCAAATTTAAAAAAAAAAAAAATTCCAAATGTTTTTAAGAATAATAAATTGGACTATTTTGTGAAGAAACTTAAAAGTGATTGTAAACAGTCACTCATGCATATAACTACTGTGTATAGGGGATGTAAGGCCCATGTGGATCTCACCTAATGAGTCTATCAGAAATTTCTATTTTTTGAATATGGAGTATACCAATAGTTCTCTTGATTGGATATGTGAAGTTATATTTTTGAAGTTTTGACGTTTTGATGATTTTTTATTTTTAAAACCAAGGTATTCAAGTGCCTTATCTGAATTTTTCAGACGTCCCACCTGTTTAATTTTTAGAGCATGTGTAAACCTCTCAATTCACACACGCCGAGTATAGAACTAAGGGGAGTGACTTTTTTTGGACTTTTGATTTATTTTTAATTTTTAAGTTTTGTATTTTTTCCTTATCAAATATGATTTGATTTATCTAATTATAATATTTTTTTATGGGTTCAATATTTAAGGGTAGAGCTTTCAGTGGATCTATTAGATAAGGCTCATGTAGACTCCACACCCCTGTGTGTACAGTATGGGTACAAAAATAAGGTATGGATAATTTTTACTTCAATTTGGTCATTCTTGTTTTATGAGATGAATCATGAAAAAAGTATATTTATGATTTTTTATTTTTTTTATAAATCAAGAAAAAATAGAGAGAAGTGAAACTTCATTAATGTAAGTGCTAATGCAATCCCTAATATTTTACACCTATAGCTTTAAAACTCATTTAGTACAATGCTTGCATTGATTTTTTTTTAGCAATACCAAGTTATGAATTAAATCCCACATTACAATATGGAATTGACACTTGCATGAATCATTAGTAAGATAAACATAAATCAAAACTTCTGCAACCGAAACAAGGATTAGAATGAGGGTTAAGAACCTATCTCAAGAAGTAGAAATTCTAAGTTCAATTCTCACCGCACTCTAAAGGGTCATTCCTATTAGAAGTATTCAGTGTGTGTGAGTAGAGATGGTTGTGCATATCTCGAAAATTAGTCAAATGCTTTAAAAGGTCTCGACACTGGTTTTGATCGATATTATACATTTCGAAAGTAACATTTTATTCTCGCATTGAAACATGAATTTTTCAAAATCCAATGTGTGTCAATTGCTAGACCTTACCTAGTATGTGCCACTTTTCCTTTAAGATGTCGTTGAGACTAGAGACCAATGTGATCACCTTCGGTTTTTTTTTTCATTTGACATATTTTACTTGGATCCAATGAAGTCAATGGAGTTCACTGATTATGAGATAAAAGATTAGCCTTTAGTAGGTAGATTAATGAAACCTTTCTAGTTGATCTAAACTTTATTGCAGACGCACACAGGTTTGGTAATCCCTTCTCTCCTCTCTTAAATACGTGCGTTTTGTCGGGTTGAGGATGTAGAGAGTTACTTTCCCAAGATTCAAACCACTGAACCAAAAGAATTAAATATTCAGTGAGTCCACCACCAATCTGCCCTCATAAACTATCAATGCTGCATCTTTTTAGAATTTGGACTAACTACAACCCACAAGCAAGTCAGTTTATCAAATACAGCATTATTTATACAACAATAAAATTGAATTAAAATTATTATTGAAAAATGACATCCACTAAATAAGAGTAATTTGAGTGAACCCCAAAACGTGAAATTAATTATTAAACAAAATGACATTAAATAAATTGGAAGAGTCTTATTTTTCATAACCCGTGAGAGTTGGCTTGACAGTTAAGATCCCTAATAAGCTGGCTCTCAACATATAAGGACCTCATTAACAAAATTTTATATCACAGAAAGGTTTTCAAAATCTATTTACAAATTCATCCATTCATTTTTATAATTTGGTAAGAACTCCAATAAGCCGTGGGAAGTTCTGGGTTCAAGTTCAACTCTCAACATATTAGGACCACTTAGTAATAAAATTTTATATCACATAAAGATTTTCAAAATCTATTTACAAATTCATCCATCCACTTTTATAATTTTGTATCAAATTAATAAATTATATTTTTTTAAATTAAATAGAAATATCAATTCTAAGCAATTATTTTGTACTATTGGAGGACAGGTCTTGCAGTGGCTTTGTTGGACCATTCCTGTACTCTGAAGCTTAAAAAATTAGAAGAAATTATCTGTAGTGAACTGATTCACTCTCAATTAGATGGCCATTTTTTTATTGAACTTATATTAGTCTATTTTTCATCTTTGTACTCATTATTATCTTGATGAATATTATTTGTACTCGATTTTAATTATTTTGGAATCTACATAGATTAAGCTCAAGTTATATCAACAGTTAGAAATTTTTTATCCTTTAGAATTGTGCTTAAAATAAATTTTCCAAACAAAATTTTACCATACTTCCTATTAATATAAAATAAAATTATAACAAATACTTAAATTACTAGAGGAAATATTATATAAAATGATATAATTAAATTTTACACGTCAACTACAATTAAGGTCAAAAGTAGAGACACTAAGGAGTCCAAAAACTCAACTACTTGAGACAGTTTCAAGTCGAATTCAAATTATGAGTTTTTTTAACTATTCAGAGAACTGATATATAATCAGGAAAATAGATCAAATTTGTGTAGAAAACCATGATAGAAATAAAAATAGTCAATTTAATCAGTAATAGTCATTGGATACCAACTCCGACCAGATAGTTCAACTTGTAGACACTTTGATTCAGGAACTAAAGAGATTTTAAATTCGAGTCCCATTGTAATCCCTTTTGGAAGATGAAAAGAGATCCTAATAAACAAATAGTCAGAGTAAGATTAGTTTAAAGAGTTTTTATAGGCTCCAAAAACAGAGATGAGAGAGATTTTCAAGGAGGAGGTGCATGGAAGGTAAACAGCCATGGAGAGAGGGACTATTGTGTAAATTTTCTTTACATCCAATGCGGCAGCCACTAATTGGTCCTCCAATCCTATTTGGCAGCACCAGGTTAACTTCCCTTCCTGATTTAGAATAATAATTAAGAACATGAGATAAAGAGAAGAAGAAAGGGTGAGGTTAAAAAGGTCTTTCGATTTAACCATGAAGGGTTAGTTTGATGGTCAATTTTCACTATTAATTGTGTAAAAAAGAGGTACTCCTCTTAATTCTATATTCAGCGTGTACAAATAGAGAGGTTTACACATGCTCCAGATTACTAAATTCAGATGGAGCGCTTGGATACCTTCAAGGCCGGCCCTGAGATGCCTTAAAATCTCAGGAGCCCTAGGCGGAGTGAGATTTTATAGGTCCTTTGTGACTGGTATATTAAGGAGTTTAAGTATGTGGGGGCTCTTTCTGACTAGGGGACCTATTCCCAGGGCCAGCCCTGGATACCTTAGTTAAAAAAAAAAAAATCTTTCATCTTTTCAACTAAGGTCATGTCTTATGTGCACCCCTCCTTTAAACATAATACTTAACATGAAGTAGGGTTGCAGCTTGGGTGGTTAGACATAAGTTTAGGTCTTTAATTTTTAATATGAGTTTAAGCTTTGATTAAATTCTATTTCAAATCTAATATTTCAATAAATTTAACACTATTTCTCCTTTATTAAAAAAAAAGTCGCCCTTTTATTATGTGAGTACTACTCTACTTGGCCATACTTAACCCATCTTATCTACTAATAATAAGAACCCGTACATATGGTGCCAAAGTTTTTATTACTCTAGAACGTCCATTTTTTGGGCCCAATAATGGTAGAGGATGCCCTAAAATCTAGACTGTCCATTTGTTAGGCCCTATTTTAGATGGAAAAGCCCTGGAATTTTTCCAGAAAATGGTAAATATATTATTTTGCTACGACTGTTTTGGACCATTTTGCTTGATTAATTTTTGGGCAATCAGAATTTATTTAACATATTGACATTGAAGACCAAGAAATGGTTGAAAAATAAACTTTCTAGGGATGTAAAGGTGTAAATTGGTAGGCTTGGGCCGGGTGTACATGATCAAAGCCCAGTTATGGTTTGAAATTCATGGGCATTTTGAGCTGAATTGCCGATCCTGTAAATGCCGACGGCCCATTTAGGCCTAAGCTTGAAACTGCGAAGCTGTATTAACTACAGGAGAGATCATTTTTAAGATTTCGAGTAGGGGTGAAACTCGGGTCGGGTTTTGGCCCAAACCCTCATGACCGATCCGAAAATCACGGGTCGGGCTATGAAAGTTGGGTCAGCGGTCGGGTTGGGTTGTGAAGTCAGAAACCCGCATTGAATTCGGGTCGGGTTGGTTGAGAGATTTTTAAATTAATCCAACCCGACCCAATCAAACCCGACCAACCCAGTAAAAAGTAGGCTAAAGTAGTTTCAAAATGCGGGTCACGTTGGGTTAAAGTTGAGTCGGGTTATAATTCGGGTCGGGTTAGGTCAAGACGTCCGGGTCAAACATTTGGGTCGAGTCGAGTCGGGTTCAATATATTAGTAACTCGGGCCGGGTTGGGTTTTAAAAAACCCGACCCCACCCGATTTCAGCCCTAATTTCGAGCAAGTTTGTCGTCATGGAATGTTAAATGGGCCCGACTTATTTGCAACCCTATCCATTGACTACATTCAGATGGGCTGGGCCATGTCGTCCTAACATATTTGTTAATGGTTCAATCAAACAATGCATGCCATCCAAAGTTCCAAACACGAGTGAATATTGTCTCAGCTGGCCAGGCCTTGTCCACTTTCAGGCCATGACCTAAATACTGGGCCTGGATATGCCACCTAAAGTATACTCAGGGGTCGAAAATTCGGCCGAACCGAGATTTCGGCTGAGATTTTTTCTCTCTTCAATTTTTTTTTTTGAAATCTCGGTGGCTTTTTTTTTTTTTAAAAAAAATCATTTAAAAAAATAAAAAAGGCTGTTTTTTAATAAAAAAAATAAAAATGTCGGCCGATATTTGTCCATATCGGCCGGGCCCACAATTGATATTCGGCTGAATTATTTTATCTCTAGACTAGACTTTTTGTATAGGCCGAGATATCTCGGTCCTTGAAAACCCGAGAGATCTCGGCTTATACGCACAGTATCGACTGAGATTTATACCCTTGAGTAAACTAGCTCGACCTCAAAAATCTTTAGTACTATAAGGAGAATCATGCACTACATAGATAAGTGATAGGTTATTTAATCATAATAATAACAACAACAACAATCCAGTTGATGCCAACTTGGCATCACGCGAATAATGTCAATCCATGGCATGAATATTCGGCTCCTGGAATCTGACTTACGGTATTTATTTAAAAATATTTATTTAAAAATTATCGTCGATATTTGTAACATTGATGGGAAGGAACTACTTAGAATAAATATGGATAAAAATGTGATCTAAATAAATATCCAAAGGTATTGGCTCATTATCAATTTCATCGGTGTCTGAATCAGATCCTATTATTATTACTACTGATTACAAGTATTTTGGTGAAGGTTTATTGTTAATAAGAGAGTGCTTATGATATTAATTTAAAACAAGACGACAACACAATTATCACATTGAAATCCCAAACTTAGGCTTAGGTGGGCTTTACATTTTGTGCCCACTGAAAATATTTGTTTGTTTACAAAGGGCTTAAATGGGGTAGGTTGGGCTTTTGATAGAAAGAACCTGCTGGGCTTTGGGGAAAGTGCTTCTCAAATCTGCGTCAAGAGTAACCTCATTCATGAGAGAGAGAAACACACCTCTCCTCTGACTGGGTCTTGTTTGTAGACTAGAGTGGGGGTATAAATCTTGGTTGATAGTGTGCATATCGGACGAGATATCTCGGATTTTTTATGGCCGATACGTACAGTATCGACTGTACTAGTGAGATATCGATAGATATGATTGAGATCTCGCCGATATCGACCGATACATATTTATACGGCCGATATTTGTCCAAAAAAAATTTAGGAGAGAGATATCTCGGCCGAAATCCAAGAAATCGAGATATCGGCCGAGACGCTGATATCTCGGTAAAAGCGATTTTTATACCCTGAACTAGAGAGAATTATCTATGTGTATATTAAAAAAATAATAGTATTTAATTTTTTATTTAATTTCCAAAAGAGCATTTATTAACTCTCAACTTTAAATATTTAAACAAACTAAAAATATTATAACCTGAGATGTACATGACAAGTCCTTGTAAGCTAAATGATGTTGGACCCATTTTTTATAGGGCCCATTCTGTCTTTTTTTTTTTTCCACAATTAGACTTCAAAAAATGAGAATATTTTTTTTTTTTAATTTACGTGTGAGAAATCTCTAGTATTACTTGGCACTTTCTTCTTTCTAAAGTAAAAATAATCAGCTGAACTAACTCAAAGGGGGAAACGACAAAGTTTCTCTTTAGCAAAATGAGAGATTGAATTCTCTCTATATTTTTCTCTCTTCAATTAAGAAAATTGCAAACGTGTGATCTGCTTTTCAATTTGGAAATGTAAAAGCGAGCAGTTTGCTTCTTAATTAGATGAATTGTTTAGATGGAAACTGCAAATATGTTCGATGATGGCTTTATTTAAAATTTCTATGATTAAATATAGGATATAAAAATAATGTTAATTTGATCAAATAATTATATTTCTTTAACCATCTATTTTTTTTACTTTAAATTAAACTTTTTCTTAAAATTTATTGTTTTTCAATGTTACATAGGAAAGATCTTAATACTGTATCAGATTTCCAAACGTAAATCCAAATAAAACATAGAGCTCTCCAATAATTATGTTAGTTAGATCAATTCAGCAATACATTTTCACTCTTCAAAACTGTTCATTTTAAATTATTTTTATCTATTTTTAAAAAAAATATTTCTTTTTATTTAAAATTTTATAAATTATTTATACAAACAAAAATTTAATAAAAAAATATTTTGATTGGTCGAAAAGTCGACTTGAGAAGGCCGTTACCTGCTTTTTTACACATGTCACAGAGACAATGTGACGGAAATCCACGTGGCACGATTTCATCCTGTTACATTGTCTCATTCAAAAATTCAAACGGATACCTTGCACAGGGAAGAGAGTGAGAGAGAGAAGATGAACAGAGCAGGGAAGAAATGTTCTCCGGCAGCTCCTCAGAGGAAGGTCCGGACGAAGGAGAAGAAAAGTCCAAGAAGCCCATTAAAAGATCTCAACAGCAGCTCTTCTATCTCAGTCGAAGCCCCAAGAGGATGTTTTAGGTTCCTTCTCTCCAACTCTACATCCAAAACTTCCGTTCCCAGATCTAAATCTCTTCCCAAAACCCCCAAATCAGCCCCAAATCCAACCAGTCTCCACCGAAAGACTGAAAAAATTGCCTCAAACCTCAGATCCAAACCCCCCAAGAAAAATGCCCCCAGACAGACCCACTTCTGAAAACTCACACGAAGCACCCAGTTCACAGGCTCCCCAGAAAGCCAAAAGCTCGTATCTCCTCCATAGGCAGAATGGTAAGAGACCCATTTCTGGCGTGCAACTTTCAGAAGCAGATCCACAGTCCAAGGCCCACATGCATCAATCTTTTGTGGAGACTGGCACAGGTAAGAGCGCCCAACTGACATTCTTGACAGTTTTGGAAGAAAATGGCACCCCTTTAAATAAGTTGGCATCTGGAAATGGGTTGATTTCTACACCGGACAATGCTTTGCGAGGTATTTCCACTACACCTCCTCTGCAGTCTTCTGTATCTCCAAACCTTGATTTAATCAAGCCATCTCAAGTGAGATATGGGCCTCTATTTGATATCAGCGCCACTCCTGCAAATAAACTGTCATCCATGTCTAGTTTGGTTCCTACCCATGACAAGGAGGCCTCGGAAAAGCACACTTCAACAACACCAGATGTGAGTTTCAGGGCGACTTTGGAATTGAATGCCACTCCTGCAAATAAATCAACATCTGGGTCTTGTTTGGTTTCAACCCCTGACACCACAAACACACCCCCAATTCAGGCCTCTATATCCCCAGAAATCATCTGTGGATCTTCTTTGGTGTCTACTCCTGCTTGCTTTGCTGCTGGCTATGTTGTTGTTGGGGTCTCCGACAAGAGGAAATGCAGGCCTAGAGGCATCCTGACTGTGGGAGAGGAAGTTGAGAATCTAGAGTTTAGTAATTCCAGGGTTTCTTTGGTCCCTGTACCTGCTGAGGCATCCGTGCGTTGGCACTTGTCACCTTCTGAGGAGTCCAAGAAGAGAGCTATAGAAAATGCATCACCTGAAGTTGAAGGGTTGATGACCCATACTGTATCAGTTGAGAGGACCCATGGGCTCTCAGATGACAGCATTGTTAGGGTTTCCATGGTTACCTCCCCTACTGAAGCTTCTATGAATTGGCTGTTATCACCTTCTGAGGGTGAAGTGGGTGATGTCAATAAGGAGTCACCTATGTCTGGAGCAGTAGTGGTGCCCACTACATCTGCTTCAGATGCCACACCTTCATCTGGCCATGGATTTTGTAGCTCTTCAAGTTTTACTGCTGGTTTTGGGAGTAGGGTTCTAATGCCACAACATAAAGTAAATAGATACGATCAAATGGTAGAGAATTCTCCTTTATCTGTGCAATCTTGGGGAAGTTGCAATGTCATTTGCACCCCCGTGTCTGATTCAAGCTCAGACAGACAAATTGGGTCTTCTTGGATGAACCCAGATGATGTTTTGGAATGTCAGCACAACCTGGATTCAGTGGTGGAGGATCTTCAAGCTGTGAACTTGTCTCCTGGGAGTCAGGTTGGGACTTGTCACCCAACTGACGTTTCACCATTGCCCCCTTTGAGTTTCCAGTTCTTATGTCCAGTCACACCTTCCAATTCCTTAGATGTAACCGAAGCTCTAAAGCCTTTACATGGTCAGACATTTGGAATGGAAGAGTTTTGCAGATGGGAGAAAGACACGTCAAGTCCAAATTTTGAGAAAATGTCTCAGGTGAGGATATCATGGAGGGAGGGACTGATTAGTAGGATTTTTGAGATGGATGAAATGGATTGCTGTGAATGGCTCTCAGACGAAGAGGAAAATGTAAATTATCGCAGACGTGATCAATTCATATCTTATCCTGAACATGAATTGAAATCAAATGAAAGAGATTCTATCTTAAATAGTCAAAATGATAGGCCATTAGCCGATGGCTTTGGGTCTCCCCAATTCTTATTTGATAAACAGGGTGAACAAAAAGGCAAAGGGAAGCTTCCTTCTCCTGGACCCATTTCATGTGCAGAGTCTATCAGTACAGAGGGAGGTGGTTTGGTTGCATCTGGCGATTCAGATTGGACTGCCTTCTATAAAAACCAGCTGTTTGAAGTATAATTTCTTATCTCCTTTTATCTTTCTGAATCATACTGTATGCCATGATAATGTCAATTTCAGTAATCTTATCTGTAGATTGAGATCAGGTCACCATATGAGAACCTATTTGTTATTTACAATTCTAATGTTCAACAGTGTACTTCAAGACCCTGTAGCATAGTTTGAAGTTGCTCGTCAATGCAACCACAAGTTTATGGGTTTGAGACTGCTGATCATTATTATTACTTGTTAGATTTAAAAGGAGTTTACAATTCATGCTCGTAATATGCTTCTGTTCATTTCTTATGCAGCTACGCAAAACTGTCTAATGGGTTGCTTTTGAAACTTTTAAGTGAAGTGGAAAACTGTAATACCAGATGACAAATGATCAGAAGTCCGGAACCAGTTGTCTAAGTGAGTCCAACCACCTTTTGTGACCCAATTTGGCCCACCTACCTGTAGATTGCATTTTTGCCAAAATCACCTTGATTTCATTATTTTGTATCTCATGAGTGGTCTCCAAAATGAATGGACTGATCTTTATCCACCAGTTCAAATTTCATGTTCTTGATTCAGTAGTTTGGATCATCAAATCAAATTGAAGTAACCAGGTGCTTTGCAATCAAAATTAACTTTATTTTCGTGCAGAAACCCTTTAAAATGACTACATTCATGAACTCTAATAGAGACTTGTTATTCTTGTCCATCCATTTCATTTGCAGAAACAGAATCCCTAGAAGATCTGAGTCACTAGGAACACGGTGAAGGTGAATTATCTAAACCTTATTATCCTGTTCAACTGTTCATCCTTTCATGGGTTTTAGAGAAGATGCTAAAAGAAACAAATTAGTCATTTAGATGAATGGAGTTGCCAATGATGGCAGCTAGAGATGGTTGCCCTTCTATTTCTAGCATCTTGGGTCCAAAGAACATTTGGTAAACATATAGGATGATCAATACCATTCATCTGTAGATCAAGTATAAGTGGAGAGTTCAAGCATCAGATCCTCGTGACATCCATCTTGGTCTCATACTACAACCAAGGTTCAGCTTGCAGGGTAAACAAAGAGAAAAAAAAGGAATCAGCTTTTAAATTACAATTTATTATAAACCAAACACAGAACCTCACAATTCTTCAAGATGATTGGAATTTGGAACCTATATATACATTTATTATACATTTATTAAAATTAACATTAAAAACTGCATATTACTTTTTAACTGTCTTTTAGAATGTTATCGAGTTTCCTTGCATCTTAAACTTCTATATTACACTTGTGCGAGAATAGGCATACTACACACCAGTTATGCATGCAAACATTCGACTGCTTCTAGCACGAACGATTTGCCTAGATAAATGATGAGGCATACTACACACCGGTTATGCATGCAAACATTCGACTGCTTCTAGCACGAACAATTTGCCTAGATAAATGATGAGGCCTTTCGTCTTTCTTCTCTGGTGAAAACCTGCTGGAGAATACTTCGACTGACTTGCTCCGCCTGTGACCAACACGCTCTTCATCAAATACGGTGAGCACTTCTGGTGGCGTTGTCGTGTATAAATGGCTGTGAATTTGAGAATCAGAAACATGAAATCTTTGAGCTGGGCCCTGTGACAAACATCGATACTTCCGCCGAGTGTTGTTTCTCTTTATTACCCTGTACACCAAGGGAATCAGACCCTCCATCTTCGTTTGTTACAGAGAACAAAGCATTTGAAGGTTGAAGGAATTGGGTTTGGTGTAATGAAGGTTTCCATGAGCTTCTTTTATAAGAAAGATCTAAGAAGACATACAATTGACTTGCAGTGGGAAAGTATTAAAATACCCTTATTGGGTGTGTGTTGAATTTTTTATGGAGTTAAGGGTAGGTCTGATTAGCTTTTAGTTTGATTTTTAGACTGAGTACACTAAGAGCAGTTGCATTTATTCTAGTTGAAGTCGAGTTAAGATTACTGAAATGCCCTTTGAAGACTTGTGCTGTGCTAAAATAACCCAATTTGGTGCTTATACTTTGAAACATTCATCTTGTTTTTTTATTGAAATTGGAGGTGTTGAAGTTCAGTTTCCAAATGAAATTTCAAATATTCTCTGTTTATGTGATCGTTTAGAATTTCCATTATGACCATTGAGTACTCAAAACACCTTCCATGATCAGTTGTCCAATATTGATGATCCATAGAAGACTTATGCTGGTTATTGCTAAATTTTATAAGCTGCCTGTATTGATAGAACAGGTTTTGGTTCTAATAATAGACTTTATCTCTATAATGACAATTGAGTAATAAAATTACTGAAATCCCTTATCTTCTCATTTAAAAGATGTCTTCATTATTAATATTAACAACTGGGTTCTTCCATTTTTCCCCAACATACATGAATATCCCCTTCTGTGGTCCAAATCAAACTTGGGTGATATCAACTCATTTTTGAGAAACTTCTCTCTGACTCCTATTCAGCTGTCTCTATAATGTTTGGATATCTTCGTCTACAAGTTGTTGGAGGTTTGTTCTTTAGTTATTGGAGCTGATTGGGTTGCATTCATATTTTACAGAGAGTAGTTGTCATTCTTTATCCCATTTCTTCTATGGTTTTTACCTGACATCAGAGATCAACATCAATGGGCCTACTTATGTGGGTAAGATTCTACAGAAGTCGTATGCTCTTCGCCTTTCTAGCTTACCTAATCCATTTAGAAGGGGTTCTTGAGGTAGATTGCTAACCCTTCTTCTTCAAGGGACTCTTGAATGCTCCATTTTTTCATATTTGTGGTTCATAAAATGTCTGCAATATAATGATAACCAAGCTCTTGTGTGTCACATCTTAACCACTCTCTAATTTGAAATTAATATCTTCTTGGGTGTTTTCAACAATAAAGCAATCTATAGTCTGACCCATTAGACAGCGTTAGAAGTCTGGCACTTTTGTCTTGGAGTCACTTGTCAACCATAATTAGGGTTTAAGATGTATCTAATGTGCCATTTGTGTGTAAGATTTGCTTGAAGGTTTCACCTCTCTACTTAGAACCTATTGTGGGCCACACTAAGGTCGGAAATCACACTTTCTCATTCTCGAATCAATCAACTCCTATGAATTATATTCTTATTCAATTTGAACTCATTTGCAGTTGATCTCATTGTTGAATTAAAAATTCATCCAAAACCAACTCTATTTGATCGTTGATCTTGATCTTTAAAAATCATGACTTTTCAAATTTAATAGATCCGATGTTTTTGTGAGAAAAATCATCTTGAAAGTACTTTTGAAATGCATCCATCTTGCATTCGACTCCAACCTTATGGATCCCTAAGGCATAGGGCAAATTGTTGTCAATGGATGACGTCACCCCGGCGAAAGAGCTCCATGACATGTCATGGATGTGTAACTGACGTGGCCTCCAATTAAGGACAAAGTGAATGCTTTAACCTCCAATTAAGGGCAAAGTGACTGCTATAAGCAGGTGGATGTTCTTGGTTCCTCTCTCAATGATGAGAGTGTAAAATTATAAGGTAGTGGCCGGTGCAGCAAGGTCACTGAACCTCGCACGCTGTCCTTTAGTTGGGTCGTTTTCCTCCTTTTTTTTTCTTCTATTTTATTTTATTATTTTATTGAACTTTTAATTTTAAAAATCCAAAGTTTATATAGGTGGCTTAGGGTTCCCAATGTAGAACATAAAAATTTAAAGATCTTTCTTTTTTTGAATTTACATGTGGAAAATCATGGAAAACTCAGCGTAAAACTTCGCGGGTGATACACACTGCCCTTAGGGTACACCAAGTCAGGGAGGTTAAGCGAGATTCATAGAAATTAACTTTTGTAATTTTGAGAATTCTTTCGTGAATGGGAGTGAGAAGGTGAGTTTTTTTTTTAACTAAATTTATTGTAATTTTCTCATATTTTCACCCTTTTTTCCATAAATGTAAGCATCAAATGTCGAACTATGTTAAATTTGTCTCGCTTTTTGTGGCATATTTTATGTATTTTAATTTACTATAATATTTGCAATTGCATTTTCTCCATCATCATACCATAGTCTTATCTTCTTGTTATAATTTATTTGTTGCTAGGAAAGTTTGAATGAGATTGATTTCTTCAAGCAGGAGATGTAGTATGTATATAAAATGAAGATCAATTAATATTTCTCACATAATTCATTCTTGCAGACAAATTAATCTCGAGGAGTTGGTTTGCTTATTTGCGAAAAGTCTTAAAATCAATTTCACCTTTGCATAAGGGGTATAAAAACTAAAATGATTCTTTTAAAAAATAAAATAGTTTATAAACTCATTTTTTTATTTTCCGTCTCATTAAAAGATATGACTTTCAATAAAAATATTCTTTAATACATGTGCAAAAATAGGATTTTTTTTTAAGGATATCCTTTTCAAGAAAATCACTTTGCTACGGTGGAAGAATGGACTACAGTTCCAACATGGATCCATATTTATTGAATTTTTACATCTATTGCTATCGTGATAATAAATTAATGTATCATTATATAATTAAGATCCATATTTTACTTGACCTTAAAAAAAAAAAAGATCCATAGACAACACGTGTGGCTTATGAAACTGTGTATATGAATTCAGGACATATTAGGTTCTTATCTAATAGATTATTAAATTGGGAAATTACAAAGTGGAGATGCCTCTGAGGTTTAGACATTTGTTTGGCTGTTGGAGCAACCCACCCATCTTTTATTTATTACTTTTTAAAAATTCAAGTTGGAATGCATACCGGTTGAGTCAACCACGATTATGCTTACCTGTCCATAATTTCAATTTCCATTTATCATTTGAGAATTAGTGAAAACTACGTTACGTGAGAAGAGTCTTGCTGTGATGGCTGTCAAGTAGCTAATACAATCATTAACTTAGTGGATTTCAAATATCTAAATACTTTTAGATGGAATTTAATTGATTTATATAATTTTGAACACTTGTCACACTTTTACATTATTCACATCGAGATGTTTATCTCCTCTCTGATGGAGACACAACTGGTTGGGTTGGAAAATTTAAAGTCAAACCGACTTAAACCTACGTAACTTGAGTGTACTAAGTTATAAAACTTCATATTGAATTATATCAAAAGTTCAAGTCGAGATGGGTTGAGGAATTCGAATCAGATTAGATTCAATGAATTTTGACATGATCACGGTATGAATTTTGACATGATCACGGTATAACAGCCAATGACATTTTTCAGAAAGACACCCCACCCTTCTACATTAGATATTGCACTCTCTGATTTGTTATCTATACCCAGCAAGTGTAGGCGACCTAAAGGAGCCGCAACAAGACAAGATATTGGTTCCTATTGATTCTGGTCAATCCCCTTGCTCCCTTCTCCACGGGGTCAAATTTCCAACTCTTCCTAAAAAATCCAATTCATGCCGATTCTTCCTCCAACTATCGAAGAGATCTTGACGGAATTCTCTCGGTATACAACCGTTGAATACAGACTAGGGATAATTCTGCGCTGAGAGCCACAAAGACCCAAACCGTAAAGAGAAGAAAACCTCTTTGGAAAAAAAAAAAGCAGAGAATTTTTTTTTTTTAAGGTGAAAAACAGAGAAATTATTAAACATTGAACAAAGCCAATTATTAAAAATTTAACTGACTAGGGCAAAGAAAGCCTTTATAGCTAAGAGGCCCAGAGACCAAACCGTAAAGAGAAAAAAAACCTCATTGGAAAAAAGTAAAGCAGAAAACTTATTAATCATTGTACAAAGCCCATTATTAAAATTTAAACTGAGAGGCCCAAAGACCCAAAACATGCGAGAAGAAAGCCTCAATGGAAAAATGAAAGTAAGAAACAATTGAAGCCCATTAATAAAATTTTAACTGACTAGGGCTCAAGCAAACAATCTATTCGCAGCTTTGGAACTTGGAGGCCCAGCAAAATTGGAAGGGAGGGCCCAAATAACAATGACATGAAAATTAAGAATTTAATTTGGTTTGGTGGGGTGCGCCAGGCCCGTGCAATAGTGCAACGCATGGGCGACGCTTGAGGACCCCAGCAGCAAGCTGCTGTGGTGGGTCCTTCCCCTAAAAAAATAAATTTAATATCATGTGACCCGATGGGCCACGTATCAGATATTAAACTGATAAGAACAGATACTACACTTGATCTTAGCCAAAAGGCCTAGAAAGGTATGCTTTTTCTCATTGCAGCGATCTCCTTTTATAAACCTCTTCTCTGCTTCTATTTTCCCTTCTTTCCGATGTGGGACTCTAAAAGCTCCTCCTTTTTTTTTTTTTTTTTTTTTTTTATATATAAGCGTACTTTCGCTCTTCTAAGTCTGTTCTCTGAGCGAGACAAGGTGACGCATTATATGAAATTCAGGATTCATTAAAAACATAAACTAAATTTAATTACCTATGCTACTTGTAGAGAATTAACTCCAATATATTGTATAAGATGATAAATTTTTTATAATAAAAATTAAAATCAAATGTCATTTTTAACCATTAAATATAAATAATTTAAAATAAATGAATAGTAATAATAATTAGTTATTCAAAATTTCTAGGTTACATTAATTATATGAAGTTAAAATTTTACTCCTCCATTTTTTCTATGTATGATCTAGACATCTCAACCTATGATATTGATTTTTAAGAATTAAACCTAAATAATTTAAAATAATGAATCATAATAATTATTTTTTCAAAATTCAAGATTACTAGGTTAAATTAATTATATGGAGTTAAAACTTTACTCATTCATTTTTCTTAATTATGATATTCGTTAAACAAATTTTAGTAATTTTATTTTTAATTAAATTTGTCCCTAGTGCCTTCACAACATTGCCTTTATATAATGGGATATTTTGCTGAAAATATCTTGAAAATTGTAAATTTGTGTCAGTACTCAAATTGGATCAAAGTGTCTCATACCCCTAGTTATACTTTTTTGGACTAAATTACTCATGCTACTTTTTAGAATCAAAAGTGCTGCCACAAATGACACTACGAATGTAGTGCTTTCAACGGTATATATGGGCCAGTAAACTAGTGCATTGTTCTGGCGGTCGCAGTGTCATTTGTGTGGTGATTCTAAAAAAAGTAAGATAGGTAATTTGGTCCAAAAAAAGTCTAACTAAATGTATGAGATATTTTGACCCAATTTCAGAATTTGTACCCAAATTCACAATTTTCAAGGTATTTTCAACAAAATATCCCTTATATAATGGACATTTTTAATAAAAAAAAAAAATCTCTTTCTATATGTCAAAATGAGTGTACTATATTACAATCATGTCATCATTCAAAAATTCAAAAAAATTGAACAAGCCAGTCCGTGTTGACTTGATTTAATAAGAACGAATCAAGCGAGTCAATGAATTTTATAATTTTTTTGGGTCAAGTTATATACGAAAATAGTTATACTATTGAGAGACAACACGTTTTCTCTCGATTGGTGATGCACATGGTATCAGTTACTCTTGAGTCTTAGGGAGCTTACAAGGGTAGAGTTTAATTGAGGAAGATGACTTAATTTGAAAATATTTTTATTATGGTATTTTTCATAAAAAAAATTACTCTATCTGATTTGAAAAACTACGATTTTGAAGATTCAACAATCAACAGTCAAGATAAAGTTAGTTTTGAATAGATTTTTTTATCATCAATAAGATCAAATTTCAAATAAATTTAGATTATTTATAATTACGATTAGTAGAGAATAGATGAGTGTGAAAAGTAGAGAGACTGATTTTCCATAGGAGAACTAAAGGCACCAAATGCAGCTACCAACGGAGGATACAGGGAATCAAATCAATGATAATATCAATTTCTGCTGGCAAAAACATTTTAATGGAATTTTGTCTTCATGATAATATTTTTTTTCATAGAAAATGAAACTACAAAGTTTGCTTCCACAATGATTTATCAACAAAAAAATTCAACAGGAGAGTGGGCGAGTTTCTAGTCCATTCAAATATTTTATGATACTTTTTTTTCTTATTTAATGCATATTATAAATAAATTTTAAAAAAATAATTTTTTAAAGTAACTTTCTTCTAATTCGTCTGATAAAAACAAATTTAAGTTGAAAATATATCTGTAAATCTTTACTTCAATTTAAATACAAAAACAATAAGAAATATAAATATATAATAATTTAGGCAGATCTTTAATTAAATTTGTATTAAAGTCTCATGGGAAGTGTTTTCAAGAAAGAATTGTTTTATATATATTACTCTTTTTTGTATTATTATTTGATGAATTTTCAGAACTCTCTCTACAATGATTTAGTTTTAGTGAGAAAGACTTTTTTTAAGCATATCAACACAAAATATATATATATATATATTTTATTATATGAATTGACTCCTGACCTGATTTAACCCAACCAGAATTGATTGACTCAAATTAAAAATGAGTTGGGATTTTAGAAATGGATTGTTCCTTTTGCAGAAGAACAATCTCCTGCAGTGGAAAAGATTTTGTGCAACCCACCACGTAGGTTACACTCGATTATGCTTTTATTTTTTTATTTTTTTTTAGACTTAAATAAATGATAAATCAATGGGATTGAAAATTCATTTAAACTCAACATGTAGACCAAATCTCAACTGTAAAGTCAAATCTTAACTAATTGATCTTAGTGTTCGAACATCACTCCGTGCCCTCGTTTCTTTTTTAAAAAATATAAAAACACATGATTTTTGCCACGAAAATCAAGTTGCTGAGATTTGACTTTTTAGTTGAAATTTAGTCCACGTACCAAGCTTCAAATAAATTTTGATCCTACCAAATTTTTTTTTTAAGATTCATAATTATTCTAAAAAAAATAAAAAGATTTGACATACAACTTATCCAGTCTTACTAAGTTTTCCACCTAAACCATTCAAACTAACAATTTCCAGGGATACCTCAAGGGTAGAGATTTCTTGGACTTCCCTTACCCCATAAGAAATAAGGGAACTTCTATTTTAAGTTTTCCTTGTCCAAACATAGCCATTATCTCTTCCTTGATCCAATGGAGCTTACTAACAGAAAAGATGTAGAGAGAGAGAGACTTATAGCTGCATCAATATTTTTACATGGGAAGGCATGTCATGGTAAAAAGTTAAAAAAAAAAAAACCTTAAAAAACCCTGGTAAGACCCCATCCAAAACCCTGCATTCCCCATTCTATACCTGAATTTTACTGGGATGTGAAAGGTGAACCGATTGCTGAGCAATTGTCCTCAAGAGAAGGAAGGAGCCAGTCTAAGAAGCCACTGCATGTATGGCCTTTCAACCTCTTAGATGAGTAATCAACTACCATGCTCCAAAGGTCTCCAACTGTCCATTCATGTGACAAGATCCATTGGCTCACCTATCAAACAGAAAAAATATGTCAAAAACAGTTACCTGTATCAGTCACCAGAGGCAAGGTATATACTTCGGCATGGGAACAGAGGAATGATTTTGTCGAACGCTATTATTTCAAGACCATAAAAAGCCAATATTTCAGCCTTAGGCTAGAATCAGTATTTGGATTTTGACCCAACTGAGGTGGAATATCTCAGTACCAGACTTGTGTCCCCTGGTTATATCTGGCATGGACATGGTGTGAACTGAAACTTTAGCTAATATACGTGAAATACGGCCAAATTTGTTGGCCAAGCAACTCCCAGGCCAAAATATTGGTTTCAGCTGAAATTAAAATTATCAAGTTCAGATTAGATCAAATAGATCACATTTGGTGAAGAAAAATGAGTGTTTTTGAACTGAGTAAATACAAATACTTTGCATCATGACTTGATATGATCATATTTGAAAGGAAGAAGGCAGAGTTGCAACTGAAAAACAAATTATCCTCTATGAAGAAGAGTCTGAGAGCACTAGAAAATACCTCTTCTAATCTCTGCAATGCTGTTTCTCCAAATGTGTAGTAAAGAATGAAAGGTCTTTGTGCCTTCACATATGGACCCAGTTAATTTAAGCAAGAAATATTAATGAGGTTGAAAATAGAAAGAATTCTGCTCAAGATAAGAATCATTAGGGTTTTTTTTTTTCAACGTAAATCCAAATGTTTTTCCCCTTCTTTTTTATTCTCTCAAGATATTATTAGTAGAAATGGGACAATAACTAGATAAAAGTTCTTTCCAGAAAAGGGTCAATTAAAAAAAAAAATCTCTGAAGAAATTTCGTGACATTATTGTTTCTATTAGTTACATTTTTTCAAGCTCTTTTGAAAAGTATTACTTAAAAACACAACATTAAATTAAAAGAAAGTTGCATCTTGAAAGAATATGATTAGAATGACTACCTGAGAAGCTGCAAGCCACTGCATCATACTCTTGAGCTCTGGGTCCCCACCAAAAGCTCCACAACCCCAATTGCCAGTTGCAACGCCTATACAATCTTGAGATTCCAGATCTGGTCCATGTACAGAACTAAAATTTGTAATCAGTTCCACATGCCTTGTTCTGTCATTTGATGTCATGACAGGCATAGAACCTCCAGTATCAAAGAGCATTTCTTCAGGATTATGGGTGGAACAATGGGACTTCTCAGATAAATCGTTGCCTGTTCTGATGGAAAAGTCATCCCCCACCTGCTTTAAAAATTAAAAATAAAAGGCCTAAACTATACATATTATGAAAATATCTGGAGATACCTCCTAAAATAGAAACCTAGGAAAGAGTTTAAAATAGCCAACCCACTGTGAATCTGGACATATCCCAAATTGGCACCCATTCCCCTTCATAACATTCATTAGAGCTCTACAAGACAAGTTTAAACTCCTAAATGTGTACCATGATGAGGGATAGATCTGAATTTTGCCTACAAATAAGGCCCCTGAGCGGCTGAGCCACCTAGTGACCTTTCTATTCACCCATTCCGTAGTGATTTGCATACTTTTAGGTGGACCCTATGATTAAAAAAGGTAAGGTCTATTAGCAAAATGCAGACCAGTACGCAGGCGCACACACATGCAGAGAGAGAGAGAGAGCATTTACAAAACCATGGGTTTAGTTCTCTGTTTTGTATTTCTTGTGTTTAATCAAAAGAGGATACACGTATATATAGAATATAGAGAGTCAATCAAGGCGAGCAAAACTAGAAAGGAAGATCAATTTCAATCAGTGGTATCTAAAGGTCAAATGCACATGTAAAATGTGAAATTACTATAACATTTACGACATGTTTAAAACCAGTATAACAAAAGGAACAATCGAGTCCAACTGGCTATGCCACAAAAGTGGTCCAGTTCACCTTAAGGGGCTCATTTAACCCAACTGTCAAATTTTGGATGGCTGGATTTGAATATCAAATGTAGCTTGCATATCAAATTTTCAATTTTATTAGATGATCATAACCCATTGAATTGTGAGCACGTAATTTCAAATGTTAGATTGAATTCTACATGCAACTTATTTTGGAGGCTGTAATCATCAAATCAAGATTATTTTTGTTGGCCACATGCTATGCAAGCAAGACCCTCATCCAACAGTAGTGGATGGGCCAAAGTAGCAACATAAGGTAAGTTGTACTACTAGTAGAACTGGTTGGATTTGATCGATTCTCATATGAGAAAGGAAAGTTCTTGAGTAAGCTGTAATGACTGGACCAGGTGGACAACTATAGCATGTGGTTGTGGTGCCACTGATCCACCAGATTTAAGGGAGGTTTGTGAGACATCTACCAAAAAACTGCTCCAAAGGGCATTACCAGCCACCTAATCCAACAGTATGGTTCTGGGGAATTCACTAATTTTATTTTGACTGTCTATATCAATACCTTAAATTAGATGACTAGGAATGATAAATGGTGCTGATTTTGGGTAGGAATCTAATCAACTTCTCATATCTTCTAGGCCAGCAGGCTCAACCACAAGCCATGTATCACATGTTCAGTCACTTGTTACACAGCTTAAATGTTGTGCACAAGTTATGCAAGCACAAATCTATAAGAAAAGGCTGTGGTGGAGGATACTCACTGGATGAATGCTCCCAACCTTCACATCCAAACCATCCATATCCTGATCAAAACTATCTCTGTAAATAGCATGTTCTTGAATAATTTTCGTGTAATGATGATATTTTCTCTGATCAAGAAATCCACAGAATGCCTTATTTGTCTCCCTGTTAACTCCACCAGTTAAAATAAATAAATAACCACTCAAAGAAGTTACTGACGTTCAAAACAAATACAAGATATCAACTGAACAATCATTGATACAACCCCAAGAAGTAAAAATACACAGAATAAAAAAAAAAAAAGTCATGTAATCATCAACAAAATAATACGAGATTACAATCAAATATACTATACAAAAAGTTGTGACACAAGTGACTGTTTCAATAATTAACAGAAATGAGCAGAGACTAAATGTGCATGCGGTTGATATGATGGAAGAAAAAAAATACTGTCACAAAACTTTTGGGGTTGTAACCGTTTCAACAATGAACAGAAATAATGAAGAAAGATCAACGTCTATCAAGGTAAAATGGTGACACCTAAACATACACAACAAAGAATACCTAACCAGACCATTTTTATGCTATCTGGAATTTTCATATCAAAAAGAAGCGCCTGAATATTTCTTCTTTGATTAGAATTTTTTGTTGGCATTCTTTTGATTGGGTCTATGCCTAGATATGGTGCTTATCTAAAATCAACTTCATTGAATGACTCTAACCATGGCTTTGAAGGATCCAAAAAACAATGGTAGCAATTTTAGGAAGTTCAATAAAAACAGGGGTGTAACCTGATTATGGGATTCAATTGGGTAATGAATTAGTGATCCAATTCAATGGAGGGTCATGGATACCGGATGAAAAGAGTGCAAATGGGCCTAGGGTGGACCCCACACGAAGGGCTCTCATGGTGTGTGTGCATGCATGTGTGGTACATATTTATGTACTAAGGCCCAATTTAAAATTTCAGTGAGATGATTGTCTTGAGAAAGTTCGATATATATATATGGGGCAATTGGGGTTTATAATGTGTATACGCACAAAGTTGGCTAAACAGCCTGAAAAGCTCGACGGGCCTCATAGGTTTTTTTTCCTCGAGAACCTAAGCCTCCCCATACATTAAACTGGCTCAAAAAATCAGCACAAGTGACGCAGTGGGTAGGATCGGGTCTGGGAATAAGATGGGTTTGAATCAGATCAATGGGTAAACGGGTCCATGGAGGGTCAAATGGGTCTCACAATTAATAATAATAAAAGATATGAAGAAAGGGAATAGGATCAATGGGTAGGATCAACGTTGGTGGATTTTAATGGATGATGGGACTTATTATTTTAATAAAGGCATGGTGGTGTGTGGTATGTGAAACTGGGATGGGAAAAATAATTAAAGAGAGAGAAAGAATGTGGTAAAGGGCTTGCAGGGACAGGGTGACGGATCTGTGTTGTTGGGCGATGGGGATGGTGAGACATGAGGCTCAACCAGGTTCTGGGCATTGAAAGGACTGTGTGATGGCTGTTTGGTGGAGGGAGTAGATGGCAACGTGCAAGCCAAGAGGACTGCAGAGGCGTCGGCATAAAGGGGACAGCAAGAACTCTGCTGCTTACCCGTTCGCGGAGACAGAATAGAAAGAAGAACAAAGAAGGGGTGAGAAGAGAAAAGAAGAAGAAGAAGAAAGAAGAAGCATAAGAGAAAAGAAGGAGAAGAGACAAAGAAGAAGAGAGAGGGGGGAAAGAGGAAACGGGAATCCACCAGTAGGGAGGGGAGAGGTTTGGAAAAATTCCAATAACAATTCATTATCAAATCTATCCAAAATACAATCCTGAATGGGGTTTTTAAAGAAAACCCAAAATAAAAAAATGGAAATAAATTTAAAAACGAAAATGGAAAAATAGAAAAGGAAATAAACCTAAATAAATCTAATTTTACAAATATAGAAATAGAAATAAATAAAAATAGCAATTGCTGGATTTGACTGAGCTTCTAATTTCAGACCCAATGTCGAGTCGATGCACATGCTGCATCAACAAGCCAGCCCATTGATTAAATATACATGTTTAAAGTCCAACCGTCTCCATTGGGGTTAAGCCCACGAAAGCCCTAGAGAAAGCCAAAGGAAAGGTAATACTTAGGTTCTTTCTTAAAAAAAATCTCAACTCGTGATCATCAAAGACATTTAACCCATTTATTTGTGGTTAGGGCTCACCATTGGATTTGGCAGATCATTTTCCATGGGCCCAATGCTTATCTACATCCACAGGACTCTAGATTGATTGATTGTAGCAATGGGCACTTAGCCATATGCTCTTTGTCAAAAGCTATAATGCAAAACTATGCAGTTTAATTTTTCCAAAGTATAGTTTACAGAAGCTTCAAAAGGAACCTATTATCATCTCAAGAACAAAAGCTTAACATACCTGAGGAGACCTTCAACTCTATACTGTCGCATTCTTGGATTGCATAATGCATCTATTGCTGCAATTCTTGTCTTTCGTCTACCCAGAGAATTTACTGGTTTCTTATCCAAATAGTCGCCTGTAAATGTAAATGAGGCAGCATAACTGCATCACATAATGAAAGTCAATACACAAGGACTAGTCCATACAAAATATTTTAATGGCAAAATAGGTGATCATCCTAAAAACTAACAAAAGCACATGTCCCAAGAAGCGTCTCCCACTAATGATAAATGACCAACCCAAATTTAAAAACGCAACTACAAAATTAACTAAATAGGTACAAAATTATCCAAATCAATTATCAACACAACCTTGAGTACTTTGACAATCCTAAACATGACTAAAGGAACAAAATGATCATAATGGCATACGAATAAAGTTGGAATATTTAATAGAAGAAGAAGAAGAAGATGAAGCCAAAAGCAACTTATAAAATCAATGTGGAAATAAAATGGAACTAGGTAAATTCCATTTAAATATCTGCCTCAGCACCTCCATCCCACCTCTCCTCCAATCCCAATCCCACTCCCCCTCTTTGATTTTTTTTTTAAATATGTGCAAATTGACTCGGAGTGAGGGGTGGAGCGTGGGTTGTCATGTAATTGTAAGAAGCATGGGGATTTCAAGAGTGGAAGGATAAAATCAAAATTGGGAAGCTGGGCACTTGTGCAGAAGAGCTAATAAAGAAAGTACAAGAATTATGATAGAAAGCAATGCAAAAATCAAATTGTAAGATGTGTCGCTATATGATGAACTACCACAAATAGAATCCAACAGAATATACAATTTAAAATAAAAAGGTACATGTTTTCAATTTGCTCCCAATTCAAATTTTGTTTCTTTGAGCAGTGAGGACAACTATGCACATCTGAGCTCAAAATTAATATTACTTTATTTTACCCCGCACCGGTAGCTCAACAAACAGGCACTCTGGCTCAAGAACCAGATGTCCCAGGTTTGAGTCCCATAGTAACCCGATGCACATTACTTGTAGGGGGCTGCATACATCCGAAGTTTACCCAATGCCTTCATACTCGGGAACATGTGGGGGTCTTGAGGTTCTTTGTCACCATAAGAAAAGAAAAAAAAAAAAAGAATCCAACAATAATTGACGTAAAAACCAACACAACTGACAACAAGAAGCCACAAATCAACTCTAACCTATCCAAAAGGATCATTCAGGTCTATCTAAATTGGATATTGAAGAGGAGAGAGAGAGAGAGAGTTGAAATTGTAACTTCTGTAACTTAAGCACTAAACCATCTTTCAGGTGAATATTGTGTAGAACCTTTATTCCAAGACCTACACAATTGCCTTTTGTACCATAGTCTATCTATACATTTTCTTAGGAATTAATTTTGTTAAAGATTTTAAAAAAAATGTGGCATGAATACTAAGAATCAACAATTAAAACAATTCTAAAATGAGCATACCCTCTATAATTTGAAAACCTCTCTGCACCAACAATTTCTATGGCTTCATTGTCTTCCATTGCAGGCATGAAAAGCATGCCTACAATTAATTCAGGATTGATCATGAAACGGATTTCTTCCTACATCAAAAAATAAACACATGAAGGAGAAGTAAATTCAATAATCCAAACATACTAATTAATTAATATTATAATGCACCCTAGACACGAGGAACCATAGGATCCATGATTCAAAATTTTGCAAAGTATCCCCCAAGTCTTGAGTTTGTCCACCTTTGACCCATGATTTGATGACCCACACCACGGTGTTTCTTGTCTAGGAAAAAAATAGAGATTTCATTTCAAAAATATATCTTGGGATGTCTTCAAACCTTCAGGCTTTTGCTTAGGATCATCAAGGAATTTCTCATTAAAATAAGGAAAATTAAGATTAATAAAAATTAAAATTTGGACAAGGATGCCTTAGATATCTATTATTTGAGATTTTAATCCTTTAACTGACAGCCAACAGAAAGGAAGTTAAAAAGAAACATCATGATCCAGTGAAAGGTAAATGAATGTCCTTGGTGTCCCAACCTCCTGTTTCTGGCACTCCCATATAGGCTAGAGGCCATCATTGCAACATGGACTCATATATGTATTGATCCAAGTTGCACATTCATTTCCTCAGGCCCAAGCATAATTCCACAACCTAATGGTTAAGTTGGACCTGAAGGAGAGTAGCATATAGTCAGACCAGGCTGGGTCAGGCCCAAGGCTAGCCAGTCTATTATGAGGAGAATTACACAGTCATCTCAAGCCCACAGCCTAAAATCATCCCAAACTAATCCCATTAGTAAATTATTAGGTCTGATTGTATTGAATTTGCCAGGCCATTAGTACAGTTTTAAAGCAACTACAAGCCAGGTCCCTCCAAGCCCATTAACTTAAAAATAAAGATCATATCCAACCCAAAACAAGTTGGGTTTGGGCTAGCCTGCCCACTTGAAAACCTTCAAGAATCCTGCATAATAATTAGGTCAGCCTGTTTTTCAATTAGCATAAATTACTAGTAATAAACACTTGATTCATCAGTTGTCAAAAAAATATACATATGTTTAAACTTTCTAATTATGAAAATTAATCACAGGTACACAATCACTTACACACGTGAACATGAATTAATTGATTAATCTTTTAGTGAAGAAAATCATGTTAACATTCTTGAGGTAGAACTCATTCTCAAAAGCTAGCCATTGAGAGGAGGGTGCCTCAAGTGTAATATAATCATTGGTTTTTCAGTCTAGGCGATATGGAACTTTTTGTCAACTTCACACCCTCTCTCACGTGCTCCCTCATATGCAGCGGGCTCCACGTGGAACCTGACTGATACGATGAAGAAAACTATGTTAATATTCTTGAGGTAGAACTCACTATCAAAAGCTAGCCATTAAGATAAACGTGCCTCAAGTGTTATATAGAGTCATTGGTTTTTTAGTATAGGCGATGTAGGACTTTTTGTCAACTTCACATTTAGTATATTGACTATTTAATTATCATAAAAAAAATATATGTGGAGTATTTACTTCTTTCAATTCCTTTCATATAAAAAATACAGGGGTGTATAAATGTGCATACATGATTCAATACATTAAAGAAATTTCTCTGGCCAGTCCACTACAAGTGAATGGGGCCTAAAATGGGTAGCCACTTAATTTTAGTTCCCTATTTCTGAATGAAAGAATTGAACATTATACCCAGTTCATAATTAACTATTGATAAAAGATAAACCATCGAACCTTGCTCACCACACATGGTCATACAGGATTATGATACACAGGACATGTGAAACGTGAAGCATGGAGGGTCTGTAGGGACTCACGTACTTGCAAATAAAACCTGATGATTTAGGTGCTTACCAATCATAGACTCAAACCCACTAGAACTGTGAAAATTTTGAATCTTTTCATTGGAGATTGGGACCCTGTGGCACCTTAATGTACTTCAGGAGGAAGGAAAGAAAAGAAAATAAAAGCACTTCACTAGAATACAAGATTCTCATTCATAGAACTGATTGAGCAAAAGAAGCTGAATTTGACTAGGAACCATGCCAAGTAGGCCATGTGTTAATGAAATGTGGCCAGGCATGCAAGTTGTCATACACTTCCTACCTGAAGACATTGGTGTGTCAAGGGCTTAAGGAAATAATACCCCAGTAGCGTGATGATGATAGTTGGTTTTATGATAGAATTAGTATTAAAGAACAATAACTGTGATTCATAGCACACCATATATTAAGGGAATTCAATGAGTAAAAGGGGCATGTTTCATGAGCAGAACCTAAAAATGTAGCAGTCTTAACAATTTTCCCTTCCATGGTAACGGTATACTTTTTAGGTTCTCAGTTCTTTAAAGGGGAAGAAATGTAATTACATAGAAGTGCAAATCTATTGAGTAGGACGTTATAAAGAATGATTGAGTAGGACGTTATCAAGAATGACATATAAAACCCAGAGAAAGTGACAACCAAGCAAGTGTGCATCTACCAAGTCCAAAAGTCTAAGAAAGGAACCTGTACACAACCCGTATGAAGAGCACCACCACCAATATATTTATTGGCAAAATCTACTTCAATAGCTTCATACTGCTGATCTTCTATGAAGCCTAAGTATGAAATCTAAATGAGAGAAAAATATAATACAGTGAGACACTTAAGCAAAAGTAGCTCTAAAGATAAACTTAAAAGTAAAGTTAGAGATTAAATCATCTAGGAGTAGAGTGGGCTTCTTCTCACTTCAATATTCTATTTTTTTTTTGTTTACCTTAAATGAGCAGAGAGGAACAATAGAAGTGCTCCAGAAATCAGCATCAGGATATGAAGTACAAAGGGAGCTACGCTTCAATTGAAGAACCTTCCGCTCAAAAGAAACAAAGCCTGCTGGCATACACGAGCATATCCGTTCAAAATAGTGTAAAAGGCACTTAATCTTATTTTCCTGGCTTTGTTTTGCATTGGGATATAGACACCTGGAAAAAAAAATTGCTTAGCACGGTAAATTTGTTATCTAATGAGTGTTCATTAATCAAATTTGTTATCCAATTAGTCACTGTATGTTATAACTACTGATTGCATATGTAGCCATTGAAAATGACCTCCAGATATGGGCATAACTACTGGCGTGATATTGGGTGTAACTGCCAATCACTTCAATGTCATTTCCCCATTTTATATAGGGTCACATTCGATGAGGATACAAAGGTAATGACTGTTTTGAGGTGATCAGAGGATCAAGTGTTTGGAATGCTAGATTTTGTTGAAACCTCACTGATGTAGAGACCACTGAGCCAGTTCCATTGTTGCAACTTTGCAAGAGACGAGGATTGCAGGATACCGTGGCCAAAAATCAGGTTATAGTTCTGTTAAATTGATTTATGTGTGGTCAGCAAAGAGTGTAGTGATAGCAGTGCTATGCCTTCACATTTGATTAAAAGCAACCCCAGGTATATTGGTCTTTCAGTTGCATGGCTGGATTTGGTATGATTTGATGATAATTTTAGAAAATGGCAAAGAATCATTGTTAACAGATGCCCTTTATGTCATCAGAAAAAATAAATGGTTGATCATTATATTATTCGCTGCCCTTTCACTTCAGAAGTTTTGACAGGTGCACTACAGCTGTTTCAGGTGCAACTTCATTTCTTGAACAGTAAATGATCTCTTCTGCACTTGCCTTTAGGGCATGATTGTGTGTTTCCAAACATAAGAAAGTTGGAGTGGAAAATCAAGTTTCCTATCCCCCAACTGCCCCCTCTCTCTTCAACAAAGTGGTTTCCATGCAAATGACCCTTTAGGTAGAGAAATCTAATTTGCACAAGTATCAATATACTTTTCATTGGAAATTATTCTTCCAGCAAAGATGGGGAAACAAAAAAGTAGATTTGAAAACTGACTTCCTTCCTTCTCGTAAAAGGTACCTTGTGTTTGTGCAAAATTCCCTTTTAAAAATCCTACTCTCAATTAAAACACAAATAGAACCTTAAGGAAAGTTCTATGTTTGGTATTACGAGATATTTGGTTCTTTGGTAATTCTATGGAATATCTGAAACAGTAGATATTAAAATGAACTTCCTTTTCGTAAAAGGTACCTTGTGTTTGTGCAAAATCCTATTCTCAATTTAAAACACAAACAGAACCCTTAAGGAAAGTTCTAAATTTGCAATTATGAGATATTAGGTTATTTGGTAATTCTATGGAATATCTGAAACAGAGACAATTGCATTCTTGTACTCCTTCAAGTGAAATGCAAGGCGAATTCATAGGCTGTCAGTCTCGAGGAGTTTAAGGAATCTTGAAATATGACTTACATAGAGGGTTTGGATTGACAGTTTGATGAACTCTAATGGATCTGTTTTGTCTACCCTTAAGTATCTTATCATTTTACCTTTGTCTTTGGGAGCTAGTTAAAGTGTATTATGGGTGTTTAGTGCTTCATAGTTTTGCATTTTTCCCTGTATCTTTAGCACGCCTGTCGCACGTTCCTTATCAATAAAAAATCACCATTATTAAAAAATAAGAAATGACAGAGAATGCTAAAAGGTTTAAATAATTCCAAAGCAGTATGGACTAGGATAGCATACGCAAATAAATAATCAAAGTTGATGGTCGGGAGATCCTTGCCATTCCTAATGAGGATTGGAAACAAACAAAACAAAGAGCATGCTAGCAGCGCACTGATCAATTCCTGAAAAGCAACAAATGATTAAAATACAAATACAAATAACAAATCACAAGTAACAACGAATAGAATTGTTTACACTTTACATGATATAAGGGCACAAACAAATGGGATTCATTTTCCCTCCAAAACAGATAGTTGGTCTATTATAGGAAAGACACATCCTCAGCTTTGGGAAAGTATGCTTGCTCTCTCTCTTGGGATTTATTTTTCCTCCAAAACATAGATGGTCTATTTTAGGAAGGACCATAACTTAGCATGCATGCACGTCCTCAACACAAGCATGCATGCACGTGCACATGCACACACATCATGCTTGCTCTCCCTCTCGGGATTCATTTTCCCTCCAAAACAGATAGATGGTCTATTTTAGGAAAGATCATAACTTAACATGCAAACGTGCATGCACATGCATGTGCAACAGACACACATGCACATGCACACACATCCACTCACCAAAGCACACACACATGCAGACACACAGATATATGCTTTTCGGTTTGTACTTTTCTAGTTGGCCCTATAAAAAATGACACATTTTTCATCACTTTGCAATTTAGTATGTCCTTTTACTACTTTGAGAAGTCTTTATGTACACAAAGAACTAATGGTCAAAACGCATATCAAGTTTCATGATTTCAAACCTTTTTAAAATAAATAAATAATTAGTAGAGCCAATTGTTAATGTTGATATTAAAGAAACAAAAGAAAGATAGAAATTTAACTCAAGTCATTGGGAAAACCACATGTATCAGTTTCCTTCATTACAAAATAGGAATTCTTGTGTACATCCTAAAGTATAACATCAATATGTACTTTTGCTGAGTTTTCAAAAGAAGTCATATAATTGCACTGACAAATGTTTGAAAAAACTGAAAATTGTAGTAAGCCATGGTGTATAGGAGAAGCCCTCTATCAAAACTCCTTGATTTTGATCCCTAAAGACAAGTGGGGTTGTATAGTGTGAATGCATTCTCATTCCATGGACTTGCACAGCACAAAGTCAATCACTTAGCTATATGTATCTTTTTGAGATGCCTAAAGGGATTGTTAGGAAAATGGAACAACTATTCAAGAACTTTCTGTGGGAGGATAACGAGGATAGGAGACGAGGATAGGAGAAGGGTGCATCTAGTTAGTTGGTCAGAGGTCACAAAACCGAATCTAGAGGAGTTTGGGTTTGGTCCCGCTTGCTATCAAGAATCACATGCTATTGTGTAAGTGGAGCTGGAGATTTGGTAAGGAAAAAGAAACCATGTAGAAGTGGATTCTTGTTGCCATATATGGGGTAGAGGACCTAGGAAAGTGGACTCTAGGGGTAAAGGTAGAAAAGTGTCATTCATCTGTTCTAAAAGCCTGGTGGAGATTAGGTAGAGGAAAAGGTAAGGTAGGTAGCCTTTCAAAGGAAAGCTACGACTGTTTGTAGGGACGAGTGACAGAACATTATTTTGGACAAATATCTTGAATGGGGAGAGACCCTTAAAAGATGTTTTCCTTGGACTGTTCAAGATTGAAAACAATAAACAGGACAAAGTACAGGATTGCTATAAAGTAGTAGAAGGAGCTACTAGATGGGAGTTAGCCTTTAGAAGAGAGCTTAGGGCTTTTGAGCAAGGTAGCCTGGGAGAGTTGAAGACCATATTAGATAAGTTCCCTATTGCAAGAGAGGAGGAAGATGAGCATATCTGGACGGGGGAACCCTCAGGTGCCTTTATAGTTAAAGTAGTAGTGGACTTGGCTATGCAAGAACCAAATAATGGGTTCAACAACTCGTTCTTGGCTTGGTAAGGACTAGCTCCTCCAAGGGTTCAAACCTTCGTATGGTGTGCTCTAAAAAAGAAAATACTTTCCAAAATGGAACTAAACAGGAGGGTGTTTTGAGCTCTACTGAGGATTTGACTTGAATGCTTTATGGTAGTTTTGCTAAGATGATGGATGTCTCATGGATTTTTGATAGGTCATTCAGAAGGATTACTAATAGTTGGGCAATTTCTAATCTCGGATTCAAGATGAAGGAAGCTTGGAATATTATTCCAGCAGCTATATTATGATCGGCATGGAAGGAAAGAAACTCTAGGATTTCTTAGAACAAAGTCTTTGAGGAGAGTGAGATTTTCCAAAAGACAAAATGGAGACTTTGCACTTGGCTCTTGTCGAGTAAGGGACTTTTAAGAGTTTCAAAGTGACGGACCTAAACAATTGATGGGAAGGATGCATAAGTGGTGGACCAAGAAAGATAAGGATTAGTGTGAAATGGTCTCCTCCTCCGCCAGGTGTTGTAAAATTCAATGTGGAAGGGGCAACCAGAGGTAAACCTGGACCAGCAGGAATAGGTGGAGTTCTACAAGATTTGGAGGGGATATTGTCTTTGGTTTTTTCAAAATTTGTACACATGAGAAATTCAAATGAGGCAAAACTATCAGGGATTAGGAAGGCTCTAGCATTGTAGGCTTCCATGAGTCACGGGCAACTCATTGTTGAGGGGGATTCGGCGAATGCAATTAAGTGGGCAATGGGATTAAAGCAGCCTCCCTGGAAACCGATACCACTTGTTAGGGAGATTAAGGAATTGTGTCTAGGTCATGAGATCTCATTTCAGTGCGTAAGTAGATCAACTAATGGCGTTGCAAAATTCTTTGCAAAGCTTGGAGCGGAGTCGCATAAGGAGAGCATTTTTTCTCTTAACTTTGGGGAATAAGGAAATTTTTGTTTGGGATCCCTTGTAGGAATTGTTTTTGTATTGTTCCATTTCGAACTTGTAGATCCTATTGTGTTTTTCTTTTCTTCTCTTTGGGTTTAAGTCTATTAGACTCTCTCCATGTACTTGTTTTGTTTTTTATTATTTTAATAAAATTCTCTTGGGTTATTGTTCAAAAAAAAAAGAGGTATTGGATAGTTTCTCTATCATTGAAAAGAGCACTTTTCCATCCCTATGAGTTCCAAATATATCACAATTTTTTTGTTATTTGAATAAAAAATAGGATGGATGTCCCAGCCTTTTCCATTTTCTGAAATCACTAGTCATATCCCAGATCTTAAGTTGCAGCAATAGGTCAGGGTTCATACATCAATGCTAACCCTGTAATAAAGAGCACCTAACCAGCAACAAGTAAAGCAATAGACATAATCTTTCCAGAGGAAGAGAGGGGACAACATGTAAAGCAGTAGTTACTAATTTCAGAAAGGTGAAATAATTCTTTTTCAAAAATGATATGATTGTTATTGATTGAAATGGAAAATAAAGTGAGAATTGAAGGTTCTTCATTCCAAGAGAAAGAGTCATATTTAAAACAAATAAGAGAGAGAGAGAGAGAGAGAGAGAGAGAGAGAGATGTTTACTTGACTAAGAAGCACAATGCCCGCTTCTTGTGAATCTAATAAGCGAAGCCCAGATTTGATTTTCAAACCATCTTTTCCTTCACCAAAAATGTTATCAGCATTAGAATAATGGTCTTCCAATAGAGAAGGCAACCGAAGCAACAAGTTTGCAACTGCCGGAATGATTTCTCCAAACCATTTCTGTGATTCAGCCCGAGACATGAGCTACAATAAACAAAATTAATTAATTAATTAGTGATTAAGTCAGTTAGGCAACAAGCTGTAAAACTTGAAATTGAATAAAAAATATCAACAAATAATAGAAAAATAATTCCAAATTTGACAATTGTTTTCCTACACTAATCCTGGAAAAATCTCAATTGCTACAAAAGCATCCTTGCTTGTGTAATTTTTAACATGGATCTATGAACAACCTAAAGACAATGGTAGTAAATTTTTAAAAAAGAGCCAAAAAGTAGAATGTAACCAACCAAAGTCTCTATGTTCCAACAAAATAAACCCACCAAGTGAATTTATAAATAATTTTTAAAAAAAATCCTTGCAGACCTCAAAGATCACTTGAAATAATCAGTTCCCTCCAAAATTCAAACTAAAAAGAGAGAAAAGTGGAATTACATTGTATTCTTCCACAATTTACAATTTGAACAAACTAAAACTAATCTTCCATACATTCGGCTTGCACCCAAGAGAATACGCATTGTCAATATACTTCTTTTTTTATAACAAGAACCCAAAGCACAGCTCGTCAAAGCTCATGGTTGTAGCCTAGAGGTTGTGCTTAAGTCCGATGAGCATCAGATAGGGACAATCCGTCCGTGAAAAGAATTTGCCAAATCTAAATATGAAAGCCTACCGGACTGAGAGGATAAATGTCTAGATGATGATTTGCTTCTTCTTTTTTTTGGTTTTTTCTATGATGACATTACTCGAAACTGCAAACTCTAATTAACTACTGATCACTGTAATCGTTGCTGTAAGCTTAAAAATAAAAGAATACCAACATGATAGTAGTCACTAGAAACTTAGTAGTCTAGATTATCCATCAATGTCCATGTATGTCACTTGGGTGATGGATAATTTTTATTTAATAAAAAAAGGTGTATGTATATATGTCTTTCTTTATTCAAATTCCAAGCCCTAGAATTTTCCTTTATTCAAAAACAAAGAAAAAAATAGAGTTCAGGCTAGAAATTGCAGAACGGAAAAAAAAAAAGTGAAGGGGATACATCGTCGAAGAAAAGGGAGTATCCATCTGAGGCGGAGAATGCCAGTCTCTCTCGGGAGAGACCGAGGGAATCTTGCAGATCGAGGATGGCATCGAAGAGGATGGATCCAGAGTCTACCCCACTGAAATCGGGTCCTCTGGAGAGACCTTTGAGAGCTTCGATGGCTTTGGGCGGCCAGAAGAGAGATGAAGAACGGAGGATCAAGGGCAAAAACGGAAGGATGGAGTTCAGATCTTCGCGGTTTTCCATTTTCCCCAGCCAAGCCTTGGCCGGAGCAGGGGAAGAAGGCACTTCTTCGAGGCTCGGTAGGAATGGTAAACTAGTCGAGCTCAAGCCTTATGGAACTCGAGCTCGGCTTGGTAAGCCTTGAGCGAGCTCAGCTTGAATAAAAATTAATCACAAAACATGAAAAAAATGATAAAGATGGAAATCAAGTAATTAGAATATATTTAGGATTTTATTAATTAGTAGAACTATTCTGTAATTAGGCTTATAAATTTGAGTTTATCGTATTTGATTTAGAATTAAGTTAAGAATTTAAATTTGATTGTGATAGTCCTAGAGTCAATTAAAGACTATAAATATAAATATATATAATAACATAGTTCAGTATATTATTTCCTACAAGTACTCTTCCTTAAAAAAATATATATATTTTGAGATATTGATATCTAAGGTCGAAATATCGGCCTATACATATCGTATCGGCCAATATGTATCAGTATTTTAATACCGAACAATATCGGCCGATACATATGTATCGGTCGTACATAAATATTATTGGCCGATATGGGCGATATTTGGTCCGAAATATCAATCAAAATATCGGCTGATATTCATAAATATCGGTATTTAAAATTATTTTTTTAATTTTTTTTAAAAAACACCGATACGGTTTTCCACGGTTTTTTGCGGTTCTTCACGGTTTTTAACGGTTATGGGGATACGGCTTTCACGGTTTTTGCGGTTTTTTGCGATTTTTGGAGGTTTTTTGCGGTTTTTCACGATTTTTTGTAGTTTTTTCTCGGTTCCGATATCGGAGGAGAGAAAAATACCTATATTGGAGGAGAGAGAAAATATCGGCCGGGCCATTTTTTTAACCCCTGATTGATATGTTATCTAAGAATCCAATCCTACTGAATCATTGGACTTCAATCACAACCATTGTCACAAATATCGTTCTCGGAATATTAACGGTGATTGATAATATCGGAATATTTTTAAATTTTCAGATTTTTTACGAGAAAATATTATGGAAATTATAATATTTAAAATAATAAAAATGGTAATAAAGAATTTACTGAAGATATTATCGCGATATTACAATTTATCGCGTTTTTAACGTGATTTTATCGAGAATTTATCGTCGTCCCGATAAAAATGCGTATTTAACACGGTAATAGTATTTTGTCGATACAAACTTGATAAATTGAAAAATAACTCCAATATTTGTTACAATAAATTTCCAAATTCATATCCATAATGAAGTATGAATTCCTCTTTTACACAGGATTGATGAAAATTTACTTCTTCCCGATTGTCAAACCCACTTAGAGAATCTATCTATTGTACAATCAAAGGAAAAACAACCAGCCTCCACATTCTTGGGACTTAATTTGGATCTTCAAACTCCCCACATTGCATACCTTTTTATGGCAATTTGTCTAGTATACCTTTCTTTCTAGTCCTAATTTTCATAAAAGATTTTTTTTCATACCCTCCATTTGCTCAACCACATCAAAAAGTGAGCATCTAACATGACCTATCAAGACACGTGAGTCATTGTCTAAATTAAATGATAACTTTAAAATATGATTAATAAAAAATATGTGCTTCATCAAAATTTTATAAAGAATAATTTTAATTCATAATTTGTCTTGAAAGATATCCCATGTGTATATTATTTAATCCTATGAAAAGAATCCTATAGAGGTTCATCGACGTTGTACAGGATATCATGAGAATGTATAAGAGTAAAAATGTTCTTTTTAAATATGTTGGTCGATATGTAAATAACATTATAGACTTCTTACTAAAAATGTTGAGTATAAAAGCGATGACTGATCAAAGAATTATTGCAATTAGAATTTTAGTTTGGAGTGTTTGGAAATGGTGTATTTTTAGGTATAATGTAATTTCTTTTAATTTAAAGTTCTGGTTGAATTCTTTTATACAAGACTTTTTCATTGTGAATAACTTATTTTTTATTTTAATAAAGTTATAATCTCTAAAAAATATTAGCAATTAAGCATGCCACGTGGACATCTAACGCTAACATCCATAATCGCGTGGCACATGCTGCACCGGGTCTTGAGCACCGAGTCCCGACTCTTCCCGAAGGGTTTATGTAAATTCGCCTATAAACCCTATGGCGTGTTATATTCTCGGCTCTCGCCGACGAGGAAAGGAGAGAAAAAGCTTTGATTGCAGTATTTCAAGAACTGACAAGACTTCTTCCCATTCAAGAAGCGCAGAGACCGAATTCCTGCACTTTCATTTGTATATCCCATGATTCGATCACTTGTAAGCAAACTGTCGTCTTCATCTTTCCGTTATTTGCCAATTACCAACAATCTCTGTTTGGATGCATGAAAAAGGGGAGTACTTTTTACAAAATTAACAAAACTTTAAACGAAGCCGGTTCAACCCATTTCAATTGTTGCTTAAAAATGTCCATTTTCCAAGTAAGTACTTTCCTCTCAATGCATTCAAGCAGAGTAGTAGCTTCCCGTTGGATTCCTGCGCAAATAAGTAGTCAATGTTGATCGAATCTGATTGCAATTTATGCGAATAATAAATTCCAGAGAAAGCTGTTGACGCTTCCTCCCAAGAAGAGCTACAGAACATCTGATTGGAACACACGAGATGGCGTTTTAGCTCTCACTACATTAGGTGCCGGCGCTGTATATTTAAATGTCTGGAATTCGGACACCGGTCAGCATCCCTGCTTTTTTTATTTCTCTGTGGTGATACAATGATCTTTTCAATATATAATGGTTATTTCTTTCCGATGTTTATGAAATTTGTGTTGTCAATATCTTGAAAATTCAGATTGATTTCATTATGGGGTTGTATTTTTTGGTGAGTTAGTTTGAAATATCCATTTGAATTTTGTCCAAGCAAGAAGTGGCTTTAATAATTTGAAAGAACAAGAGAGGGACAGCATGGAAGGCTAGAAATTGAATTTTGAGCTCAAATTTGATCCACTTGTAGCTCATTATGTCTATTTTCAATCTGAATGGTTTAATTTTTAATGGTCTCAAAGGGACGGGCTTGGGCTTAATGTTTTTCCAAATGTCCAGGCTCGGGCTTTTGGATATATAAACGGGCTCTGACTGTCATAGAGCATAGCACGGCCCAAATCCAGGTTGTGAACACCCCTAGTTATAAGAGATGAAAGAGGTAGAGAATTAATGAAGGTTGCTAGCCTGCTCCCTTTCTGCCAAGTAACACTGTGAGCTTCATGCATTACTGATTGGGTGAGGAAGGAGACTCCTCTGTTGTCCAATGGACAGGTGGGCCTTGGTGACTCCTAGACTTAGTTGAGGAGATTAGATAGGGATGATAGTTCTCACTTAGGCACATTTTAAGGGAAGCCAATGAAAGGACCGATCAGTTGGCAATGGATGGAGTGTTGTTGAATAATCTGCAGGTGATATCTTTGTAATCTTATTTGGTTTGGGCTGTTATGTTTCTTTTAGTCAAGGGTGTATTTTTGGGTTGTATTCCTTTTTCCATATTCAATAAAAGCATAAACTTAAAAAAAAAAAGATATCAAATGATGGACACAAAATAATTGTCCAATGTACTAATGAATATTATTGTCATCATCATCATCAATGTCATCAAAATCATTTATCCCACCCACTCAGAGTTGGTACTCATAATTGGATTTGGCAATTTTTTCCATGCCCGACTGTCTATCTGATGCTTGCATGACTCGAATCTACAACCTTTATGCTTAAAACAACTAGCACTTGACAACTAGTCTAGAGGATCTTGTCAAGGCTATTGAGATTTGATGTGCATCTAAATGCATCCTATGACCATGATATTCTTTATGCTTTTGCAACAAAGTGTGGGATAATATCATTCTATTTGCAGAAATGTGTCAGAATCTACTTTTAAGTACTCACCAATGAAGAGAATGATATAATTTTCTGTCAGGTTTTTTATTTTTTTTCTTCTTCTTCTTCTTTTTTCTCCTCTTTTTTGGAGAAAGAGGTGGCCGTAGGGGGCAAGAATGCATATTATTTTTAATTTGTTGTAATTGATTGATGAATCCCAGAATCAAGTGTGTCGGTGTCCCCACCATTGTGTGGGCTTTTGTTGCAGTCATGGAAGTATCTCCAAGATTTTCCCAGAGCATATTTATGGAATCACATCACGGAATCAGGTAAAGAACATTTTAAGGTTGCTTATAACTCTCAATTGTGAGGCATGGTAAGCAGGTTTCTCATTTCTATATTCATGTTTGAGACTTTAGGATTTCTTCCATTACATTTCTCTAGAACGAGTTCTGTTCCATCAAGTGATTTTGGGAAGGAAGCTTCAGAAGGTGCTGGACACCATGCAAAGTGTTGTAATGGGTGTTTAGGTAGAGATTCTATTGTTACAGCTGCTTCTGCAGCTGGCCCTTCTGTTGTTAATATATCTGTTACACAAGGTGAGTAAGCTATTTCATGAAGTTTCAACTGCTATGTTAATTGTGGTGATTATTATTTTGAATATAGATGAGAGCATAGTATTTACCAGCCTTGTAATGTTTTTTTAGGCTTTCATGGGATGATGCTGGGGAAGAGCATTGGCTCTGGAACTATCATAGATCCTGATGGTACAATCTTAACTTGTGCTCATGTTGTGGTGGACTTCCAGAGTGCAAGAACTACTTCTAAGGGAAAGGTTTGTAGTGTTTATTCTTAAGTTTGTGAGCACTGTTTCTTTCAATATGCACTTGGGAGAAACATCTAGGATTGTTCTCTCTAAAAAATGGGAGAACATGGGAGAATCGTATTGGGCACTTGATGGCCGTCTTATTTTCAGATCTGGAAAAGGGATTGTGGATGGGATAGTAGAAAATGGACGTCCCTCCCCTGTAAAGCTTTCACCTGCTTTCATATTACCAAACAGATGACTTTGGGGAAAGTGGACTCCTCCCCTCTCCCTCCTTTCATCAAACCAAACATACCTTAGGTTTCTCCTAAACCAAGGTCTAGACATCCTCTGTTGTGTTTTTTAGTATGCAGTGTTATCTGTACCATCCAGGCACTGTCCTTCAGTTACCTGTTCTGCTGTTATGATAATATATACACTCGTACTCTGTAGTTAAAAGTCATTTGATTTTCCACTTAGGCCTCTTGTCCATTAGCTACAAATAATTACAAAGTCTATTTTATAAATGTAAACAATTTATTTCTGTCATTATTCTAAAGTTATCCTTTCTAATGTTGTGCTTGCTTCATGCCCATCTTGGGATGGTTACATGTTCTCCTATAAGTGTGATTCATCCCTCTTTGACCACTCCAAAAAAAAAAAAAAGATTCATCTTTTCTTTGGTCTTTACTTGAATGACTGTGACTTGTTATCTTTGCAGCTCCTCTTGTTGCCTCTATTGTCCTCTAGTTTTTGACATCCTTACTGAAACCTAGATGAACGATATTTCTGCAGAGATCATTGACAAACCATTTGACATACCTACTGTTCATTGTTTATAAACTTACTGTTTAGCATTGTATCAATGATATAAAAATTTGTTTCTTTAAATTTTGGTGAATTCTTCATCTTTCTTACCCTTGTATCAATTAGTTGCCTGAAGGTAAAGATAATATCTTCTTCTCATTGAATGGTGATCCTTACTTCTCTCATTTAAGATGATTCCAATGATTTATCATCCCCATTCTAGACATCCTTGATTCATTCGTGTCTGAAATGATATCTTTGCAGGTTGATGTAACTTTGCAAGATGGTCGAACATTTGAGGGTACCGTTCTAAATGCTGATATCCATTCTGATATAGCTATTGTAAAGATCAAATCTAAAACCCCACTACCATCAGCAAAACTTGGCGTGTCAAGCAAGCTTCGTCCTGGGGAGTGGGTTGTTGCCTTGGGCTGTCCTCTTTCTCTGCAAAACACAATTACTCTGGGTATAGTTAGGTAGATAATTGCATTAATTAATAAAATGATGCCATTACTTTCAATTGTTTTCTGTCCAAATGGCTATTTGTTAATGATCTTTTAGTAGTTTTTCTAGATATGTAAGTAAGAGATGGCTTTATTTGCTTGTTCTCTTGATATATCTTGTCTATTGATTTTTCAAAGAAATATATCTAGCCTATTAATGTCCTCAACTTCTCCATATCTTGTGTTTGGTTCTTTATATTTCTTTTCTGAAATCAATCGACAATTGCATCCTTTTATACCTGCAGTACCTCGTGGAGCCATGTATAGTAGAAATTTTTAAGTCATTCAGTAGATATGACTTCTTGTGTTCCTTTCTCCCTTTTAGTTGTGTTGATCGCAAGAGCAGTGATTTAGGCCTTGGAGGATTGCGAAGAGAGTATCTACAAACTGATTGTGCAATCAATGAGGTAAGATGGCACCTTTGTTTGGTTGGCACATTCTTTTGTGTTTGCATACAAACAAGCAAGTGCCGTTCTAATGTTTTGGCTGGTAGACATTTCTATGTTCATCCTGTTGGAAAATTTGAGATTGAAATGACGTAGGAAATGCATAATCCTTTCTTGCTTTTGTTTAATTGATTCCTCATCTCATTAATTATTGTTGTATCCTCTGAACAAAAAACTTCCTTGACATTGAATTGACGTAGGAAATGCAGAATCTTTTCTTGCTTTTTTAGAGAGAGAGAGGTTCTAATTAGTGATAAGATTTTACTCTTAGGTGTTTTTCTTTCGATAGATAAAATGATGAGGATGACCTGATAACCTGATAGAGGGCGACTCCTTCACCGCCATCCAGTGGGTCAATTGAGAGAGAGAGAGAGAGAGAGAGAGAGAGAGGTGCTATAGGTTGTAGTTCTAATTCGTGGATAAGATTTTACTCTTAGGTGTTTTTCTTTGGATAGATAAAATGAGAGAGAGCGAGAGGTGCTATAGGCTGTAGTTCTAATTCGTGAATAAGATTTTACTCTTAGGTGTTTTTATAAGATTTTACTCTTAGGTGTTTTTCTTTCGATAGATAAAATTAGAGGATGACCTGATAGAGGGTGATTTGTTCACCGCACCAGTGTTCTTCATTCTTTATCAATAATTTGGTAACCTTTCAAAAAGGTGTGACAAATGACACTGCTGCCAGGTTACTGGCATAGTGAGTGATGCATGTGGAATAGCTGAGCTCTAATGTTTCGTATTATAATGTTTAAAAAATTATGATGACTTCATTTTTCTGAACAATATGAGGAACTTTCATTAAGGTTCTATAAAACTTTTTTATCCTCCTCATCATTCACTTTGCTCTTGGTACCTATCCTTTATCATTATCCTTTTCATCCATTATGCAGGGGAACTCCGGGGGTCCCCTAGTGAATCTTGATGGAGAAGTTGTTGGAATTAATAACATGAAGGTTTTGGCTGCTGATGGTTTGAGCTTTGCTGTGCCAATTGACTCAGTTGCAAAAATTATAGAGCACTTCAGAAAGAATGGGTATGCTCCATGCTTTGGTGTGTATCTTCAAGTACTTTTTTCAGTAAAGTGAATGAATGACCTGTTAGATTGATCTTGATGCATTTTAATTCTTGGAACTCTTCTTTTTTAAAACAAATAATTTTTTTATTAAATAAAGTACGAAGATGACGGCAGTACAAGAGATCTCAGTTGAGAGAATAGGCTAAATACCAACAACTCACACTTAACCCAACAGGACAAATTACACCACCGGACAAAAGGCCCAGATCTCTCGACTCTTGTCTTAGCTCAAAACTCTGCCTCCCCATTGGCGATTTTTCTAACATGCTTATGCTCAAATAATTTCATGGCATGACATGTATTGGGTGTGAAAGGGAAAGATCTGTGATTATTACCAACAAGCACAAATAATTTTCAAATTCATATTTTTTTGAAGTTTGGAGGCTTTTTAGAAATATAGAAAACCAAGGGGCTTGTGTAAAATAGGCCTTCACGGGTGTAGCTCAGTTGGCTTGAGCTTCTAAGAATATAATAGAGGTCTTAGGTTCGACTCTCCCCAGAGTTAATACCTGAGGCTTGCAAGTGGTTTCATGTATTCATGGAATTAGTATTAGCTCCAACGTAGGGTAGGGATACCCATGATATTATATATATAAGGGTGTTTTAGGAAAAAAACCTTATTTTGATGATGAATTTTTTTTTTTTTGAAAAATTATGATGAATTTAAATTTTATGTGATACAGGAGAGTTGTTCGGCCTTGGCTTGGATTGAAAATGCTTGATCTCAATGAAATGATTATTGCTCAGCTTAAAGAAAGAGATTCATCATTTCCCAATGTGAGCAAAGGGGTCCTTGTACCTATGGTATGTTTTTCTGTCTCCATTTATGTTCTTTGGATGTCATTTACGACTCAGCAGCCTACATCATATTATGACTTTTTATTATTGGAGTCAATCCAATTAGTATTTCATTGTGTTTATATGTTAATGATGCCTTAATTGCTGATGTCTACTTGTACTCATATCCTCTCTCTCTCTCTCTCTCCCTCCTTTTTTTCCTCACACACTAACAACAATTATAAACTAATTCTAAACCAGGTAACTCCAGGATCCCCAGCTGATCGTGCTGGGTTCCGCCCTGGTGATGTTGTCATTGAATTTGCTGGGAAACCTGTTGAAAGCATCAAGGAGGTATAACCCACTTTCCACTTCTCTCTAAATGTGATTCTTTGACATGGTTAAATGTGAGTTTACAAGCGTGGCGCTCTATCTATGCTAACTGGGATTTCAAGCATGCTTATATCCTGGGAGCTCATCAACTTGGATACTAGATTGTCTGTCAAAGCCAACGCTTCACACATTTGGAGTTGAACCCAGTTACATAGCCATTTGTGTACATGTATATTGAGTCAGGTTCTTATACTTCTTTTCTGATTTGTAGATCATTGAAGTGATGGGCGACAAGGTTGGAGTGCAGTTGAAAGTTTTAGTGAAACGAATAAATGATAAGACAGTTACATTGACAGTAGTGCCAGAGGAGGCAAATCCCGACATGTAACGTGTTTCAATTCATTCTTCGTGCATACAGCAGTCACCTGAATTCTTTTTGCCAGTGTTATTTGTTTGAAAGTCAATTATAATAACTCCCTAGATAGATTTTTGAACTGAATTTATGGCGAAGGAGTGAAGAGATACAGATTTGGTATATTGTAACTTGTAGAGCTCATTTGAGTTTTTTATTTCTTTTTGAGGTAAATCTGTAAAGTTAACCCCATTGAAATAAATACTTAAAAGAACCCACATTCTGAGCAGCCTTCTTTTTAAGATTAGAAGAACAATTGTTAAGAGTTTCAACTCTCAAGCCAAGTCACAAGACAATCCTGTAGCAGGGTTAACAAGAGCACAATGTTGCTAGAGTTACTCAGTGTGTGTGGATAGAGAATCTTGCACATGCTCTAAGGATTAGTCTAGTGCGCTAAGAGGCTTGGACACCTTAGTAAAAAAAAAAGAGTCAGCTATTATGGTTGTTTTGAAGAATAGGCGATGTGTTGTGGTGGACTCTTATTTAAATAACTGGCGATTTGTAAAATGTCCCTGAAAAGTTCTGTATTTTCATAAATTTATTATTTCATTCTGAAGGATGAATTTCTCTCCTTATTTTTTTTTTTTTTTTAACAAAAACCACCCATAGATATCGGCCGACATTCGGACCCCTGATTTTTGTGGTCAAAGCAAGTTACTCTATTTACAACCCATTTGGCATCTAGAGGGATGACGAAAGTTTGGGAGCTAAGTTCTCAAAAACTTTAGGGCCATTTTAAGAACCATTTTTATTATTATTTTTGACCTTTTTTAGTTTTATGAAGATGAAGTACTATTTTCAACCATGTTTATTATTATTTTTGACCTTTTTTTGTTTTATGAAGATGAAGTACTATTTTCATTCGAAAGCGCAAATAAAAATTTATATTCATTCTATTAATGAATGAATTATCTACCAAACACATCCTTATAAGGTTCATTCCCAAAGTTGGATTTAATGAATTGGGTTTATGGACCTAGACTAATTTGAAAATGTTTACCATAGATGGGTTTTAATTTGACTAATTTTAAGAAACTCTTCAGTATTGTATGGACAAAGTTATTTTCAGCCTCGTTTGTTAAACTCTGTTTGCTTTTTATTAAATAAGAAAATTAAAAACAAGCTTTCTTAATTAGATAGGGTGTTGGTTAAATTTTCGATTTGAACATTTATGCTTATGTAAAGTATATAGAAAACAATATGAACGCGAGACGATGAAATTTTACTTTATCATATTACTCTAATGTTATAATTTTAGACATTAAAACTGTTATTATTATATACTATTGATATTTATTATTATCTCATGAAAAATCAAAAGCAATAATTAAATGGAATAATTTATTTAATATTTTTTACATATATCATCAAATATAGTTCTTATAAGGCAATCAACTTTGTAAAAAAAAAAAAGATATTCTTTTTATTAACTATTGTTATTTTCATCATTCCTATTTTCTGGTGTTGCTTTCACTTTCATATCCTTACAAGCTTAGCATTTTTTTTTTTTTTACACTTTTTGCATGTAATGAAAGAGTGTCCCACTAAAGCTAGTGTAAAATAAGTCTTGCTGTGATTGCTGTCAAGTAGCTAATACAATCATAAACTTAGAGGATTTCAAATATTTAAATAATTTTATATAATTTTAAAATTATAATTTAATTGATTTATATAATTTTAAACACTAATCACATTTTTACATTATTCAGATCGAGATGTTTATCTCCTCTCTCTATTGGACACGCAACTGATTGGACCCTAGATGAAGGCTGGAAAAATTAATTGAACAGTGGGCCCAGAGCTTAGAATCATCTCTAAGGGATGAAACTTACCTGAGAAATCAGTGGGTTGGGTTATACATTAGTATATTTTGGGTCCGACTGGAACTCGGGGGGTTTGAGTAAGAATTTTGGAGGTTAGTCCACAAACATTATTCAAAAAGACAACCCAGCCCTTCCTCATACTGAGAGGCCCAATGACCCAAAACATGAAGAGAAGACCCTCTCATTGGAAAAAGTAAATGCAGAGAAATTATTAAAGAATGAACAAAGCCCATTATTAAAATTTCAACTGAATAGGGCTGAGCAAGCTTTATAACTTGCAGGCCCAGTAAAGCAGAAAAGCAAGGCCTTAATAACAAGGAAACGAAAAATAGAAGTTTAATTTAGTTTGGTGGGGTGCGCCAGGCCCGTGCAATAGTGCAACGCATGGGCGACGCTTGAGGACCCCAGCAGCAAGCTACTGTGGTGGGCCCCCCCCTTAAAAAATAAATTTAATATCATGTGACCCGATGGGCCACGTATCAGATATTAAACTGATAAGAACAGATACTACACTTGATCTTAGCCAAAAGGCCGAGAAAGGTATGCCTTCTCTCGTATCAGCGAACTCCTTTTATAATCCTCTTCTCTCCTTCCAATTTCTTTTCTTTCCGATGTGGGACTCTAAAACCTCCTTCTTCTCCTGTTTTTTTACCATATACTGAAGCGTAGTGTCTCTCTTCTAAGTCTGTTTTCTGAGCGAGATAATGTGACGCATTATATGAAATTCATGATTAGTTAAAAACATAAACTAAATTTTATTACATGTGAAAGATAATAAAGTTTTTATAATAAAATTTAGTTTCAAATGTCATTTTTAACCATTAAATCTAAATAATTTAAAATAAATGAATAATAATTTCAAAAATTCTATGTTAAATTAGTTATGTGAAGTTAAAATTTTACTCGTTCATTTTTCTCTATATGGTCTACATCTCTCAACCTATGATATTCATTTTTAACAATCAAATCTATTAATTTGATAAGAAATATAAATATATAATAACTTAGCCAAATTTTTAATTCTCAAAATTTTCAACTAGAACGTATTATACTTGTACTCATTAGTTCACGACTTTTCTCTACTTTTTATTTCCAAAGTCTTCACCATATTTTCAAAAAAATAAATTACAAACAAAATATTTCACTCCATACTCTACTGTACACCAAATTTCTATTAATCGGCAATAATATTATTACAAGTTTTTAAGTGATATATCATAAATCATGAAACATGTCACAGATGAAGTTATTGACCGATATGTATCAAATCTTTAGTTATTGATATATATCGGCCAATATGTATTGTTACGTTTTGTAAAAGGTGCGAAACGCCTATACACCTCATATCATCAGCTGATGTAGATCTTTTTATTTAAAAAAAAAAACAATTTTAACCAATTATAGAGTTATTTTCACTAATATTTTCAAATTTAAAAGGGTTTAAAAGCAAGTTATTTAATTTTAGAGTTATTTTGAGTTATTTTCATCAATTTCTTCAAATTTCGACTAAGATAATCTCAAAATTTGAACTTTTTGCAAAAATAATTTAATGAAATAGTATGTACTGCTTGTGAAATTCAATGGAAATGTGTTAATGTCATTCACATATTTTTTTATGTGTTTTTATAATTTTCTAAAAATTTGATAAAGTCAAAATTTCTACGATACTTCCCATTTTCAAGTCTATTATTGAAAAAAATGACAATTTTTTTTACAATAAATAATTCATGAATTATAATAAAAAAATACATATTAATAGAGGATACTTTCCAAACAGCAGCCTCCCCATGCAACAGCCAACAGCTAATGCTTTCCCTTGACTCGGCAAGTATGACTTCCTGTCTTTCTTATAAGAAAAATTAGATCAATTTAGCTTCGACATGAAATTCGACTCAAAAATTATAAAATTGGGTGGTTTTAGATTTTCAAAACACAAATTACACATATTAAGTCTTAAAATTAAAACTTGCATAAATACGTGTAAAATACAAAATTAAATACAAAATAAATGCAATAATGTTCAATAATATAAAGATCTAAATGCAATTTTTGACATTTATCAAAATCTTTGCTCCAAAGTTGAAATCTATTGTTTAATTGATTCCTCATCTCATTAATTATTGTCGTATCCTCTAAACAAAAAAAACCTCCTTGAGATTAAAATGATGTAGGAAATGCATAATCCTTTCTTGCTTCTGTTTAATTGATTCCTCATCTCATTGATTAGTTTTTGTATCCTCTGAACAAAAAACCTCCTTCACATTGAATTGGGTAATGGATTTTGTACCCCATTTTCTCCTATAGTGCACTCATTTAAAAGAAATTTTCAAATTTGCCCATACTTCTCTCTTTTCTTCTCTTTCCTATTTTCTCAAAGTAAGGAGCATTGGAAAAATAAAAATAAGAAGCCGCAGAGAGAAGCGGAGAGAAACCGAAAAACCGATAAGGGCGATCCTAATATTCCAAACTTACTTTTTTCTGTTGCTGTAGTAGTCATCAATATTATTTTGAAAAATATGGAACCTTTTGTCATTACGTCAATAAGATGATTTTTCCAACTTCAATTTTAAAAAGACAATAAACATCTCTTCTATGCTCAAAGATGGTCTTGAGAGCTGAGGCTCACTTAGTCAACTATTCAGTAATGCAACTACAGAAATAAGTATGATGAAACACAAGTTCTTGAGTCACCCATGCAAAGAGAAACAAATTCTTCAAATCCACTGGTTGCCCCCATTTCACCTCATAATTGTATATAGTTGCAGCAAAACTAAGCTCAAGCGTCTTCAGCAGCACTGGCAGCACTCAGATCCACACTAAGGTCAACAGCCTGTACCAAAAACAAATCTCATGAGTACTGCACAAATGCATGAACATAATCCTAAAGACCAAAACATCGAGAACAGATACCAAATTGAAGCTATGGAGACCATGCACAGGCCAATCCTGATGGACCAAATTGAGGCAAATTTAACCAAATCATACTTTGACAGTGGTCAGAAGAGAATCCTACCTTCCCAGTAATCAGTGTATACAAGTTGAGCACATCCACAACAGTTGACTCGAAGTGTGTTGTGGCATCATAACTCTGCAAGTTTTCAATATCTTTGTCACTAAGAATATTATGATCATGGGTATGAAAAAGAGCAAGATGAGGATAACTCACCGTCGAGATAAAGCAGTTGTCCAAAGAGGGTTCATTAATGGGTTCGTATCTGTCATAAATATCAAAAAAAATCTCGTCCACTGGTCCCAGAAGATCAATTCCTGGCTTTAATTCTATCTCGGGATTGTTGGTCTCTGCTTCTGTTGAGACGAATGCAATGAACTTTCCTTTAGGAGCAACATTATGCGAGTACGAACAACAGAAAAGATACCTGCTCAACCACAATACCACAGGACGGTGGTTGGGTAACAAACAATTCAGTCTTCCATGAAAGTTGGCAGAAGAGACAGCTAAGCTAAGTATTATATCCATACACCCAATACAACCACTAATAGGACTTGGGTTTAAATTCAATTTCTCTTGCCTTCAAATTAGTAGTAAGAAACTCACATGTCTGATTTGCGGCCCAACTGTTTCTGAGGAAGAATAATTTGCACCGAGTGAGAATCATTGGTATTTGGGATGGGGTGACTCATAATACAGATTGCTCTTGCAACCCTATTAACCTTCCTAACCTGTTTAAAACATTCAAAGCCTCCATGTCAGATGTTGAATGCGAAAGCATTTCTTTCTGATAAAATGAATATTGGGTTGAAGCTTGAAAACTTGCTCATTGACTCAAAGCTTGGTTTGCCTAGATTTCTAGCAATGAACATAACTGCCAATATGCCACTCAATCAGTGAGCCAACTGAACTCATCAAGCTGAAGATGGAAAGTGAGCTAATTCGGCGTGATCACAAATTCAGATATCACTTTCAAGTAAAAATTACAAAATTATTGATACACATCTTGGTTCAAAACTTCAAATTTCACATGGACCTAAAAAATTTTCATCAAAAGTAAAATCCCATTACCTTGCTTGGTAAATAGGACGGATCACATACAACTTGCTTGCATCTGGCAGTCTCCCCTTCTGATGTCACACCACATGCTTTTCCTTCTTCATCGAATTCTACCTGTCATTCAAGATGACATAGTATTTTAGCCTCCCAATAAAGACTGAATTGAAGCTTCAGTAAAAGCACTCTAGATATGAATTCAACTCTTCTGAACTCACAAAAACTACCTTGCAGTCAGGTTTATTCAACATGTATGTACCACCATAAACAGCACTGAGACGAGCAAATGCCTGCAAGTTTTTTTCCAACAACTACAAGTAAGTGGACAAGATTTTACTGGTTTCAGACTTGAGAAAAGGGAGGTGCTAAACAGACCTGTGGGAGCTCTCCTAAGCCATACAATGGGTAAATGTATGGTGATCCTCCTTGAAAGCGTATAAGAGACTCTGCATAGAGCTACAAGAAACAAAAGACTACATAATCAACTATAAGTATTTAGATGAACATAGAAGAACATCTTGGGTCCTTTGGAAGGAAGATAATCACAGAAACCAGCAATAATTCTTCTGCCAATTCACATACATGAGAAACAATGGAGAACAAACCCAGGATTAAAAACCTCGGTATTGAATGCTGACTTGGCCAACAAAACCCAAAACAATTTGGTGACTCCAATACAATTAATAAAAAAAATTATCTTGGAGAACAAACCGAGGATTGAAAACCTCAGTACTGAATGCTGACTTGGCCAACAAAACCCAAAACAAATTGGTTAACTCCAATACAATTAATAAAAATTTGAAAGATAAAATGGAATTGAAATCAAATTTTATCTACATGAAGACTGTTAAACAGAAACAAATCATTCAAGCAAGATGAGAAGAAATAGACAGAAAAATATAAACAAAAATGAGAAAACATAACAACAAACAACAATTAAAGAACTGCTTCAAACCAACGTAAGGGGAGAATAAAGAAAGCAAAAGAGAGAGGTGGCAAATACAGGGAAAGAACAATTCAATAATATGAAAATGACCCTAGTATAAGATTCATGACAAGAACTTGTAACACCAATTGGCAATCTCACACACCAATTTGGCAAGTGCTCATTGTTATGACCATCAAGATGTAGATAAAATAGAATTTTATTTATAAAAGCCCTAGAACCAGTCTTTTCCACGATAGAGAACCACCCACAGAAGAAAATCAGGCCAACCATTGCCACATTTATGGTCGGTAGACTGTACAGAACTAGGTGCCAAATCATAATTGTTATCATTATTGGCCATTTGTCCCATTTCAGTCACAAGCTTCCATTTCGCTCCTCAAAGCCACTAGGTGCCAACTAGGATGCAAAAATATGGATTCCAATGTTGATATGGGTATGGGAAACAGGGATACAAAATAACATTTTCTAAAATCAAAGATATGGATACAAAATAGCTCTGACATTTTTAAAGTATTATTTACGTGAAACATTTTACCTTCATCAAACGCAGTAGTATTTCAAGCTTGGTAAATGTTATGTGACTCTGTTCTATAAATTGTATCATAATAATATCTTTCTATAGCTTTCCTTCTATAACACACACACTGACACACATTACGACAGGCTAAAAAATCATCACAAGTTCAAATGCAAGGAAACTGGGGCAACAGGATTAGCTAAAGCATAGAAAGTATCCTATAAATCTTCAGCAAGTACCAGGGTATCCATCATGGGTACAGGTGTCCACGCATGATGCACCGAGCATGTACAAGTACCCAGGTTCCATAGGGTGCCACTAGAACTAAAAGAGTTATCTGCAATGCAAAAAGCGAATGCAACAAGTGCCACCCCAAGAACTCAAAAGGCTGCCTAATTATTGAATGGACAAAGGTACTGCCTCTTAACTACTGCACATTGTACTTAGGGCATTACCAAAATGAATTGTGTCCCACCTTCATTCTCTTCACAGTATCTAGTGCAGGTTCATCTAGATATCGGTCATCTGGATGAAGTGCCAATGCATGCCCAATAAAGTCCACAGTGTTGTCATCAAGACCATATTTTCTGGCCAAAACAAATCAGATCATCAGCCAAATGAATCCAGTTCTTGATACAAATGATGCTTGAACAATATTCAATGCATAAATAACACTTAAAACCTGGTCTTTAAGAAAATCACTTAAACCTGGAAGTATGATTTTGAGAAAAGAAAATCTGCTGTACGATTTAAAAAAAAGCATGATTACAAGTCCCTGTGAAAATTAAAAGCAAACATGATATGTTGATGCAATTTATTTTCTATCTAGACAACAGGCAAAATATTAGAAACCGAGAAAAAATACTAAATAAAAACACTACTGCTGCTGCTGCTGCCACACCATACAATAGGACTACATGACTCAATCTACCACTTCAATAGCAAACAAGTAAAAAGATTGTGTGTTTAAAACTCCTACATAGAAATCTACATGATTGCAATGTCAGACCAAAGATTAAGCAGTGGTTGGTAGATCAAAGAGATTCGTATGACTGCATTTGAGTCTTCCATGGTAATATTTCTCAACATCTGATCTGACCTTTTTAATAAAAAAGTCCTTCCCCTAAAAGGAGAAATTTATAAAGCAATTATCAGAACTGCAATACTTTATGGAACAGAATACTGGGTAACGAAGGAAAGACAAATACACTAAAAGTTACGACTACAGAAATGCATATGCTTTTTGATGAGTCGATTAATCCTAAAGACTATAGAAATGCATATATTTTTTTATGAGTGGATTAACCCTAAATGATAGAGTTAGAAATAAACGCATTAAGGATTACATAAAAATAGCTCCAATAGACAAATTGAGAGATACCCGTCTAAGGTCGTTTGGTCGTGTAAATAGATGACTAGACACATTTCCAGTGCATAGAGTTGAGAGGCTACAAATTGCAAGTACAAGGAGGAGAGGTCAAACGCTAAGAACATGAAGGGAATGGATAAAGAAAAACATGTTAGATTGTGGAGTAACTGATGGTATGGTTAATAGGGTCAAATGGAGAAGTAGAACTCGTAAAGTTGACACCAAATAAATGGGATTTTGGCATATGATGATGATGATAATGATCTGACCTTTTAGATCCTTTTTTATATAACTACACTTTATGAATACATGAAAAATGGATATAATTCTAATAACCCATGAAACAAAAGGAATGACATTGGTCTCGTCTTGCCCTGTGAACATAAAACTCTTATTTAGAGATCTGAGATATAAAACAAAGATAGAGACAGTGGAGTTCATCGATGTTCATTAACAACACATATCAAAATCGTCTCACACATTTAAGCAAATTATACAAACAATGTACCTATATAGTGTCATCAGCACAATAAAATAGTTGCATAAAAAGTCAAAAACTGAGATTTGAGAACATACGCAATGAGTTCTCTAGTAGTCACCCTTGTAAGGTCAAGCCCTTCATGCGTCTTGGGGTCAGCTTCTACATAATTTTGGACATAGATGAAGAATTTGCGAGCACGACGTTTTTCAAATAACCCCATTAATGGAGACCTGAGGGCCTCCATGTCTGTAGCTGGAACTTTGTGAATCTGTTAAGACATTTATGTTATTAAAAAGTTCAGTAAATAAACACTAAGAGAAGACACACACACAAATCGTCAGGATGACAAAACTCAACTACTGAAATGGGGTTACCTTTCCTTTACTGAAGACGTAGCTTCCATCCACAGCCTTGAAAGATAAGTATTTTGTAACATCAGTATGAATAAGAACCCGAACAAGAGTACCGTTCCCCATGATGTACTGGCCAAGCAAACATTATTCAAATAGATCATTATCACTATCAAGAAACAAAATGATTGGTAGCCTAGCATTGTATTATGACCTGGACCGCTTCAGATCCTTAGTGTTAATTTCCATCTGTATTTTAGGAATGCTTTAAGAAACACAGAAATCTAGAATTCTAGGCTAGTCTTAGGATAATCTAAGGATGGATTTTAATACATCCATGCAAAAGGAAAATACATGCATATATAATTTTTTGAGATATATCTCTCCAACATATTATAAGTCTCTTCTACTTCTAATCTGATATATTCCAGCAACCAGCTTTGTGAACAATATCAACAAATAACTAAATTTTCTTTCACTGCATTTTAATCATTCCCAGTTTCTTTCTTCTTTCATTTATTTATTTATTTGAGAGAGAGAGAGATCATTCTCAGTTTCTTTCTTATTGATAATCTTACTTCTTTCCTCTCTTCTTATCAATAGAAGATACTGTGCATCAAAGATTTCGAAGACATGAAACAACAGGGAAATGGTAAAATATTGAAAGAATCAATAAGGTGTCACATACATTGGAAAACAAAATCAGCCATATTATTTATTTCAGTTTGTAATTAAATATCTCTACTCATACTATGTTCTGCATTATGCTTCTGTATTTTCCTCTTCCTTCAACTTGAGAGACTGAAGAAAAAGAATCTTCAAGACATTAAACCATCTCTCAATCAATACAAGTGTACTGAAAACATGAATAAGAACCTGTATTTGTTTCAGTACTATCCCCTCCATTATTTTTTAATTTTTTTGATGACCAAAGGTGTCCAGGTGTTTTGCCCGACTAGTCCTTCGGGGCATGTGCACACCTCCCTATACACACATGCAGGGTTCAAGTGGGAGGACCTTACTCTTACTCTGTACATATCCCATGGAGAGTGGCCCTTCATTGAAAGTTACCAAGGATTGAACCCAAGACCTCAATCATAAAGTCTTGTGTCTCAACCACTAGGCCAACCCCTTGGGGTTATTATCCCCTGCATTATTAGTGTAACCAACCAATAGAGTCCAAGCTCAAAACTAAGGTATGGCTACAATGGTAGAAAATGTTTAATCTGGCAAATCCCAGAAAGACGAGATTTGTCAATTCAGAATAATATTTGAATAAATATTTATTTTAAAAAAATTAAAAAGTAATTTACAATATTTACTCAAAATAATAAAGTAACAAACATCTCGCATTTTTAGTTATTAGATTCCAATAGTGGAAAAGGTGTATGAATATGTAGTCATCTTGGAAAAAACATAAAGATAGTACCTAGAGAATTCATGGAAAATCTGACTGCAAGACATGTCCAACAATGGTAGGTCACTCGCTTCAAATTTGAATAACATAGGGTCAAACTCTAAGTGGTATAATCGACTGCAACAACCACTCAGTTATTCAAGAATTCCTTGATATCATTTTAAACAGGAAAGTGGTGTTATATTGGAAAAGAAAGAAAGCATATACATTTTTTAACAAGCCACCCAAATCAGTAAGAAGGATCGTTTAAAAAAAAGATTGATTGAAAACTCTCAGTAATACAAAGTATGATTTTGATTAAAGATCCGTTATTCGTGCACTTCATTAAGTAAGCGAGTGGCCTTTATTGAAGAAGCAAGAAAACATGAAAAACAACTGAAGAAGCTATCCATTGGAGAGAGGGGAAAAAGATAAAACAAATAATTTCATAATAAGGGATCCCATCAAAAACATTTCTCGGCTCATGTCTGAGAAGTAAGAAGCCACTTCAGTTATTCATGCAGTTTTACAGAACCTAATATAATTAAATATATAAGTGGCAGAAAAAATATAAAGGAAAAAAAATCTGAGTTATTTATTGTCATAGTCAAGGCAAAGTTACTCTAGCTAAATCAGGTTATAGATGTTCAAGAGCCGAACCTTTGGGATCATGTCAATATTGAAATCCCTGCTGGAACCCAAATTTACTGGAGGTTTGTCATTTCCTCGAAACCTTTTCCAGAGCTGTATGTGAAAAAAGGGGTTACAAAGTTAAAAGGGCTGGAAAAAATGTAAACTTATTCCTCAATCCTGTCTGTATTGTATTTATAAAGATTTGTACGGTTCCTCTGCAACACCTGAACAAGGTTGAGTGATGTCGACTCTCCTCCATAATAGTCATTCCTATCCATGTGCAGGACCTGAGCAACATGCATTAAATCAGCAGGAATCAAAAGTATGAGTAACAACAAATAGCTGCCAATATATAATCACAGTAAAGAAACAACCAAGACAATATAATCAATCCATTTCCATGGGAAAGTCTCATTTTATATTATAGATTTTAAACAGAACTCCTCAGATCAGTTTGACAGGAAACAATATTACCATTCAGGGACGAGGATGTATAAAAATGCTGCTTTAACCATCAAAACTTTGCTTCCATTGGAACAATAGAGAGCCATAAAACCAAAGGTCACTTGAGGGTAGGAATAAGAGTGATACTTGCATGGCATGTCTCTCATTCATGTGTGTGCTCATTATAAACCACTACTTCCATCACAGGGAAAAGAAGCAAATCAAATGAGATGGGAAAAAAATAACCTAGTGATGTAATTCCAATTGAATTTAAAACTCTAATGAAGTGCTCAATTGAATGAATGAGCAAAGAATACAAATCTGTAAATAGTGTCAGACAATGTCCAGAGTTCAGAATTTCATTTGCAAGTCCAAGATATCACAAATATTGACCCTTTTTTTTTAAAATGGAACAGCGTATACTGAACTTCATTCCATTGTTCAAAATTAACTGCAACAATCTGCAAGTGAAGTTTCATAACCTAGAATTAGAACACCTAAATTATTCATGAAGAGAATATTCAAAGATGAGAATTTGACACTTCCTAGGTCTTCAGATACTGGCTCATCCCAAATCAAACTGGCACTACTCATGCCAGTAAACAATTAAAAAAGTAAAAATTTGTGTTACAACCTGGAAATTACTGAGAAATGAAAGAGCCAGACAATTACAACCATACAAGTCAAATTTGGGGCTAGGTGTATTTGCAGATCACATCATATGCCTATTTGAAGTTCAGCACAGAATCATCAACGCTCAATGAAAACTGAGTAATGAAATTAATTAAATTGAAGCTTGGGAGTGAGGTCCGTCTGGGGCATCAAACCGCCAGGTTTTGAGCATAACTAAATGCTAATCTAATCAATATCAGAGAAAATAACACAGACACATACCACAAATCACAAGTAAACCATCATGATCACAATAAATGAAAACCAGTGATATTGTTGCCCAATAAAACCAATTGAACTTGAAATGTGTAGTTTAATGCAATAACAATAATTCGATACAATTATTGAGACTTTCAGTAAAAGCTAGGACTACCCATTCCAGGAAAAAAAAACAACGATATCCAAATTTTGGGGCTCATCTCAGGCTAATATAATCAATACAATGAACAAGGAGAGAAAGAGCATACAAACAGTACAGAAAGTGGGAAATCTCAGTGTCTTTTGACAGACTGTATAGATCGAACCAAATCACCATCAATACTCATACACCCACATAAAGTACAAGACCAAATCATCCAATTACAAAGAAAACCGCATGATTTCAAGTCAAACCGAGAAAATAAACATCATCCATTCAAAAACACTCCAAAATGCAATACTTGTGGGTCATTTCAGTGCCAATACAACCATCAACTCAGAAACACGAAAAGGGTCGGTTCTTTGACGACATAATCAAGATCAGGACATCATCATAAAAGAAATCAAATGTAAAATTCGTATTTAAGACCAAATCGTAGAAATTTGATAAGAAAAGCGACAAGACCTTGAGGCCGTCAACGGAGAGAAGACCACTGAGGATGCATTCCTTGAGACCTGTGCCCAGTACTATCACATCGTACTCTTCATCCATGTTGAAATTGAAATTGGATCAATTGAGATAGTGAGATTGCAGAGATTACAGAGAGAGTGAGAGACAGAGAAGAAGAAGAAGAGACGCTTCGCCGGTTGAGAAAGAAAGCTGCGAAAGGCTACTTCTTATTTCTCTTTATTTCATGGGGAAAAGAAACAAAATGATTATTAAATAAAGAAGGTAATTAAGGAAGGAATCAACTCATAAGACGAAACTGTTATTATTTGGATTAAGATAATTTAAAAAGAATTTAATAATTTAGATAAATTGTGAGTTTGTTAAGATTTTAAATTTTCAAATTTTAAATCGGATAAAGTTAGAATTTTATAACTGGTTTTAAGTATGCAGATTTTTTACTTAATTCTATTTTTATTTTGAAATTTTGTCGAGTTATTTTTTCAATTTTTGAATTATATTTTTTGTTTATCATTTTTACACGAAAATTTACAACCAATGAGTCATTATAATATCAAATATTTATATTTTTTACCACTTTAATATTAAATCATTTTGATAGAGGTTAAGATTCGAATTGAGCATGATAGTGGAGGAAAATTTGAATTTTTTTAGATCTTATTTAATTGATTTTGAAAAAGAATTTGCATCTTTACTTTTAAACTTTAAATTTTTACAAAAATTCTCATCATTTTCTACTTTGTTCTCTCAAAAAGATCTCATGACAATATCACCCTAGTAAATTTTTTTTATGTTTAGGAAAAACCTGCAATTTATAAAAGTTTTTCAAAATTATTTTTGATTTGCACACACTTCCATTTTTTTACCTCGAGAGGTGGGAGTAAAATTTGTTCATCCATCCATTATAGTTAGTTTTCTCCATTCTTGAAATTAAAATAGTTTAACAAATATTAATTTATAATTAAATTTGACAATTTCATTTAGGAGCTTGGAATAAGCTATTGGAGGCAGAGGTAAAAAAACAGTAGGCTCGAGATCTCGGCCCCACGAATATCGCCTGATATATCGGCCGATATTCGGCGATATTTCCTTTTCTCTTTCTTTTTTTTGCCAAATTTCGGCAATATCGATCAAGATCGCGCCTGTACAACCAATACATCTCATATCGACTGAGATATCTTGGACGTCCAAAACTCGAGATATCTCGAACGTTCAAAACTCGAGATATCTCGACCGATACGAGATATCTCGACCGATACGAGATGTATCGGCCGAGATTTAACCTTGGTTAAAGGCACCTCTCAAGCTCGATATAGAATGAATGAGAATAAGAGTGGACTAATCACTTTAGATCAAATTAAATCAGGTCACAAGTCAACTCATTTAAATAAGCAAATAAATTGGTCTTATCATATAATAGTATCTTATTAGAAAATTTTGAATTAAAATTAATTATTAATCATTTGATTGAGATGTACTAATACCAATACCCAAATCACTGTTGATTTTGATAGATGTAAATCTCATAACTAGAAACAGTATTTATGCTTAAAAATTAAATTTAGTATATCTTAAGATTATATATTTAACATAATAGGGATATCCATTAATTTCTTATATAGAAAAACAATTTCCAAAACCATAATATATCCTCTAGTATTCATCATGCATTAAAAGAAAAACACTGCGGCTGTTGTTTAGTGGTGGAAGAAGAGAGTCAGTTAGGATTAATAAAGAATTGTATAAATAAAAATAATTATATAAATAAAAGATTGATGGAAAACATCTCTTTTAATTATTATAATTTTATGAGATGTGTTATAAAAATAAATTTGATTTAAAATATTTAAATTTTCAAAAAAACTAAAGTAACATAATAAATGATCAAATAAGGTTAAATTTTACCGGGTATTTTTACTATTTTCAGATTTTTTCTAAATGTATATAGCCCATTAAAGATTCTGTTGGATACCAAAGTTCCTATATATATAGAGAAGTAAATGAATATTTAAAAGAAAAAAACTCAAAATAAACATATTTGAATAGAAAATTAGTTATATTTAAGTTTTTTTATCTAAATCACATTTGAGTTTAATATCTTATTATTTTTTGGTACTTTATGTTTTTAATTGCAAAGTGGGATCCTGCAGTCCTACCACATGCATTAAGGGGAAGGTATTATGTATAAGGCATAATTAATTAACTAATTAATTATATTAGTGGCATTTAAGAAGAAAGTTTTTTCATTAATTTAAATTTAAATGGGACAGCACATGCAACACCAAAATGCAAACCTAAAGACGCCCAGTCACGTATGCAAAGTCTGCAATTCATCTGCAATTCATCTTTCTTTACTCAAGTCAGAGAAATTATCAATTGAAATTTATTAAATTTATATTATTAAATTGATATTTATACTTTTCATCACGTTTTTTCTTTTGATAATTTAATTTTATATTTAGATTATGTTTATTAAAAAAATACACCTAAGCCGTACGAATTGTCAAATAATCTGTTTAAGTTGATTATGCATATTTTTCAAATAATTTATGTTCACAATTAAATTAAAATTGAATTCTGTATAGGTGTAGCTCAACTAGTAATCTCCTCTGTTAGATTCGAGCCCCTATAGCCTCACGTGATGTGTCCTAAGAGCCGTGGATATCACCCGTAATTTTTTTAAAAAAAAAAAAATTGAATTCTGCATGCATGCCTCTAACATCTTTTGACAACTAAAATGTTGGTGTTTTCTTTAATTTTCTTGAATATATGCATGTACATATATCTTTTCCTTTATTAGTGGAATATATTCGTAATAATTGTTTTGTCCTTTAATACTTTTTTTTTTTCATTTATCAGTCTCAAGTGCATGTGTAGGCATCTATAAATACATGAGAATCTCCTTTTTATCATTTACATTTAATTTTTTTAATATAAAACATCAACATTTTTTTTAAAATAGATTCCGTGCTTTCATGAATTAGACATCTTGTTAATGGGTCATGTCAGCTAATAAGGTTTATTATTCATAGACTTGTTACTAAATATGTACGTTCAATTACTTACATTTTAAGTCTAGAAGGCTTTGAGATCTATTTGATCACAGTGGCTTTTGAATTTTTTATTTTATAAAATTTCAATTGTATGGTGATGAATATATTAAATTTACGCCACACTTATAGACACTAGGAAAAACGGCTTCTAGATATCCGTTTTCAAATTTTAGGATGAAATTACCATTCTGCCCCCATATTTTCACTTGTTCGAACGAATTATCAGTTTATTTTGACTAAACGAATGGCCCACGTATAAATTCACTTCATTCGAACGAATGGAGTGAACAGTAATACGTATTACTGTTCATCCGCTCGTGTAATACCCCAGCCCAATTTAGGAATTAATTATGATTAATCGTGATTAATTAAATAATTTTTATCCGTTAATTATGAAATATTTTCCTCTAATCATAAAGTGTATCAAATAAGTTTTTCAACGGATCTGAGTTTGACTCGATCCGAATCCGATAACTCTTTTAATTAAGTTTCAAAGATATATGGGTGAGTTACGAATATAATAATAATATTATTTTAGGCTTAAACCTTAGCTGCTTTATAAACTCAGTCATTTGACTTAGTTTGAACTTCAAATTTTAGATTATGCATTATTTTTAAATTTCCGGACCTAATGACATGCCAATCTCGTTATAATTTCGCTAATTTATTTTACCCCTAAGTTTTAAAGTGGTAAAGCCCCAATTTGACAGGGTAGAGGAAGTCCTAAAAATATACAGAGAGAGTCAGTACTCAATCTGTATTATAAGTAAGCTGTTTATTTCTTTACACTCTAAAATAGTTAGTCTTTTTATATTTATTTTAAGCCATAAAATATGGGCCGTTGAATATTCTTTCATTTAGAAAATGTGGTTTTTGACTTCAAAACACCTCAAAACTTTAGAATGTTTTTATCAGACAAATTTACTCTATCAAACTATAAGGTTGGATACTTTCAAAAAGAATCTTGAAGATTAGGAGATTTTGTTAAAACGGTGATTTTTAGCGAAAACACTCGATTTTTGAGATAGATTTCACTCCAAATTTTAATAGCATACTCAGTTTTTAATATCTGACCTACTGAACCAATTGTATCAATTTAGTGAGACCCTGAAATACCCCGATAAAAAGAAGGACATAGATGTAAATAGTAAAAAGAATAAACTAATATTATATTATAAAATAATATCAGAAACCAAACGAAAGATAGGTTTCAAAGCTACGAATGTAGCTTTTAGTTGTGCTGGAAGAATATAACACCGCCAATTGCCTATGTCACTGTGCGGTAGTTGTAATAATAATATTAAAATATATAATAATAAATGCAAGTTATTGAAAACTTATAAACCTACGAATAACTTAGGCAACCTGTATGATTAAAAAAATGCATACGGTTGCCTATAAATAGGAGTAATCGGCGAGGAAGGCAGAAGGTAAAGGAAAAAAAAAAAAAAAACTCCTCTGCCGTTTGCTCCCTCTCCCTCTTTCAAAAAACAGCAAGTCCTCTCTCTCCTATTTTCCTCTTCTTTCTCTTGCTTTGGCCATACCAGCAGCAGCCGAACGTTCGGGTTTCCTGAATTGGTATAAGGGTTTTCAAATTTAGTCAGTCTTATACAGAATTTTGCACCCAAGGTATCGAAATAATTCTATCTTTTATTTTTATTAACTCCATAGCAAATTAGGAGTAAAATAGCTTAGTATTGGGGTTCAAAGAATTGATATTTTTTTAAATGGAGGAAAAATAGATTTCCTTTTAAAATTTAAATTTTACCCTCAAGATTCGTATTATTTTACGTTCAAAATATAATTTTTGACCCTAAGTAAAATCGGGGAAAAGATTAACCCCAGCTGACTATTGTGTGTTTATTTTTCCGCCTTGTGTGTTTAAATTCCTGTACTGTACCCTCTGGGCCACATTCTCAATACGTCTCCATGGTCCTTTCTCCAGAAGACAATACGAGGATGGGGCACTGAGTACTTTTATTTACTTTACTGTCTCTGTACCCTCTGGGCCACATTCTCAATACGTCTCCATGGTCCTTTCTCCAGAAGACAATACGAGGATGGGGCACTGAGTACTTTTATTTACTTTACTGTCTCTGTACCCTCTGGGCCTCTCACAATACGTCTCCATGGTCCTTTCTCCAGAAAACAATACGAGAGAAGGCACTGAGTAATTTACATTTTTCATTTTATTGTAATGTTTTGGATGGCTGACAACTAACTTTCTAACATAAGTTAAAGGAGTAGAAACAGCCTAGGTGACTCACTACACATATCATGTTTTCTGGAAAAATAGCACGGGGTTTAGGAAATTATTATGCGTATATACTGACAAATAGAAAATTTATACATTTTACTCTATCTTACAGATTTTCTGTGAAAAACTCAACCGGAGAAGGTGAGGAGACTCGAACCAACACTTATATTGTGTTATATGTTAAACCCACTAACACCAGACTGAAATGGGACCCATGGTCAATTAAAGATGGAAAAGGCTATATAGGTCCAGAATACGAGACCTGACACTGCCTACATGTAAGGGATGTAAATGTTCTAACTGTTTAGAACGTAGGCGTTAAAATGGTGTCGGGGAGTCGAGGACTTGTAGTCTCTAACGCAGTATGGACCCATGGAGTGTCTGGGAATTGTCGGGTAAACTGGGTGAAGGCATTCGTGTTATTAAATCCAGTTTTATATGTTGTGTGATTTGATTATTTTATTGATCTCTTGTATTGGTATTTGATACACCAAATGGTAAGGCTGAAATATGGTAGTTCTCTCAGAAGAAGTCCCTGTGTAAGGAGGGCACTGGAAATCATGCATTATCATGCATTTGACATTTGCATGTGATAATTATGTTCATAAGTTAAATCTGTGGAAGATAATAACTTTGTAAAGTTTGATATTTGCGGTTGGGCTATAATTGCTGAGATTAGCCGAACACCGTTTGCGAACCGCTGTGTTGGACGTGTTAGTAGGCTGTGGTCGACCGCCATCAACCGTTGGTGTTGGATGGGCTAGTAGACTTGGTCGTGGAGACCATATGCACTTGCAAGTTGCTATATTATTTCCGTGGAGGAATTAATATTAGTTCTGGTTGGAACTTTAAATGGGGGCTGACCCCGGTGTTGTAACATGGCTGGGGACCGACCCCGGTGTTAACAATACAATTTGAATAAAAACCTTAGAAGGCGATCCTAGGGTGAAAATGGGATATGCTAATAACATGCCTTTGTATGACATGCATTGCTTATGCATTGTTGCATTAAAATCATTGGATTTTATAGTGAGTTCTCCCCACTGGGCTGTTGCTCACGTCCCTTACAATGCAGGATCTGAACCAGAGGAAGGATTGGAGGGACCAGTGGTGCCTCGTTGAAAGTCGGAACCTAAAAGCTCCTAAGGTTTCCCGCACGTGGAAACCATATGCTTGCTTAAATATGTTTGAGTATTTGTAATAAATATGCCTCATGTGGCATAAGAAACTTATGTCTGTAAGTTTTAATGTCGTATACATTATATCCACTATGTTTTCGTGCGTAACGCTGATGAGACAAATGAAAATATTCGTGGTGTGATATGGGTTGTATATGGGGACATATGGTATATGTTTGAGTTCATGTGTTAAAAACACGTGTGACATTTTCTAGGATCGGGTTTTGGTAAACTTGAAGATCCAGCCCAGTTATGACGTTGGGTGATTAGAGTTTATTGTTTAAAAAAAAAAAAAATTAGTCGCGTTCCGGGCCCACATCTGGGTTCGAGGCGTGACAGCTAGTTTGAATGAAATGATTTCATTCGTCGGAATGTATTGGTTATTTAAATAATAAATTTGTCTTTAAAATTTTAAAATTATTTTTTAAGCACGGTGTATTTCTAAAATTTCTCAAATTAAATATCCGGACTAATTACGATAACCTGATAAAAATACTTTAAGACTTCAAGGTTTTTTATGCTCTCAAATGTATTTTCGGCACAGCTTAGGGATACCCTTATTTATAAAACACTGTATTTTAAGCATTTGGGAGTGTCAAAAGACCTTGAAGTCTTAAAGTATTTTTATCAGGTTATCGTAATTAGTCCGGATATTTAATTTGAAATTTTTTGAAAATAAACAGTGCTTAAAAAATAACTTTAAAGTTATAAGGAAAAATTATTATTTAAATAATCAATACATTCGATTGAATGAAATCATTTCATTCCAATGAGTGGATGAACAATAATGCACGTTACTCTTCACTCCATTCATTCCATTCCTTCGAAGTGAATTGAATTTATACGTGGGTTATTAGTACGAACAAATGATTCATTCGAACGAATGTCAAAATGAACCGATAATTCGTTCGAACGAGTGGAAAAACGAGAGCAGAATGGTAATTTTACCTTAAAATTTTGAAAAAAAGTGTTTAGACCAGTTTTTCCAAGTGTCTATAAGTGCGGCCTAAATTTAATGTTAAATATCACACAGAAAGACATATCAAAGAGTTGATAAAAAAATTTAATGTCTCTCTAAGTGATATTCATCATTTGATATGTCTCAAATATATTAAATGCAAAAAATAGAAAAAAAAATATTTTGAAGGGTTGCAATCAAATGGATTTTTAAGTAAAATAATGTTGCAAAAAAGGAAAAAAAATGAAAAAATCATAATTGAAAATGGGTACAAATTTTCACTGGGAGAATTTTTTCATCTCACACGTGATTTCAATTTTTTTTAAATCCCCATTTTACCCTTCCAGTCAACGCAAAAAGTTAAAGAGTATAATAAGAAATTAAAAAAAAAAAAAGACCCGTGTGAGAATATTTACACTTGAAAATAACATTCAAGCTAATACACATAAAACTACAAGTGACAAGTGGAATAAAAGCATGAAAATGATTTTGAAAGATGGCAAGGCACATCATTAAAGAGGTTGTTTTAAGGCGAAAGGGCTAATTAGCGGTACTTGCAATCATTGATTCATTTCCTAAGCTGGCTCTTCTATCTACAAATAAATTAATTTTTTTTTATTGGGCTTGGATGGAATTGTATATGATATTTATAAAATTTTATTTTAATTGATTAAGAGAAATTATATTTTTTAAGACTCTTAAAATTTTATATTTATTTAATGGTCCAAATTTATCGAGTTAGACAAATGAACTCTAAAGTCAAATTGATATCGGATAACCTTTCTTTAAGACAAGTTCTTGCCATGGGAGAAATTCTTAATGCAAAGACCCATGATCATTATCTTGGCACAATGGGCTCATTGCCTAATTGGTGACTAAAATTTTTAAAAATTGAATACCTGGCATATTTGTGGAGCTTTTAGCTTTCATTGTAAAGGTTGAACACATGGACATATATGCTCATCAAAAGAGTGTAATCTAACTTACCTTGTTGTCCTTGAAATGGAGAATCATGTAGCTAAATTGGTTGAATGAGCCCCGTAAAATCTTGTTTAGTCATTTTCTTTTTATGATCAAGGTGTCTAGGTTTTAGAGCACTCAACTAATGTTCGAGATATGTGCAAGGCTCTCTATCTATAGGCACTGGGTAATTTTACAGTGATTGACCTTTTGAGATGGAGTGTGAATCGAACTCAAGACTTTCGTTTCTTAAAACAGATGTTTGGCCATCACTCCAACCCTTTTGGATTGTCTTTTCTAGTCAATTTACATGTTCACTGATTATCTCTACTATTTTAGAGTTAAAAGCAGTTAATTTTTGTCTTTGCATATGTTAAAAATTGTTGTATGTGTCACGCCCCGACCCGAAGGGTAGGCCTGGAACGCGACAGCTGTCACGCCCCGACCCGAAGGGTAGGCTCGGAACGCGACTGATTTTTTTTTTTTTTTGAAAGATAAACTAAACCAACTCACAAGCATTCTAACTGGACCGGATCAACAGTTAGGCCTAGAGGTCATACATGATCCCAACATGTAGACTCAAACACATACCATAAGTCAACCCGACAAAATAGACATAAATAACATCATCAACACAACATGATCATATAAAATCCAACCATTGATTTCATTCAAAATATCATCTCAAAGTCAGTAGAGAGGCATAATAGTCTAATACATCATATTTAAACAAATCAAGTACCACACCCGGTACTTGACAAAAGTAAATGGTTCTAAGAACCAATAAGAAAAGATAAGGGTATTCCCCTTAGGGGGAATCCCGAAACACCGCTTCAGCTTATCCACCCTAAGCTTGAAAAAGAGGGTCCTCCTCCTCGGGTTCATCGCCTGAAAGGTGAGTAGGGTGAGCTAACTAGCCCAATGAAGGAAATATAACAATGCAGTTTAAGTAAATTAACAGGTTAGCAACAGTTCAATAATATCACATGCTTTGATAACAAATAAACATTATATTCAATAAAGTTTCATCATCATCTTTCCATCATTGCTATCATCCAACGTAACACCTGCCGACTACGCTGAGACTAGTATTAAGTCCCGATACGGTCAAAATACATCATTACAAGTACATCTTCGGCTCTAACTTAGTCGATATTGACATCCTCAAGTCAGCAACTGACGACACTCATGGTCCACCCATGGTCCATTAGACATAAACCATCTCCCATATGGCCGATATTGGTTCAATAGCCCAGGTACGTGGAAGTAGTCTTATATATTCATACGATCAACATCATAATATTCACAACCATCATCAACACTCTTACTATAGTGCATCATGTATAGGCACATGAGTGGATTCATCATATCTGAAACCACCCATTGCCCAAGACTCATCTCATAATAAAACTTGTTTACATATTCTGCAGAGTTAAGTTCCCTCACCGTGATTGTGTGGTTACGCGGTCTCTGTTCAAACAAACAGACAAGTGCACAATTAATATACAGATCAAATACATACACACATGTAGTATTTTGAAATCTCACGTTTTCCCAAAAATATCTAAGGTATATGGAATTGAGTCTCTTATTGGGTTTCTATCATTTTTAAATTATCATAATCCATAATATAATAATAAATAAAAAGGGGCTCAGTCCAAAACTCATATTGTCTTCTGTGCATTGACCAGATTGACTTATTGAGTTAGGTCTAGATCCTCGGGTCACTTCTCGGTTGTCTTCTAGATAGGACCAGATCTGACATTTTGAGTTAGGCATCGAGGTCACCCAGTGCCAAACTATATAGCGTCGGCCTGAAAGTGAGATCACTCAATGCCCGACCAATAGGGTCGGCCTGGAAATGAATATAATAATATTTACACTATAAGTAATAAGAGAAAAGGGTTAGTACAATTTTAATTAATTTAGGGGTATTAATATCACATCACAAGCATTAACAATAATTAAACAAGATTAGACATCAATATTATTCAACAAAATAACATTTTACTCTTAAAAAACTGGGTCCCTCGGAACATGTCTCGGAACCAGGTACAGTGGCTTCGGATCATCCGAACCATACCTAATCTAGTCACTGACCTCGGAATATGGGTCTGACTTCGGATCGTTCGAAGATCGAGTCTCGGATCATCCGAAGTCCATTCGAACCGATTAAAATCTGAAAACAAGTCTCGGTGGGTCTGGGTACATCGGAACGTCCGAAGTCTGGGTTTAGAACATCCGAGTGGGTTAAGTCCTTCCGAGCTCGGCTCGGTTCGTCCGAAGGGGTCTGGCTTGCCTCGGGCGTAACTGGGCTTCTGGTGAAGCTCGGACCGTCAGAAGGTCTGACCCTCGGACCATCCGAAGGTCGACTCTCGAACCGTCCGAGAGTCGTCTTCCTCCACTGTCTACACCAGCAGACATTGACGGCAGTCACTGTATGAAATACGATTCCCGAAACAGATGGTTTCCCGGATTCATTTTTCACACCTAACCGGTCCGATGGACTCCTCTGGGAGTCCTCTTTCCATAGAGAGAGGTTTGGAGCCTTGAAGCTCACTGGGCCATCAGATTTTATCAGTGAAAGCTCACGGGTACATAAAATCCATGGTTTTTCCTTAGATTTTGAAATGGTTTTTCTCACTGAAAACAGGGCCAAAACCGGTTTTATTTTATTCTAAACTGATTAAAATTGAAAGGGGAATGCATTGGATACCTCCACTTGGGTTCCTGGGCTAGGAATCCAGATTTTGAAAAGATTTTCCTTTAAGTTACGGGTGATCGGAAACTGGGAAGAACAGAGGCTGGGATCGGCCGGTCTGGTCTGAGAAACAGAGAGCAGTAGAGAGACAAGGTATGCTGGGAGTGAGAACCAAAGGCTGAGGCCGATTTTTATAGAGCTTTGGCCGGAAATACTGGGCCGGGCAGCCACTGCATGCAGCGTCTGCTTACACTTGCAACAGTAAACCGACAGGTTTTCTATTTGATTGCAGATTAGCTCTCCAACAATTTCCAAATTGCAGATAAGTCCCTGGTTTTGATAAAAACTCAATTTTAAATTGGAAGTATGATTTTAAAAACTCAAAAACTTGATCCAACCTTACAGATAGGTTGGGTTTTGAAAATCTTGATTATCATAAAAATTTGGAATTTATCTCTCATTACAAATCCTTGATTTAAATAAAAATCACAATTTAACACTATTTACTTAATTAAACAAATGTTAAATAAAACAATTTAAAAACATCATTTTGGGGTGCTAAGTAATAACTAGACCATTCTTAAAATGGTTTAACATAAAATACTAATTTTGAATTTTATCTCATTTCCAAAATCATTTAAATTAATTATTTCTTCCTTTTGGGGTTTTGACAGACGTATTTAAAATACTATTTTCTGAAAGTAAAATTATTTTAAAATCAGAAATACAATTCCTTGATTAAGGACAATCATATCATTCAATAATAATCACATAATAAGATAAATTATAAAAATAATAGCAATAAGCGACAAATTACCAAAATGCCCCTCCAGCTGGGCGAGTTAGATCACAGAGTTTTCGAGCTCGGATTGGGCCAAACCTGGGCTTTCCTTAAAGCCCTAACCGAAATCTTCGAGATTAACCGGTTAAACAAAATTATTAAGTTAAAATACGCCTAATCTGGGGCAGGGTATTATAGCAGCTTTTTTTTTTGGAAAGGCTAAGCTAACACAAGCATTATCATTGGGCCGGATCAACAGTTGGGTCCAAAGGTCACACATGATCCTAACATGTAGACTCAAACATGTACTATAAGTCTGATACCAAAATCGCAACTGGAACAATAAAAAACACATAATCTGATCACAAATTTCAACCATTGAATTATCATTCAAAACATCATTAGAGTCACTACAGAAGCATAGTAGTTTAATACATCACGTTTAAACAAATGAAATACCACACCCGGTACTTTACAAAGGTAAATGGTTCTAAGAACCAACAAGTAAAGATAAGGGTATTCTCCTAAGGGGGAATCCCAAAACACCGCCGCAGCTTATCCACCCTAAGCTTGAAAAAGAGGGTTCTCCTCCTCAGGTTCATCTCCTGAAAGGTGAGTGGGGTGAGCTAATTAGCCTAGTGAAGGAAATATAACAGTCCAGTCAAGTAAACAACAGGTTAGCACAATAATCAACAGTTGTAATAAATATCTCATGCTTGATCATAAATAAGCATAATATTATCATCATTCTCATAATTCATCATTTTTATTCCAATACTGCTATCATCCAACGTAACGCCTACCGACTACGCTGAGACCATTGTATTAAGTCCCGACACGGTCAAAATACATCCTTACAAGTACATCTTCGGCTCTCCCATAGCCGATACTGACACTCTTAAGTCAGTAACTGTCGACACCCGTGGTCCAATAGACATAAACCATCTCCCATATGGCTGATATTGGTTCAATAGTCAAGGCACGTGGAAGTAGTCTTATACATTTTATATGATCAACATCATAGGCATTCTTACCATAGTGCGTCAAGTCTAGGCACATGAGTGGGTTTATCAATCTGAAACCACCCATTGCTCAAATATTCATATAAACCTGTTTACATCAAGCTGTAAAGTTAAGTTCCCTCACCGTATCTGTGTGGTTTTGCGGTTTCTGTTCAAACAACACACAAGTGCACAATCAATATAAATAGTAAGTACACATACAAGCAATATTTTGAAATCACACTTGTTTTCATAAAAATATCCAAGGTATATGAAATTTAGTCTCCTATTTTGTTTCTATCATTTTTAAATTATAATAATCCACAAGATAGAATAATAAGGTGCTCAGTCCAAAACTCATATTATCTTTTGGGTATTGACCAGATTGACTTATTGAGTTAGGTCTAGATCCTCGGGTCACTTCTGGTTGTTTTCTGGATAGGAGCAGATCTGACATTTTGAGTTAGGCCTCGAGGTCACTCAATGCCCGACAAATATAGTGTCGGCATGGAAGTGAGACCACTCAGTGCGTGACCAATAGAGTCGGCTTGGAAGTGAATACAATAGTATTTACACTAGTAACAAGAAAAAAGGGGTTAGTACAATTTTAATTAACAAAAAGGAGTACTATCATCACATCACATACATCAAACATATAATCAACCAAGATTTATACTTAAAAACTTGGTCCCTCGGAACATGCCTCGGAACCAGGTACAGTGGCTTCGGATCATCTGAACCACACCTAAACTAGTCACTGACCTCGGAACATGGGTCTGACTTCGGATCATCCGAAAATTGGGTCTCAGACCTTCCGAAGTCCATCCGAACCGAAAAGAAATACGAAAACAAGTCTCGGTGGGTCTGGGTGCCTCGGAACGTCCGAAGTGGGTCTCGGAAAGTCCGAATGGGTTCTGTCCTTCCGAGCTCTGCTCAGATCGTCCGAAAGGGTCAGGCTGGCCTCGGGTGTAACTGGGCTTCAGGTGAAGCTCGGAATGTCCGAGGGTTAGCTCTCGGACCGTCCGAAGATCGACTCTAGGACAAGTCGGGGCGTGACAACTTTTTTTTTTTTTTGAAAGGCTGAGCTAACACAAGCATTATCACTGGGCCGGATCAACAGTTGGGCCCAAAGGTCATAAATGATCCCAACATGTAGACTCAAACATGTACCATAAGTCTGATACCAAGCTGTCACGTCCCGACCCGAAGGGGGGCCCCGGAACGCAACTGAAAACTGGGAAGGAAACAGAGGGTGATCGGCTGCGTTTCTGGTTTCAAACAGCAGCTGAAATAAAGACTGAGGAATAAGATAAGATTTGGGAGTTTGATCTGTAGAGAAGGGGTTCCCATTTATAGGAAAACTGGCGGGGCGGCTGCATGCAGTGCTTGCTTACGTCCGATACAGTAACTCTTGGATGGGTTGCAGATAAGTCCTCCAAACTTTCATTTTTGCAAATAAGTCCCTGGTTTTAATAAAAAGCCGATTTTAAACTGGAAGCCTTATTTTAAAAGCTCAAAACCTTAATCCAATCGTATAGATAAGTTAGGTTTTGAAAACCTTAATCACCATAAAAATTTTCGATTTTAACTCTCACTAAAAACCATTGATTTAAATAAAAATCGTAATTTAACCTTATTTACTTAATTAAACAAATGTTAAAATAAACCATTTAGGAACCTCATTTTGGGATGTCAAAGAATAACTAGACCATTCTTAAATGGTCTAACATAAAATACTAATTTCCAAAATTATCTCATTTCCCAAACCTTTTAAAATAATTATTACTCCCTTTCGGGGTTTTGACGGGCGGATTTAAAATACCATTTTCTGAAAATAAAATTATTTTAAAATCAGAAATACAAATCCTTTATTAATGAGAACATTATCAACCAATAATAATCAAATATCAACATAATTTATGAAATAATCACAATAAGCGGTAAATTACCAAAATGCCTCTCCAGCTGGACGAGTTGGATCACTGAGCTCACGAGCTCGGATTGGGCCACGCTTGAGCTTTCCTCAAAGCCCTAACCGTAATCTTCGAGATTAACCAGTTAAACAAGATTATTAAGCTAATCTACGCCTAATCTGGGTCAGGGTATTAAAGTATGCACTTATATATAATATGTTTTTTTTAATAAAGAAATGATGGGTTGCATCATGTCTATTTCTTTTTTTAATTTTCATAAATATCATAAATAATTGATCGTATAAATTGAAAGTAGACTTATATATATATACCAAATTTCAATGCTAAACTCAATATCCAGTCACTTGATCTTAATAATCAAATTCACTAGGTGTTCTTTAAAAAATTAAAAACATTTTGTGGCTACAACCATGAAGAAAAGTGGATTAGAATACCTACATGGGTGTAGTTCAGCTGGTTATCTCTCAGGAAGCAGAAGGTCATGGTTCGAGCTCCTGTAGCCTAATCTTGGTGTACCTTAAAGGTAGGGATCTATTCGTGGGAGTTTTACGCTGGGTATCCTACGATTTTCCTCACATAAATTAAAAAAAAAAAGTGGCTTAAAATTGAATTTAAGGATAAATTTTGGTCTAGTTATAGTTTATCACGTCCATTTTCAGTCTATACATTTCATTTTTAATAGAACAAATGAAAATTAAAACAAAAAGATCAGTTGCATAACATAGGAATTTTTTTCCTATTTTTTCTCATTTCTTACTTTATCTATGGTATTTTTGGCCAGGTCAGCCTTATGTTTTCTCATGTGCATCATTATATTTCTTTGTTTTTATTTTCTTCTTTTTTCTAATTTTAAATATTTTTATATTTAGATTAGAAGATCGAGATTGAATTATGTCAATCAAAGTTTTAAATAAACTTTACATGCAAACTGCAAAGCACATGCTTGGTACTAGTTAAATAATATAAATTTGTAGCAAAAATCACTTTATTGTGATACTCGTACCACCTAATGAGAAGCAAAATAAATAAATAATTTGACTTTTAGGTAATCGTTTGAGACTTTTACTCTCTATCTCAGATCTTATGATGATTGATTTTTTTTTTTTTAATTACCTGTGGTAAATCCTGAGAAACCCAATGTAAAACTTCGAGGCTGATGCCCACCGCCCTTAATACATACTTTATTAGGTGAGATCAGGGTGGCTTAAATCTGTCACTCAGGGTGCAAATTTCGGTAAAATTGAGATATCAGTCGATAAAATTCTCTCACTTCTTTTTTATTTTTTTTTAATTTCGATTTTTTTTATATTTATTTTTTCTGAATTAAAAAATAAATAAATAAATCCAAAAGGAAGTTTTTTTTAAAAAAAAATTAAAAATAAAAATATCGGTCGATATCTGGGTCGATATTGGTCCGATATCAGTCGAGATATCAACTCGGATCCACCACTGTTTTGATTTTTAATTTTTTTTTAAAAACTGATATTATGGATATCGGCCGATATCAGATCGATATATATCGTCGATATATAGACTGAAAACTATTGTGCATGGCCGATACAATACGTACCGACCAATATAATAAGACACTGAAAATCTGTTTCATATCGACCGATATTCATAACTATACTGAAACTTATATATTATATAAATGTACGACTAATATTTTTGTTCTAAGCAAAAGCAAAAGCCCACTTGGATAGTTGTTCGGATGCATGAAGTCCATGTGGGACCACTGAACGATAAATCCAAATATTTAAAATTATTATTTTCTTCGTTAAATTTAGATGTAATTAAAATTGATGTTCATTTCATGTATTTTCACTATTGATTCATAAAAATAAATAAAAATATTTATTTAATAATTTTTATCTTAAAAACTAATGATTAAAAATGGTATAAATATTTAATTTGTAGTGTGCAAGCATAAATATTTTAAATTTGTAGAATAAATCAATAATTGAAACAGACCCAAATGATAGGATTGGATTTTTTTTAAGAGAATGAGGGTTTAATTGTTTCTTCTCCAATGGAAGGATGGTTTAATTTTAGCCATTGAAGGTGAAGTGGTTCCCTAGGTTTGAGCCAGGCCAATCACAAGGACTGAATGTGGTGAAGTTTTGAGAGTTGGAGAGAAAAAAGAGGGGAGTGGCTGTAGAGGGACCTCCCAATTATTAACTCATTTTTCTTTGGTGATATTAAAATAAATATAATCTTATTTAAAAAAAATTATAGACTTTTCTACTGAGAGTCAACACTAAATCTATCATTTAAAAGCATTGTGATTTTGATTTCATATTATTGAGTGTAATGAAAATAGACATTTAGATAAAATTATATAAATTTTATTTTACTTTTAATTATTCTATCTTTTAAATTTAAACTTTTATAAATTAATAAATTTATTTTTAAGAAAAAATAAAATATTAATGATAAAATGATGACAATCTCATTAGTAAATTTTATTAAAAAAACTATTGATAACCTAACTGTTTAATATTATATAAATATTTAATAAATGCTTTTTTCTAGTATTGGTGTAGTTCAATTGGTAATCTCACACTTTAGAAAGCGGAAAGTGTCAGATTTGAACTCCCATAACCTCATCCGGTATGTCTTAAGGGTAGTGGATATTCCCATAGGATTTACACTAAGTTTCCTACACGTAAATTTAAAAAAAAAATGTAAAATTTTATCTCAGTAAAATTGCGGTCAATAAAAATAAGTCAAAAGAAATTATTAAACTTTTGATGAAATGGATTTAAAGTTAGATAAATATCAATTAACAATTATTTATTTTAATAATGAATTAATAATTAACATTTTTTTCTCAAAGCAATTGATGTGAATTAATCTACACTCTATCTTTTAAAATCAGTAGATGAAATAAAATAATAAATAGAATATTTTTGGCGTAGAGAGGGGCAGGGTAGGCCCCAGTAGGCATCATGAGTTGAAAGCACGAGAAAATGAGGAGGGAATTGTAATTTCTCCGCAAGTGTAATCATTGCGGTGGGGGCCATGTTTCAGCCTAAAGGGGAGCTGTGGGGCCCACCAATTAGGGAGAAAAAAGGAAAGGTTGTGGTGGTTTGTGGTGACCCTCGTTTTCATGAGAAGAAGAGAGGCTGATTTTTGCAAGAAATTTTAAGCCAGTTGGCCCTCTCTCTCTCTCTCTCTCTCTCTCCCCTTCCCTCTCTCTCTCCGAAGCAAAGATGAGTAAAACCCAAATTTTGTTCTCTCAGCAGCCTCCAGTTCCCATTTAATCAGGTTACATTCGCCTTCTGCCCCTTTGATTTTTTTTTTTTCGTCTTGGTTTCCTTTCAGAATCTGCTTCAATAAATGCTTTTTCCCCTCTTAAATTTTATGTAGACTTTTTTTATTTTTTATTTTAAATTTTGCAATCATTGATGATGAAATTGATGTGGGTTTTCTGGGTTGGTTTTGGATCTCTGTTTCCTTTGCATGGCAGTTCCCTGGATTTATTGAGAATCTTCAGATGCTAGGGGTGTCTAGGGTTCTTACAGGAAAAGCAGTCACTGTCTCTCTCTGATTGGCTGCTTTTGATTTTTGTCTAAGCGAAGTTGGGGCGATTGCTGTTTTGTGATGGGTTTTGTCTCTTTGACGAAAGAGGAGCATTGAACATTTGGAAAGAGAGTAAGGAGACCAAAATCTGTAAATATTCTATCTATCTCACTACCTTTCTGGACGGGTTTTGGTAATCTATATCACCCGGTGATGGGTTTTCTTTAAATCTGGTTTTGGGTGTCTCTTCTTCCCACACCCTGGTGTCAGGTTTGGCTAATTAGGAGAATCTGAGATTTGGGAGATTTATTGCTTACAGGAAACTGGCATTAGTAATTAGAACTCTGAAAGATTAGGTTCTTCGGAAGATATGAGGATGACCGTTATGTTATTAAAAAATATTGAGCCATTGCCCTGAGCCAAAAATCAGATTTTTGGAACGAACTGTGGGTATTGATTGGCCAGTAGAGAATGGAAAGCCTGTCGGAAGATCTCTTATGTTCTGAGATGGATACTGATGAGAATGGGATGGGAAATTTGAAGAGTAATGAGGAAGTTTGTGGATGGGAGAAAGGTGAGGGGAGCGGTGCAGTATTTTGTAAGGAAGCTCCTGTTATTGAAAAAGAACGGAGAATTTCCAGCGGTTGTAGTTGTGGTGCCAAGAAGCTCAAATCTAGGATGTCTGTGACCGAACATGACCACCGGAAGAAGGAAAAGAATGGGCAGGACAGAAAGCTCAGCAGGCAGGACAGGATCGAGCTGGGGCGCATGTTTCAGGGTGCAGTGAGTTCTCATGACTGGGAGCTTGCAGAGAGTTTGATTCTATTGGCGGATCCCCAAACGCTCAATGACGCGCTGTGCATCACGTTGGATTCTATCTGGTTTTTGAGCACACAGCAAGAACTCAATGGAATCACTGGGTTAATCAAGAAGATCATTTCAAATGGTGCTTATGACTTCACCAGGGCAGCGCTGAGGACATCTTTTCTTGCTTCATGTGTCTCTGCCTGTCAGAGCCGAACTATGAGTCTGACGGATACTGTGACTGTTATGGCTCAAAGGTATGGCTTGCATTTCTGATTTGATGGTACAAAAATCTTTCTCTTCATCAAAAGTTAGGATCTTGTTTTTTGCCAATTCCCAATTAGGGAGAGAATAAGAAAAAAATATAAAGAAGTCATCGTGGCTGTTTCATAGTGAGCACCTTCATTTGTTTTCTTTTTCTTTTGGTTGGAGATTAATCTGCTCAATTAATTCGTTTCATAAAGAAATTGAGTCATATTGATCAGATTTAATTTTTTTTTATTGTCTCTGAGCCTAATCATTTACTTCTGACACCCTCTTTGGCAAAAGACCGTGGAAGATTATTTATATGTATTGGAAACTCAAACCTACTGTTTGATTCATCTTCAATTGTAATTCATTACCATTTGATTTGTTTCTGTTGTGCTTTATAATTTGTATAAATAAATGACTTTTTTATTCAAAAGGGGTGGAAAGAAATCTTAGTTTTGGTCTGCAACTTGTCTACTTCCCTAAATTTGAGTGGGTGGATGATTTCCATTTCATTGGATGGATGAGTGAATCAATTTGTCTTATCAGGTTGCGTGAGCGCCTCCAGGAATGTAATGGGGACGAGGTTTTGAAGGCAGAAGCTGGTGCCAAGGTCCAGAAATTCACAGAATGGGCTTTAAAATGTATTGGCTTCCACACGCGTTGCCAAGGAAATAGGGACAGAGTAAGTCATAGCTCAGCCCTTGAAATCCAACTCCAGCTGTCTGCATTCAAGACCTTCCTGGATCTTGCTGGTAATCAGCTTACAGGAAAGGACTTCACAGAGGCATTTGATGCTGCTTGCTTTCCCCTCACACTTTTCTCAAGTTCATTTGATCCCGGTTGGGCATCTGGAATTTCTGCAACTGCAATTCAAGGGCTTTTAGGTATGTTAGTTGAGGGAGGTGCTGATAATGTCAATCAATGCTTTCTTGAAGCTTCGCGTTTTGGGAGCACAGAGCTTGTGCGCATCTTATTGCAGGTAATTGTTATTAATTTGTGCCTTAAGATATGTGTTTGACTGTCTACTTTGTGGTTATCAGTCAGTAGTCTTATTACTCATAGAGAGAGAGAGAGAGAGAGAGAGAGAGAGAGAGAGAGAGAGAGAGAGAGAGAGAGAGAGAGAGAGAGAGAGAGACTCAAGTATTGCCACTGGTACACAAAAATCACCACTCTCTCAAGTATTGCCACTGGTACACAAAAATCACCAGCCATCTGTGTTAAAATCATCCCCTACACAAACACAAAAGAAAAAAAGAAGCCATTTGGACTCAAATATATCAGATTCCTTTCAAAGTTAATCACAATTTATCTTTTGATTAATTTTTCTTGCATTGCTGTTTTCTTCAACCCATCTTGTTGTTGTTCTTAAACCTCTTTTCCTTGTTAGAGATCATTCTGGCTTCCCTAGAGCTCTAATGGATGGTTGTGGATGCGGTTCTTTCAAGTGGAAGGGCCAAGTGTTGTGTGTCTGGAAGGGTATGGAAAGAAAGGTACAAAAGAGTGTTTTAGGACAAATCTTCATTGAAACATCATGAGCAACTTCTCCTAAGAGATGTTGGGTATCTCTCTATGCAATTTATATAGAAACTGGAGAACAATGGTGCTGAAATGAGACAATGCTGCAGTTACGCAAAGTTTAGTCTTATGCCGAATGTTATTTCAAGGAAATGGTAATCACATTTTACTTGATGGGTGGATTAAGATGATAAATGAAACAGGTGGTAGTTGTCCGTGGTGTTTACATTTCAAAGCATGATAAAGCAAATCTGTTATCAGATTAGTTTCCCCAGACTGTACAGTTGATCGTCATGCCATCAAGTGTAATATTCTTTGGATTAATCAATTCTTAAATTTAGATGATACAGTATCTTCATTTGTATTTCTAATTTCATTTGATTGCGATACTTGGGACTTGTACGAGCTTGTGATTTCCTCGTCTTGTTTTCACAGAATCTGTGGGGACTAAGGACTCGAATGAGGCAGAACTTCTTAGTATTAGGAGAGCCTTGATTTTAGGTGTGGGTCTGGGAGAAGAGAAATTGGTAATTGAAAGTGACTCATACAATGCTGTTAAATGGGCTAAGGGAGCGAAGCATCCTCCTTGGAGGCTAATCACCTTGGTAAAGGAGATCAAGGAGTTGGTTTATGGCCGCGAGGTATCCTTCGCGCACATCAGTCGGACAACTAATGGGGTGACGGACTTTTTTGCAAATAACGGTGTGGGCGGATCGATTAGTGGCGTATTCCAGCTAGTGGCGAACTCGATTTGTTTTTGTTTTGATTTTCATATTATTGTATTGGGCTTAATCCTCTTAGGCCTCTTGGTTGCCTCATGTACCTGTACTCCTTGCTTTTTTTAATAATTTTTTCTCTTATTGCTCAAAAAAAAATTACACCTTCCTTTGCATAGGATGGATTATCTACAAATAAAGAGAGCCAAGGAAGCTAGGAAAGAAGACACTAAAATGAGGGAATTCCTGACTTCTGCTACAACTGAAGAGATGATTAGTGGTCCAAGAATGAAGATTCCATAATCCAACAAGATGAGGACTGGCAATGCTATTTGCTTCCTATGAATGCCGAAGTATTTTAAAAAGCAGAAAAAATATTGTTGATAATTTCAGAAAGTTTTTCATAATTCAAGTTGAAATGCAAATGCATATGTATTGTTTCACCATTCCCTAAGACATCAATGCATCTCTGAATTGGGAAGTCAAATAGGAAAGTGAAGGTGAAGTTTATTTACTCATCTAATCAAGTTATGACGTTCCACATCATTCGGGTTTCGAAGTTTGAAATATGAAATTGCTATCACTTGCAGACTACTGCAATGACACCAGATGTTCTTGGACCTTTACCCCCTGCAATGTCTCGCAACAATTCAGTCTTGAGTATGGTCCTATCTGTTTAGTTAGGAGAGGTGTTTTGAGGGGGGTTCAATCCATGAAGGATCTTGAAACTGTTTAACCACCCATCAGCCATATATATCTCTGTTGATTGATATAGAACAGAAGGGGCTTGAGTTCTCTTTCATTGCTTGTAATGTGAATAGTCTGGAAAGTCATCTCAGGTAAAGGATTTCTGTTGGCTTGCTGCCTTAGGATTTTAATTTGCAGACCACCTGAATGCAGGTGTTTTTGTGTCTTATCTATAGCATCCCTGTAACATCACATTGGTTTGGCCCTGCTCTGTTGATTCAACTTTTAATTCATGGTCTTCCCCATCCTTTTACAAAATGAAGGTGGTAGAGCTCCTTTTATATGTTGGCTTTTGTGCATCTTGTTGGAGTGAATTGGAAGAATCTTTAGTTCTGCACATTCCTGCTTCTTTCAAGGAGAAGTGCAAGTTGAGTTTACTGCATTTGGTGTTAGTTTGAAAAGAGTTCCTTTGCCTTCCGTCAGGGATTTTAGTATGTATTTTCTGCAGGTGAAATGACTTTCAGCTTTCAGTGTAATTCAATCGTTAGGGAGTTTTGAAGTCTAGATTGTTATCGCATAACTTACATAAGTTAGCCTTTTCCATCTGACATTCTTCCCCAGACTTTGTTGGGGCTTCTCTGTTCTCTGTGGTGGTTTGCTCTCCTTGATTTCTGTTTTCTTTCTTTCTTATTACTAAAGAGCCCCCACCCCCTCTCCCCCCCCCCCCCCCCCCCCCCCCAACCCAACCCAACCCAACAAAAAAAAAAGAAAAAGAAAACGGGTACAGTTCGTCGACTGGATATCTAGTTCTATGTAGGAAGGAGCAGGGAACGAAAGTGTCCCTCCAAATACCCTTCCATGGTAGCAGGTGGCTGGCAGCATTAAGGTGGTGTTCGTGGCTTGGGTATGGTGACATAGGAATTCAAGGATGTTTTGGTTGTGGAACTTGATGTAAGATGGAGATTGGCATGTGTCCATCCTTGTTGTCATCACTCAATGCATAAGAGTGAAGCTGAGATGGATATCTCCAATTTTGGGGGTAAAGAAGCTAAACGTGGGCAGTATTGGATCCAGGCTCTTTTGTGTTTGCTCAGTTCAGTGGTGTTTGACAGGTGTTGTGCATTCAAATAGAGTTGAAAGCATTGCAATTAATGAAGATTTAGAACACTTGAAAAAACATTCCTCAAGCCCTCGAATTATTGAAGCATATTCAGCTAATTTATGTCTTAGGCCAATGGATCAATTAATGCTCCTCATATGTTGACTGGTTTTTTTAATGAAATATGGGCTTGATTGAATCATAGATGTATTGCAAGGCAAATTTCTTTGTTGATTTACATGGTAGAAATAAAAATCTTTTTTAAAATTGAAATGATTAAATGAGGTTGATCATGCTGTAAGTTTTGGTAAGATTGAGTTAGTTTTACATTTGTCATCCACTTATTAATCAAAAGAAACCCTTGGATCTCAACATAGCACATGATTCTTTATGGTCCCCAACATCAACCATCCATGTGGATTGTTCACTGTTGGATTAAGACACATCATGATATGTGCTGGATTTAAGAGACCTTGTAGTCTACCTTATTCCAATGGTACCTCATGGATACCTCATTTTACTATACATTGTATATAGTGAAGGAAATGTGAGATCCAATGGTTTCCCATAATTAACTCAAGCTTATTGTATCTTATAATAAGGTTGATATCATTTAATTTTTGCTCCTCCTAGATAGAGGGGATAACTAATACCCTTATTGGTTCTCTTTGCTTTTCAAGAATTGTCAGTGAGTCATGTTTCAGAAAGGATTGTCAATGAGCGAAGCAATGGTTAGCTGTTTCTGATTTTGCTGGGATTTATTATTGCTAGTGTCACTGCCACCTTAAATTTTCAATGAAAACAGAAAGGAAATGGCCTCTTCTTATTTTAGTATCCTTTTTCTTAATTGTTTATGTATCATGCACTGAAATCGGAATCAGTTATCCCACATGTGTGATGGTAGTGGTATGTTATTATCGCTTATTGTATCAGGGTGCCAGGTTTGAGCTTGCACTAGTTTTAACTTAGTTGAGAATACTCATTGAATGTTATGGGACATTGTGATAGGATCTAGTTAAATAAAGTATTTCAGGGATATTATAATTTTTATTATTTCTATTCTGAGTTGTAACTGAACCCTATTTATAGTCCGAGTGAGTAATGAAATAACTGTGGCTAGGAGGCCGGTTTCTCCTCGAAGTGAAACCAAAGGAGGTTAATTTTCCCTCAAAAGTGAAATTCCCCTCTCCCATTTTTTCCATTTTCTATTTTATTTCGTTCAATTTGGTATTGTAGCTTGCTTCAATTCCTACCAATTTCTCTTTCTCCATCTCTGACCTCGTAACCATCCCGATCTCCATTTCCATCCTCCATAAAAAAACAAAAACAAAAAACTCAGATCTGCCAAGATCTGTTCAGCCCAGATCTGAAACTGCCGCAGCTCCACCACTCGAGAAACACTGCTACCTTTCAGTTCCGATCCGTCAGCCCGCACCACAGCCTGCCACCCCCAAGACCTTTTCAACCTTAAATTTGTTTCAGATCTGCCTACTGCAAACCAGATTTGTGAAGGAGTTAGAGGGAGTGAGAGAGAAGAGGAAAGAAAGAAGAGGGAGAAGAGAGGTGCGTTGCCACCTTCCTTCTCCAAAACATCTCCTCCCGATGCTACTTCCAACGTCAGCTAGATTTGCCACCAACTCCCACCATCTCTACCACCAGATTACCCCCACCCACCACGATTATGCTGTCGTTTTTTCTTGCTATCCTGCTTCTTGTTGTCACCGCAATTGTCCTCCTCCCCTTTCTCGCCAAATCCACTGCTCGGCTCTCCCATCTTTTTCCTTACCCCACACCCTAAAATGCAACCCTAACCTTTCGCCCAACCCTTTGACCGTACTTGATCCCCGCAAACCCATTTTTCATCCATTTTCTTTTCTTTTCAAACTACCTTTTTCATTTAAAAAATACGTTGATCATATCCTTCTTAAAAACTTCTCTTCTTTTCTTTATTTTCTTTGCTCAAAAAATTGTTTTTCCCAACCCATTTCCTTTTTCTCTCCTTTCATTTTTTAATACCAAATCATCTTTGAAGTTTTTTAAAACCCAATTTTTTTTTTTTTAGTTTCAAATCCCACCTTTATTTGAAAAATTAAAAAAAATCCTTCCCTTTACACCCATTTTCTTTTCATTTTCATTTACAAACCCACCTTTGTTTTTCCAAAAAAAATTCTAAACCAATTTTCTTATTTTCAAATGAACTCTTATTTAAAATAAAACCATTCCTATTTGCATCCTTGCTATGGCATTAGTAGAATAATGAGTTGAGATGTTTTTTGGGAGAATGCCCAATGACATGCAGGACATAAAGAAGTTGTTGGGTGTTCTCTAGAATAGCATTGATCGCTTGATGGCAGGGGTTCTTTCCGAAGAAACTCGCAAATCAGTAATTTCTTTTTGAAGACCAAGGTGTCCAGACGTCTCACTTGACTAATCTCTTCTTCAGCAAGAGGAGTTATCTGTTGTGAACTTGTTTGTGGTGAACCAGTTATTTAATTCTTTCTTACCCTCACACCCATTTTCTTCTCCTGAGTTGAATTCATACTCAATTTGAACCCATTCCAAGATACATTTATCATCAGATTAAGCCCAAGTCTTATGGACCATGAAATCTTTGAAGTCTTCTGAACCATACTTAGAGTGATTTATTCAAGCTGATCTTTGGTTCTGGTATGCCTGTCCGTCTGTTTCTGTTTTTGAAACATTGAGCATTCTGAATAATTCAAACTGCTGCCCGTCAATGCCTACTTCAGTTACATAATCCTGTAATAATAGTTATCTTTCAAAAAAAATGCCTACTTAAGATGCCATGCTTTCAAGCATATCGTAATTGTCATTTATGCCAGAATGCATTGGTAATTGACATTGTATCCCCATATCAGACTTCAGGTACATTAACATTTTAACCCTTATTTTTTTCCTCTCTGTCTGTGTGTGTGTGTTTTTGGTTGGGTGAGTGAGTGAGGGATCTGATCTTTGCCATCCAACCAAAGAAAAGTAGACATCTGAAAAAAAATGGTGACCTAAGGATGCATCTGGATAAGATTCCTAAAGTTGTTACGGTTTAAGGAAAGAAACAAAAAATCTGTCCCACAAAATGTTGTTGTGCTCTGCATTAACCCGAAGCCCTAGTGGAACTGATAACCATCAATTGAGAAAAAAGTTTAAATCCCTTACAATTTGAGGTAAGTCAAGATGCACTAGAAAAAAACCATTATTGAGTGCGATCTCCATCTTTGTCATACCCATAAAAATTCCTTATAATTTGACCAATTAAGACAGAACTTCAATGTCTACCTACTGAAGCTAAAAGCTTTTTGGTTATTTTATTATGAATGAACCAATTTTGATTAATGTTGCTAAGCCCCTCACCAAGTGTGACAAACTTGTGGGGAATGGTTGATGCTTGTTTCTTGACTCTTGATATTCTTTTTCCTTTAAATTTAAACTATTGCCTTTGTCTAATTAGATTGCTCAAAGGAATAGCTTGGATGTGGATGTTGACTTGGCTCTGGGCTTTGCTTCCCACTACTGCAAAATTGGCACAATGGAGTGTCTCGTTGAAGAGGGGAATGCTATTGCCTTCTTGGGTCCTTTAATGCGAGCGGCAGAGAGGGGATGCATGCAGGTGGTCCAATGGTTTGTTGAGCGAGGATGCCGTGACATGGAGCTTTGCCTTGCCCTCACTGCTGCAACCTCCAGTAGCCAAGTCGAAATTGCCACCTACCTCCTCCCACATGTGCCTCAGCACGTCCTTGCTGCCCTTAGCATAGAGATTATTAAAGCTGCTGGCGAACGGAGTGGTGGGTCTCTTGATGGTGTTGCCTTTCTTCTCTGCTCTGATTTCCTGGGGGACCCAGCTGCCACCTATGCCGTTGCAGACAGCATTGCAAGGTCAGATGATGAGTCTGTAGCGCCTGAGCTGAGGACTTTTTTGAGAGAACACTGGTCAGAGGCTGCATTCGTTGATGGCTTGAAGTGTGGACAGGAACACTATGTCAACCTGATGAGGATTCTGAGACGGGGTGAGTCACCCATATGCCTGAGGGATCTTCCAGCACCTCTGAGGACTTCTATTGCATATTTGCCCCTATACAGGGAGTGTGTTGAAATGGGTGGGCGTCTCTTGTCGCAACGGCTTAGAGGTCAACTCCTGGAAGCCGTGAGAAGGCTTGGAGATGGGCGGGTCGATGAAGCTGTCCACGGAAGAGAACTGCTGGCAATTTTGGAGCATCACCTTCCTCCTTTTCTTGTCCATGTCCCCAGTGTTGCTTTTAACCCTTGAAGTCTCCTATTTTCATCCCTATGTCAGATGCTATTTCGAAGAGGTTAAGTTGACTGGATGGTGATTATCAAGTGATTTAATTCTTCATACAATATGAGTGATATGCGGATCTTTTGGAGGAGTATATATTCGTATGCTTATGCTGTGTAACTCTCCTGTATATGTAGGGTTGAAACTTGAAACACGAGGGCATTTTGGATGTAAGATAGAAAGAGGATATATTGTTTATTTGAAAAAGGCGATTAGGCAAAAGGCCCATGCAATATTCAATATGTTAGCTACCTGGGTAGGATTCATATCTTTTTGACACCAAGAACTACCTTGGTTAAATGCTTGATAGCTTTGAATGATCCAACTAAAGTAGGGGCTAAGCCCCCATAATTTATTATATTTTAGGGAATCTATATGAACAAATGTTCGTGCCTACCATTTTTACTGGAAAAAACTTATAGAAATGGAAAAAGATCTTCACATTGGAACTGTATTTCATTGTTTTTGATATGAATTCCTAAGAGGTGTTTTAAGTGCAACTTGTATGACTTGTTGATACCAGGGTTAAATTCCAAGTGAATATTGCTCTCTCACCTCCTCTTCAAATTTGTCAAGACATACTACAAGGGTTAAACAAGAACTTAGCCATGGTCAGCCAAAAGTGGCTCTATAGAATTACAGCTTGTCATTGATATCATGGCTACCTATGTGACAGTTAGATTTGACATAATTGACAATGTGAATGGTTTAGAAAGATGTATGGGCAATTCCACTGCCTTAAAAGAGTTATTAATGCCAGCTCTTGACAGGACCTTCTAATCTGCTTATGGGCCACAAAAATGACATTTGTTCTTATACATGCTTTAACACTGAGGCTTCATTTTAAATGGATAATGACTTATATATAAGTGATTACGCGAATATAAAGTATTAAAGTATATAAAGTATCACCTATCGATTGCAAATTATGCATTTATATTTTAATGAATATGTCATTGATAGATTAATTAGATTAGGGCAAAATTTCGTACACATCTTATTCATCTGATCCACTTTAAACATACTCAATTTTTGTAGAGTTTTCATTTTAATATTCATTAAAAGCTCATACGTGTCAAGATAGATTTTTTTTTTTTTTTCAAATCTCAAATTCTATATAGATATGATTGATTCTCGACCAACTTACACAAGTAATCCTAATGCCATGTTTAATTTGTGAGGGATCAAGTGGCTGATGTACAAACTCCTGCCTTGATAACTTAGTAGACCTGTCAATGAGTCTGGTCAATTTTGGGTTGGATTAATAATCTTCAATCTATTATTTGTTTATTAAACATGTTAGTCGGTTCAGGTCTATTTCGAATTTGGATTACAAAATTTTAAATCCATATCTATTTAAAATGCTCAGGTTCAATTGAGGTAATTGGATTAAGTCAAGTTTTGTGAAGTCTAGTTCAAGGTAGACCTAGCAATAGGTCAGTCAGGTCAGATCAATTTCAGATTTAAGTCACAACTCTCAACTCGTTACTTGTTTGTTAAATGAGTTCGTCGATTTGAATCACAAAATTTTAAACTCATACCCATTTAAAATATTCAGGTTTTTTCCAGATAATTAGGTGGAGTCAAATTTTGTCAGATCTATAGCTGAGGGGGTGAATGTGTGATGGCAAGTGAGCTATAACTCCAAATAAATTCAATTCAAAAGGTGATTTTGAATCCTTAATCCTTGATAGTGGATACCATATCTTTCACTCACGTAAGGGGAATCACAATGCAGATTATTAAAACCAAAGGTGCAAATATCAGCCGATACATATCGTATCGGCCGTACTGTAGTATTATCGGCCGATATGGCCGATATTCGGTCCGAAATATCGGTCCAAATATCGGCCGATTCGGTCCGAAATATCGGTCCAAATATCGGCCGATATTCATAAATATCGGTATTTAATTTAATTTAATTTTTTTTTAAACACTGATACGGTTTTTACACGGTTCTTGGCGGTTTTTAACGATTTTTCGCGGTTTTTTATGGTTCAGGGTTTACTGCTTTCACGGTTTTTGGCGGTTTTTAACGGTTTTTTGCGGTTTTGTCACGGTTCATCACTGTTCATCACGGTTTTTTGCGGTTTTTTCACGGTTCCGATATCGGAGGAGAGAGAAAATGCCGATATCGAAAGAGAGAGAATTTTCTCGATATGCATATTGGCTGATATTTGCATATCGGCCACACCGGTATTTGGACCCCTGATTAAAACCATTGCCTTCCATTGAGGTAATGGTTCTCACTGACAAACAAATATAATTTTACAGGTTCAAGTCAGGAACTCACCATTCCCCTTTGAAAAATATATTCAATTTTTAGCTAGCAACTAAAGCAAGTCGGTCGCAATCAACCCAATTGAATTGATTCCACCTTATCTGGTGTCAGAGGATGCTAAATAAACAGATAAACATACCTCAATCAAATCTTAGTCTAAGACTTGAGAAAAATACCTCAATCAAATCGATCAAGACGTGTTTTTAAAAATTATATTAATTTAAAAAATAAAAATAATTTTAAGTGATTAAAATTTAGAGAGCATGAAAGCATGACTTCATTTTTTTTTTTTCCCGAGTTTCATATTCAAACAAAACATTTTAAATGAAGCCATTGCATGGGTGACATGCTTGAATGCACCAGTTCACCTCTAATTTACATGTGGAAAACCCAGTATAAAACTCCCACGAGTGGACCCCTACTCTTAAGGTACACCAAGGTTAGGCCATATAGAGACTCGAACCCATGACCTCCCACATCCTGAAACGGGAGATAACCAGCTGAGCTCCACCCATGTGGGTGCTCTTTGGATTCTTTACAAGCAGGCATGAAGCCAATTTGAATTTGAATGCTGAATTCCTGATGGTTTCAGACAAGAAATCCTGGCTATCAGACGTACTTCTTGGCTGTTCTTTGCTGCCTTCTTCAAGTTGAATAGAGTTTTTTCTTTTTTCATATTTATGTTTCATACTTTCATCTGGCTTCTGCTAAACCTGGATTCATTCTTTTGGTCAACATTGTGATTTTAATGTTCCATTTTGGATTTAAAGTGATTACACTAGTTGGGTGGGAAAAAATGGGATTCCCCAGTGCAAGAAAGCTCAGAAATCATGGTGCCACTGCAATGATTCAGATATTATAACACCATAGAATGAGTGCTCCACTTTGTTCGATAACAAGATAATTTTATCAACTTTTCATCTCCAGATCCTTGTTTTGTTTTTGGTGCCCAAGATATGAAACTGGGAATCCTTGCCAATCTACACTGAGATCCAGTTATTATATGGATGGTCTAGATCTTCACTGCCAGGTAGAGAAGCATGGACTATTCAGGAGAAAAGGTAAAGGGACGTGTTAATCAGGGAGAAGAACTTCATCAGAACAGGACAGGTAGATATGGATTATCAAGGTTCAAATTTACCTTCCAAATATGAACAAAGTAACGGCTATTATCTCCAACTATATGGTTTGTGTAGGCTGCTGATTGCCATCCATAATAATAATAAAAAAAAAATCAATCTTCTGTTCCTTGCAGTTCAATCGATTTCGATTTTCTCAGGAAAAATGTCATTGATTAGAAAAATTACTACATTGTGAGGGATGAGGCAAGCATTGCCAGCATTTCAGAGCCTGAAGAAAGAATGATAATCATGTTTTGATAGAAGTTCTATTAATTGAAGATGCAAGGATTGGATCCTAGCAAGAAAAGGATGTAAGAAGCTAGGACATCAAAAACAGCTTCAAGATTAGCAGAATTAAGGTCAAATGTGCTGTTTGGGCTTCCTCTCTTCAGGAGTTTCGAGACTTCTCTAAAACCGACGACTTCCGAGCTTAGCAAGAGTACATTGGATTGTCTTGATCTTTAGTTGTTTTTATGGTTTTATTTTCAGTGTGATCTCATGGTGGGTGTGTAGGGATTGTGGGCTTCATCTTTTTTCCTTTGCCATGTACTTTCTTTTTGAATAATTACCATGATGCAACATTGTATTTTTTTGGAAGTGCAATGTATTTTCTTAGAGAACAATGAACAAGGAAGCATCACATGGTCACATCTGTTAGAAGAGTGATATACATTGAGTACATTCATAATAAGAACTGGATCATCTCTTCGTTGAAACAGATTCAATACTACCTTTTAAGACAACAGATAAGGAAACAAGTATTACAGACATTGCTCATGGAAACGTATGCTGTGACTTAATCTTCTGAAGTAAACACAGTGAAAAGGGGGAGGGGAAATGTAATCAGTGTGTTCAGTTGTTTTGGAAGAAAAAATAATTCTTATTCTGAGAAAAGAAAATGGATTGGAGATCCATACTATGCATAATAAGCAGACGCTAAATCTCGGACATCATAGGGCGTAAAAGCCAAAATCAGAAGCACAAAAAATATGCCTAAAGGTAGCAGCAGCAGTACGAGGGGTGGAGGTGGCAATGGTGGCAGTACAAGGGGAAGCAGCAACAACGAAGCGGTGAGACAGAGCAACACCAGGATGGATTCTACACTGAAATAGCTTGAAGGGAAGGATCGTCGGCTGTTCGCTCGTGTAAGAGGCTTATGATCTCTAATCTTGTTATCCACCAAATAAGCCCTCCTAGATTCACCTTCCATTACACCAACCCAACTGACTTGTAGATTAGATAGAATCTGTGATAGTCTCAATTCTACATCTGACAATTCAAAACTCATTTAATTATCTGTCTAGGCTATGTTCAGTCTTAAAATCTGAGCAGATTTCACAGCCAGTATTCACAAAACCTGCTGATGGCACAGAATCGCAAATGGAACTGCAAACCGGGATGCTATTCTTCAAACGAGAGGTGGAATTCCGTCACAGAACAAGCTCTAGTACTGTATTAAAGCACTGGTTTGATCAACTCTGCAGCCAATGAACATCACAAGTACCAATTGCCTCGCCAAAACTGGTGCAAATTTAAGAATCTCAACAAATCTTAAGCTTTGCAAGATTCAAGTTGTGCTGCAAATCAGATGTTGATGCTTCAGAAAGTCCCACAATCTCAAAATCCTTTCAACTCTTCTAGGTGGAAAATTTAAGTATCAGATTGTCAATTTTAAAATTGGTGATCAACTATATAAGCCAGACAACTGAAATAAGATCAACAGATATTGCAGAGTAGCACTTGAATTTGAGATTCAAATTTCAGGAAACGGCACCTCCAGACAAATGTTTCCCAATAAATGAATACAGTTAGATTCTCACTGTCTGATACTTCTAATTGTACAAAATCACTTTTCCGGCAAATGAAATTAAGAATGCCATGACCAATAAGCTCTGCCAATACTCAACTGAACTTCAACCTGTAAAGAATTCAGTGAAATTACTTGTCAAACAAACAACTTCAACAATAGAAACTCAAATACGACTATGAGATAAGAAAGAAAAGAGAATAACAATGAACTCATTTTCGAACAATTCAAAATCCAATATCAGTTCAGGTCTGATTTTATGCTGTGAGGGTAAGCAATCACGCCTGACCCAATGCAGCTCTTGCTTTCTATGCAACAGCAAATGGCATGGGAGTAACTTGTGGTAATCTACATACCCCTCGTGAATTTCCTCATAACTGATACTGATACTTCTACATGCACAAAAACCGGTCCCATGATCCATTATTAAATGGTACAAGAAGTTCTTCTACATGGTAGAACTTGTGCTAATCTACATACCCTTAAGTCAATTACTTCAAAACTGATACTGATACTTTACATGCACAAAAACCAGTCCGATGATCCATATTAAATGGTACAAGAAGTTCATTTTCTTTCGTTGATGGGTGGCGGCGCAGGCTACTCACCAGATGTTAACATACAGACGAGAATTAGGGGAAAAGAGGGGGGAGAAAACCCCAATCGATCAGTTCATAGATTAACCCTAAAATCTAAATGTAACCGATCAGTACTTTAGAATTTTTAAAAGAAGCAATACGAAACAAAAATCCCTTTCGGATTTTTCTTTCATATGTCACCCCTGTAGACTATTCGCCTTAAAGCCCAAGTCAAATACAAGATACTGACAAATGAATATTAAAATAAAATAAAAACCAAACGTTCTCTTCACAAGAAACCATCAAGGGGGAAAAGATAGTGTGAAGTTGGATTGATAATTGACATGAAATGCATGAAAGAAAACAGCCCCCTCATAAACCCATTTGCCTCCTTGCATTTTACCACTCTTCTAACCTTTTTTCTCACGAATGGTTGTTTCCATCCTAAACCTGTTAGCCGCCCTCTTTCATCTTCTTTCTAAAAACCCCAATAGAAAGAGCGAAGAAACAAAAATATAGCACATATTCTTCTCAATGTAAAGAAAAAGAAAAAGAAAAAGAAAAATAGAGAGCGCGTTAAAGGGGAAAAGAAATTATACATGCAATCTTGATATTGCTGAGACCATTTGCATTTCAGCCCTCTAAAATCCACTTCCCCTTGAAACCCAACTCACAAAATCACAAACGAGGGAAGGAAATGAACATGAGAAGCCAATCCAAATGTTCTTACTGCCCTTTTTTTAAATTTGTTTCAGAAAAGAACTGGGGAAACGAGAAGAAAATAGGGAGAAATGGGATTGGCTAGAGAGAGGTGCAGAAGCAGTACCTGTAACATGGATGAGGGTGTGGATGTGGATGTGGATGTTGATGTAGTATATATCTTTTTTTATTGGGAGTAGCTGGGTACGAGGGGAATGGGCAACGAAAGGAAGGGGGTGGGGGTCTCGTAGAGTTTTACGTGTAAATAGAGCTTAGTACAAGAGAGAGAGACGACGATCTTGTAGTGTTGGCGTGGAAATAGAGACCTAAGTACAAAAGAGAGAGAGAAGATGAAGAGAGAGAAGGGCGGATACATTGCACAGATCCAAGTGGGGTTGCTTCCATGCAAGTGGGTTGGATTGAATTTCGGAGAGGTGCATGTCATCAGCTTCTTCATCTCTCTCTCTTTCTCTTTCTCTGTGTTTGGGGACACAGAAGGACCGACCAGCCATGACTATCATGTGCGTTTGACATCAAACAAAATCTATAACCATTAACCATTTCAATTCAAAGCGTTGGACCCATATATGTTTCTAAAGCCCCACGGGCTGCAATTTCCAGTCTTGACTAGAGGTTTATGTTGAAAGGATACGCATGAAATTTGAATTCTTGTGAACTTACGACGAATATCTTTAAACATTGCTTTTCACTGATTTTCTATTAAAATAATATTTAAGTGTTAAATGTAATAAAAATAATTTAAATAACTTTTTTATAAAAAGATCAATGAAGAAGAGTGGCTCTTGAAAGTCCACTTCTAAAGAATCCGGACTCCATCTATAGTGGGTACTCTTTCATTGCATCACGCACATATGACAATAGTAAGAACCAAGGGTATAAATTTCAGTATTGGCTGATAAATTTTTCTCCTATTTTTTTTTAAAAAATTACAAATATTGACTGATACATATCATATCTGATATAAAGGTTTAAAAAATTGATATAGTATTATTACCTTGGTAAGAATCAAACCATTAGTTTGATATGATGATCATAACTATACGGTGAGAGGCTACTTAAATGAATTCTCATCATTGTCATTTCCAATGCTATTTTGGTTGACACATCTATTGGCCATTTCATCATGCACCTTGTAACTAAAATTGAATACTTTTCCCCTTTTTTATTTTTAATTTATCAAAGATAAGTCATGAGTAAAATGGAAAAGTGTCAAATTGAACTTAGTTATCAGCAGAGTAAATTAAGGCCATGTTTCAATGAGAAAATGAGAGTCAATTTGGAGATTGAGAAATTAGAATCGACGAAGTTTTCATCTAAGACTTTTGGGTTTCTTCGATTACTTCTATGACTCCTTTAATTTCTATGGTTTGGACTTTTAAGAATTTCTCTAACTTCTGTCTCTCTTAAAATATGAAAAAAAACATCACTTTGTTGAAAATGAAAGAAACCCACGAACTCACGAAGCAAAAACTTGTGAGGAAAATGTTTTCCAAAGAGTTAAGTTCATGCATCCAGAGATTAAATCTTTTGATGAAAATGTTTTCCAAAAGAGTGAAATTCATGCACCCAAACACACCGCCTGTTGACTGAAAAACAGAAATAGAATTCCTCACGGAAGAAGCAAGGTTGGGGTAATGGAAGTGTGCATTGGATCAGAGCTCTTCCTTTTCAACCCACCAATTGATGCCCAATTCTTTTTTGACAACTGAGAAATTAAAATTAGTTCTTTATAAAAAAATACTTCGATAAAACTTTTCTTCAAATTGATTTTAAAGTCTCTACATTAGGATGTGAGGTAAATATTGTTAAAACACACGAGTGGACAATGCTGGAGACATTCAGCTCTCTCTCTCCTTACAGAGTTGGAAATACGAACTTGACCCATCTTTGGTACCTCTGTTCTCATCTTAAATACCTGTTGTTAAGTAAAGTGAACTCATATGCTTATAAACCTCATAACTCAAAATCCATTGGTAATGTGAGGCTTTCCTAATCGACCACATGAATAGATTGTATATAAAATTTTATGTCCACTTAATCATTCTATTTCTTAATTTTAAATTTTAAAAAAATAATTTATATTCATCAAAATCTAAAGAACAAGATTATATAACTTCTATTATAAATTGATAGTAATATTTTATATTCATATAATCATCTACCAAAAATACGTAATAAGATAAAAGACTCTAAAAAGCCCTAGTTAGAAATTACCCCTTACCTAACTCTTAGAGAAATGGGTCCATGGCCATGGGTTTCACCTGTTTTTTGTATAAATCAATCCAAAGGCTCTAGTTTTAAAATAGAAAGTGTAATTTGTTGGGTTTGATGAAAGGGTAGTGGTTCCTACCCTTTGAGGAATAAAGTGGGTCTAATGAAGAGAACAAGTGTGAGTGGTCCACACTGAGGAAACCCATGAGAATTTGAAGGACAAGCCCACGAGAAAAAATCATTCAAACCAACAAGAGTAAATGAAAATTAGGAGGAACATCGATGTCTCTTTACCACTTACATCAAATTGACATTTTTCCAATTTTATATTTATTGGATGTGTTAACCATTCAATTAAAGTGAAATGGCATATCTGATTGTCTTTAACATTTATTTTAATTCATGTGTTGGATATTGGTTCTATTTTAGCAGCCTTTTAATTGAGAAATTCTTTGTTTTGGAAATTTCTTTCTTCTCTCCTTGCCTCTTTCCTCTTTATAAAATATTATATGTGTGAGAAAATAGAGACTTATGGTTGTGGGTTCAGCTGTGTATTTGACATTGAGAGTTTGGTTTCTGAGGAGCGGGCTATATTCATAATTTAAAAAGAGAAACAAGACAAAAATTTGTAATTTGTATCTATCTTTGGAATTAGTGGAACTTACTCAGTTAAAATTTGTGTCTCTTCTTTGTGGAGGCTTAATTTGACTGTGTTTTTGCTTGTTACCGTTGCTTGAAATTGATTTTGCACAATACCATGGTCAACCAAATGAGATGGTGAGATCATTGAAACCTTTAGCATTTTTATTAGGTTTTATTAGTCAATAATGATTCAAGATATGAAAGTAAATGATGAAGATGAAAATTGATGCATTAGATCCATGTGCTTTTGATGACTTATGTCCTTCATATATTGTCTCAAGAAAATATTGACCATGTGAGTTATGAGAGAATTTGGATCCAAAATAGTCATGATATTGGGGTGCTCCAAAGCAAATTTAAGTTCCGAAACACATGGAAGACTTAGTTTCCAACTTTTATTTTACCACCTCTTATTTCTCAAAGAATGGAATCCACATTACATGTCAAGTGTTTAAGTTAGTAAGATGTTACCATCGACACTTTTTAACAAGATCGCTGGGTATCCTACAGTTTCTCACATGTAAATTAAAAAAAATAGTATCATTAAATCTTTATAATTGAGTATGATGAATAAGTAATCACATGTACTCGAAATCTAAGCAGAGAATTATATCAGCAATTGATCATTCAACTCATATTATCTTGATTTTTTAAAACATTACTTTCTAAAAGCTCAAAATCAAATGATAATACGATAAGATGCGGATGAAACTTCATAAAATACTTATTCATATGATCCTTTTAACATCATACACAATGAGACTTATTTAAAAGATAGTTATAGAATCTTATTAAAGTTTGTATTATAAAAGATTCACGAATCATACGAGACAACACACAAACAACAATATAGGAAAAAAAAAAAGGAAATCAACAAACATGAGCAAACCACAAGACAAAGATTTACATGGTTCTCTTTCGGTACGTTCATGGATTCAACACCGATCCACTATTCTCAAAGGCAAAAAAATGAAAGAGAGACGACTCTCATTACAGATATCCAGCTTTCTCACTCACAAAACGACTATATATACTAATCCTAATTAGGATTTACATAAGATGTCATGCGAAAAAGATGTCATGCAACCAGATTGAATAAAGATTAAATAAATCTATTTTATATGTAGAACTGTAGAAGTTACAAAGAATCATCTTATTACGTGTAGGGATTCACTTTTTGAACTCTTTTTTTTTTTTTGGATTAATGTGGAAAACTTAGACAGATTCCTACTAAAATCCCCACGGATGAGCCCACTACCCTTAAGACACGCCAAGGTTAGGATATGAGGGCTCGATCCCGCAACCTCCCTCTCCTTGAAGCTGGAACCAACCAGTTGAACTACACCATGTAGGTAAAATGAAAACCTACAACCTCCTCACTTTTTGTACTCTTTGACTTTTGATAAACTTTAAATTTATTTTTAATTTGTAAAATGTTAGAAAATTTTCCAACAAATCTAATTATACATAGAAATAAATAAACTCCACATAGTCAACCAGGTCAAAACATGCGTGGGAAAAAATCACTCGGTGACTCACTGTTGTATTGATGACCCGTTGATGACCTTCCAACTTGTAGGTTTCACGGATTCAGAGAATGGTGGCTGGATGGTCAGACTCAAATCATGACAATGATGCACCAAATGTTAATCCTCATCGTTTATCTAGATGGGTTCTTTTAGGTCTAATTAAAAAGAGAAAACAGCCGATTGAAAAATTAAAAATTCAGTAAAACATTTTGACCTCTAGAGTCCTTTTATTTTTCTTTTGTTAAAAAATTTAAATATAAGAGTTCAAATATTTGTTTGAAATTAATGTTAATCAAAGTGATATATATCATATTGACAATGTGCAATCGTACTAGGAAAAAATATCATATCAGAGATCTCAACAACAGACAATTGTCTCGATATATCAAATAGAACTCAAGGAGTTGGCTTGACCGTCAAGGTGTCCGTTTTGAGAAGTGGGGTGTTGAGTTTGATTCATTTTCAACTTCAACGGATCACTCTCTCTAGTTATTTATCCAGTATGTGTTGGATTGGAAGGCTGACACATGCCTTAAGTATTAGTTGAGTTAAAATTGTCCCCTCTCTTAATGCAGGTGAGATGTTTGGACACTTTAATAATAAAAAAATTATCTCAGTCAAATATTTTAGTGATACTTTTATTGAATCAACTATATACAATACGTATTAGTTGAATTATATTAGACAGAAAAAATATACCTATCGCTAATACGAGTCAATACGATATAATTTATATTGAGAGAGAGAGAAATGATGATGTAAATGAGATTAAAAGAGAAAACTAAATCTAAACTTCCAACATTCTAAACTAGCAAATGCCTCCTTTTATTTCAAAAACCGGCTACTCCTAGTCCTGTCTGAGTGAAGTTGACATCTGGCCTAACATTCTTCTAATTGGTGTGGTCCTCAAGTGGTTAGTACAAAAGATGTCAAATCTCATAAGAAGTACTGTTAATGTGCACTAACTTTGTCATTTTTCATGCAAATGAACTCAAATCTTATAACAAGTTGGGTAAAAATAATAATAAATAAAAAGATCAACTAAATTCTATGTCAATAATAAATAATAATTTTAATCCAGTTTGATGGTCAAAAAGCTTTTCTCATGAATGAAGATCTTAGGTTTGAGTCACATTCAAACTCTTCTGGGTTACTCTCCGTAGAGTCACTTCTCATCGACTTATCCACTGCGTGTGGATTGAAAGATTTACACGTGTTGGTAGGAATAGCCTCACCTCCAATATAAAGTAAGAATACCTATGTTACAAAAAAAAAAAATCTATATCAATTTTCTGTTTTGGCGCCCCGTGCAATGAATCAAAATCTTTAAAGATTTTAATCCATGTGTGGCCATCTTTTTTTTTTTACTTTCTTGGAAAAGTAATGACTAATGAGCATGTCTAGCTGTAAATGGAACTGTGATCATCCATTTTGCAAGCTTCTAGATTCGTAATCTTGAGCCTTGTGAAGAAAAATGTCAGAAATCTTTGGTTAGAATCTTATTTTGTATTCTATCTATCCTCTGCAGATATATTTTAGTAGTTTGGATTGTAATTTGGTGATATTAAAAGAAGTATGTCTACCAACTCCACCACAAGTTTCTAAGATTGAAAGGAATATAAATCATGATTGGAACTGACGCTTCATCTCTTCTCAATTTGGAAAACAGAAAAGGACCCTTCTTTGCTTAAGAATCCATTAATTAATTGATTAATTGATCTTCTCTGCCATGGTTGGTGGCGGCGGTGGCGGTGGTGGCGGCCTTGTCTGAAGACTAGCAGTAGAAAGTAGAAGTAGAAAGTAGAAACAAGAAAGAAAATTCATCCAAACCAATGAAAATCGGTGGAGTCGACACGAAGAAGGGTATAATGTGAAATCAAATAAGATACAATGACAAAAGACATGGGCTTTAAGCCTTTAGTATCTGTTACAATTGCGTGAGAATATCAAATTATGAGGGGAGGTGAGGAATTCACTTGTTTGGTAATTAAAACACGTGAAAAATCTTTCCTTTTTTTTTTCTTCTGCTTCGTGGGTCTTCGATTCTTTCACGGTGAATGGTTTTTTTGTCGATTTCTTTAGAAGAATTAATTTTATAAAAAAATATGTTTTTAGTGCAATTTATATTATCCATATGTCCTAAACTCCGACATCATATCAAGTCATTGGAAACTCGGCATTTATTTTTTATTTTTTGATGACTAAGATGTCTAATCTTCGAGAAATGTGCAAGTCGCTTTATTATTTTAATAAAAAATGAACGAAATATTATATAAGCCAAGTGAGAAACATCTTCCTCTCGGGAAATGGATTTTTTGGAAGAAAAAAGAAAATATCTTATGTTGTATGCTCTTGACAAAGAGACCTTGTTACACAGTAGCAGAAGAAAAGACTCATTTTCTTTACTCTTCGTTAAAACAGGGGTTTACTCTGCAACATGGGCCTCTCTTTTCCTTTTTTAAGTTTTTTGGAAAAAATAGAAAAATAAAAGGGAAAAAGTGGAAAACATAGGGTGAGAATACTTTTTTAAACACAGCGGTCATTTTATTTTAATTTTACACCTTTGAAAGTCAAAATTTCAATACATCTTAAAAAATTGAAAAATATCTTAAACCTTGGGAAACTGTCTAAAAATTTTATAAAAAAGAAAACCAACATGAAAAAACACCTAATAGGTGTCGGCCAATTCGTATCGACAGCCTCCAGGCTGATACGTATCGGTCGATTCTTTGACCTTTGAGCTGAAAAATGACAAACAACACTCAAAATTGTTTTGAGAAATTTTACCCCTATGAGAAAGTGGATTTAATGACTTTTAAATGTAGTTTAATGTAAAAATAAGGGTGTTAATTTTTACCTAACTTGAAAATTCTGATTTTGAGTTATATATATCTTGAAAAGATTTTAAATTGACCCAACCTGACCCTAGTCAAAATAAATCTATGTTAGATTGGGTAGATAAATTTTGGATCTAAACCCAATCCCACCCAAATTGAAAATTATCATTTAGGCACTATATTTTATTTCATTCAATGGTTTTAGCCCATGTATTCTACCCTAAGTTCAAAAATCTTAGACATTGTCTGCATTTTTTATAATCAAATGGCTCCACAACTCCTCTTATCTTTAATTTTCTAATAAATGAAAATAATACTTTTATCTCTTTTTTAATTTTTTATATTTTATAAAGATTCAAGTTGAGTCGGCTAAGGCAAAAATCTATTACTATCTATGATCATCATAACCCAACCTAACCCTTGCCACCTCAATCTAGAATTACAAAATGGATATGGATCTAGGGTCCAAGACTTCCCAGGGCAACAAGGTCTGGAAATCTGATGGAGAGAAAACTCCTAGTCAAGGCTTAACCATAACATCTTATAATTTTATAGCGGTGGAATGTTGTATAAATTTAGAATAACTTAATGGAAAATGATCTTAAAAATATCATTGAATGATATAATTAGGTCTGATGTGGAAAAATATATATAAATAGAGTGTTGGTGTAATTTTATGCTTATCCAATCAACACACCTTATCAAATGAGTCATACAAAACTATTGACTTATGACACTCTAATTTTTAAGGATCAAGTTCACAAGATTAAAATAATCAAACATCGTATAATTTTATACCATCTTATTAATATATTTCTCTACATATTTCATCCAATCATATTACCCTATAATTAGAGCTGAAATTTGAGTTGGATCAGATTGGATTTTAATAAATCCAACTCAACTCATATCAAAAATTTATTGGACCCGACCTGACTCAATCCGAACTGCTGACCTGGGTCAGCCTGAGTGGTATTTTAAAATTTGATGAACACGAGTCGAGTCACATTACGTTGGGTCAAATCATTTAAAAATTTTCAACTTAACCCAACCCAAATTTCATATAGAACTTTATTTTTCCAACCTGACCCGACTCGAAATATACAAATACATAACCCAAACTCATTGATTTCTCCGATCAGATCATACGAGTCGAGTTAAAACGGAACCCGAGTTTCACCCCTACCTCTAATCATTTTTTAAAATCATTCCCCTTATCCCATTTTGTTTAGTCATTCTGCATAAAATTTCTTATGTAGTTTGTCTGTGATACATGGAAAGTATTTTAAATTGAAGGAAAGTCGACTTAGATAAAAGCAAGGTAGTTGTAATAGCAATTTTTTTAATTAAAACTTGATAAAAGTGTCAAGGTGTGTCTAATCATGTTTCTTCACCAGACAACAATAGTTTTATAGAGGTTGGGCGAAGACTAACACAGCATGGTGACAAAATGGCAGAATGAATTGAACCACCCTCGACAGTCGACAGCATGGTGGCCATAATATTCTTAGTTCTCCAAGCTTCTTACATGTTGGGGGCATGTTTACATGATGTGTTGGGAGAATATTTAATGGGTCAACTTAGATTCGATTTTATTTATGTTGAACCAATTTTTTTGTTATATGTTTATTTTTTTTAAAAAAAATAAATAAATGTTGATGAAAAAAGAGATTTTAATAATGAATTTGTTCCTTAAATTAGTCAAAATTCGTACAAGTTAAATGAGGTCATCACCTTTTTAATATAGAGTTAGGCTAGTGAAACTTCCCAAATGAGACTCTCTATGGAGATTTTCCATCAAATAGATCATGGGTTGTACATAATCGAGAGTATTTGATAGATGATTATATTGATATAAAGTATGTAAAGTTTCACTATCAATTCATAATCCAAGCATGTAGTCTTAGCCTTTTAAATATTAATAAGTATAAACCAATTTTTTTTTTAAATTTAAAATCAAGGGATAAGACAAGGATGAGAGTGATTGAGTTGAGTCCATCTATTTAAAAAATGATTGAGTTGAATGGATCAACTCACTAAACTTAGTTGGGTGCATCTAAGATTAAGATGAGCTCATGTAAACATACTTTGTTAATATTTTTAAGAAAGTATCTTTCATGAGAAATTTTTTGAAATATTTTTTTAAAAAAATCAGGCTTAAAATTTTAAATTCTTAGAACATTTTAGGTAAATAAAGATGTCTTAAATATCAGTTTTAACTTTTTATTTTTTTTTAAATAAAAGAATGTAAAGAGGCCAATAAAGGAAATGCTTATACATAAATATATCAAAAAAAATTGAAAAAAAAAATATGAAATATGACAATATGGCATGTAGGGATGACAACAGTGACAGGGACATTGGGTTCATGTTTTTCAAGTGATATACACTATTGATACAATGAATTTTGACTAACATTCAAGGGACATCTACACCTGACATAGGTGGACACATGGTCACACATAGGCCTTCACCTTTCCAAATAATCCAATATCCAATACACACTAACATTCTTGAATTATCATTATCATTATTTATCATTCTATTTTATTTAAAACAGGTTATTTAAACTCCACATTCTCATTTATTTCTATTAAAAATTGTATTCTTCAAAACTTAAAATAATTAGATCCCATAAATAAACTAATCTGGTTAAAAAAGTGAGAATCTTAGTAAGAGAGATAAGCGTTTCTTTTGTTAAAGTTGGACGAACAACTAATAGAGTGGCGGATTATTTCGCTAAACTGGATGTTTTTTGTTTATTGTTTCTCTTGTTTTCCTTTTGGTCTATCCCTTTTAGACCCTTTATCTGTATTGTTTCTCTCTTTTTAATAAATCTTTTTTGTGACTGTAAAAAAAAAAAGTAAAACAGAGGCCTTCCCAGACACGTGGATAGCTTTTCTCCCTAAACCCCAAAATACTAAAATTCTAAAAGGTCTTAGCTATGGAACATTTGAGGCTTACAATATTTTTTTACAAAGAGAGACATCGATATATCTTTTTTATTATTATTTTTTTGAATTTACGTATGGAAAATCGTGAGAAATCCAACATAAAACCCCACGAGTGATATCCACTGCTTTAAAACAGATGAGGCTATGGTGGCTCAAATTTGACATCTCCTGATTCATGAGACAGGGATTATCCTTTAAATTACACCTGGTAAATAAAAAGATAATTATATTATCTTTACTATAAATTATAAATTACTTCCTAGCACTGACTTTAAGAAAATGGATAAAAAATTGGGTGTAGGCCGTTGAAGTTCAGCTGTCTAGAACTGTGAGGTTGTGGCGTGGTAGCTTTGTTTTAAGTAATAAAGGACTGCATTTGATGCATGACTCCATGCACACAGATAGGTGGGTTTGTCAGACAGAGATTACTGGAAGGAAGGAATCCCTGTGAGTGAGGAATGGAGATATGGTTCTTTGAACCTTGAGAAATTATTATCAATTGTGATGGTCAGTCATTCTCTATCCCTTGAACCTTGAGTCAGGCACTCAGCCCTAACCCATTTTTTTAAATGAGCCATTGTACCACTTCTGATGACCCTTTGAAAAAGGGGTAAAAAGAGGTCACACACCAGACGAGAGAGAGAGAAAAAAACGTATCATTAGTTCAGTGACAGATTTGATAAAATAAGAAAGTTCAAGAGTCTATTGAAGTTTGACAGCTACACTTCCTTTGTGAGAAAAACGTACCATCAGTTGAGTGATGAGTGGCCCGGTATTGCCCTGCATATCTAAGTGTAGTAATTACAATTTACAAATATGGAGAGATGATAAGCTCGATGGAATGAAATTTTGATGTAATCCAAATCTGGGTTAGAATGGTCTTGACTAATTCAGTGTCAACGGAAGTAAATTAGGCAATCTTAAGGAATATATCTTACTTTAATACAACGCATCGGTTCGTTGTGGCCAGAGTCTGGACCGGTGACGGATGAGTGAAGATAGAGGGGTATTGACTTGTAACGGCTAATACGTGCGTTGCACCAATACAGGCAGGGAATCAGTAGCCAATATCAATACAACAAATTTTTTTCCCAAGTAAATGACGTTGGAATGTGGCTTGATTCACCACATCTACCGTAGAGATTTTCGCTCAGAAAATCTAAAAGAGGATGGGCAGTTGCTTAAATGAGACTCCTAATCAAATTAGGAAGCTCTTAAAGAGGGTACAACTGTATGTGTGGCTTATATACGGTGATATGCATATGTGCTGGCAGCCAGCGTGGAGAACTAAAACAAGAAGGCTACCGACTGCATAAGTGTTTATGCATACACATTATCGGGAGAGAGGTTGAGGCACAGTGAAAGGTCTTCTAGCCTTTGGTGGTATGCATGGAGATGGTCTGTTGACCATATGCGTAGAAAGGCTCCAAAAGAAAGTGCCCGTAGTTGATTGCAATAACCTATCAGGGTGTGTGGAAACACATCAAGGAAGGAGACGCAGCCTCACTTTAGGGAAAGTACGCAGGTGTGCTCGGAGAGCGCATGAAACGTATAGGAGAGCGAGACAGAAGATGAATTCTTCTAAATATGAAAGTAGTAAAAAGAGGGGTGTATAAAGGGCTTGGGACTTTGGATTTGAACTCTAAACTCGGAAGAGTCATTATATTGTACATGTATTTTTTCTCTCATAGTGAAGATTTCTATCATTCCGTGGACGTAAGTCAGTGGGCCGAACCACATAAAATTCTAGTGTTATGTTGTGATTGTTTTATCCCGTTCATTATTTGTTAATTCCGCTAATTATCCTAACAAATGACAATAACAAAAGAGGAAAAAGAAAAAAAAAAAATACATAGACTTATACAATGGAATACCTCATTTTTATCAGTAAAAGTCAAAGAAGCCCTCAAATTACAATTGGAAAATGACTTAGAAAATCTGTATCTAGAAAACCCCCAATTACAAAGGCTAAGGATAGTTATAAAAATAGATTTTCTATTTCAAGAACTCCCTTACTACTATTTTTTTTTTTAAGCGGTCAAGATTAAGCTTTCATTAAAAGAAAAATAAAAATACAAAAGAAAAGAAAAGAAGGTGGTAGCCTAAAAGAATTAGGCCCCCACCCATAAACAAGGAAAACAAAAAAAAAAAAAAAAAAATAACTGCGAAACAAAGAAAGGGTCCTATAGGAAGAAGCCGCTATCCACCCGTGGTATGAAAAGTGCCAAGAATCCTTACTGTTAATTTGAAATCCCCTTTTTATAGTATCTATGGCCATCTATCAGCTCCTTGGTATTGCTCTTGGTGTTCTGGTTTATTACCATTCATTACTCTTTCACTTACTCAAATAGTTTGGTATAATATAATCTTTCTGATGAAAAAAAAAACACTAAAACGCATAAACAAGCACATAAAAGATACATGAGAATTACCTGTAATTTTTAATTTGTAATGACAACAAAATGTTATAAACTTTTCAAAAGATAAGATAAAATCATGGTTGATTATCTTTACAACTCCTTTTTCTCCAAATCATGGGCTTTTCAATAAAAGTTACATGTGTAGACAAAGATTAAACCTAAGTTTTGCAATTTGATCAATTGAAGAAATGAACTTAATGACCAATTTCAAATCTTTCTTAAGAGTGTGCAGGATGGAATTGACTTAGAAATAAATCCCACTAATATTTTCAGACTATAAAAGAGGTACATTCCTAATATAATCATAATATATATCGCGATCACTCGTAAGAGATTGACCTCAATACTTAGATCTAGTGAGAGGAATTGTTTTTTATAACTCTACAAAATTAAATTTGGGTCAAATAGATGCATTAATCAACTCAACTGTACACTATCCATCGTTTGAATTACTGACTAAATCAACATCAGAGTAAGCAATCAATTGACATGAAATAGTAGAGTCTGAATCATAAAAAAAATTGTGTTGAGATTATGAAATATCACTAACCCATGTTTGGATAACTTGGTATTCCAACTTTCCAAGCACATATGTTCGTTCAAGACTTCAAGAAAATGAAAGACTGAATCTAGATAGGGTCAGTAATAGTCCATTGGAAGTGAAATGGGCCTATATATTTCATAGAAGATTCAAAACTGACACAATAGAAAAATGAGCTTTAAGTCATTCTCACTTTTATCGTGACGATAATGTCATCAACATAGACTAAGAGAACTATGACAAATCCAATTGACTTCTTCGTAAAAAGAGGGATATTGACCTTTAACCCAATGAAGCCCAATAAATATATATATATAGGATAATACTCGGCTTGTGGGACTTATTTAATATAAACACATTTTTTTTTTGAATTTATGTGTGAGAAATCGTAGGATATCCAGTGTAAAAATCCCACTGGTTAACCCACTACCCCTAGGATACATCAAGGTTAGACTATGGAAGCTCTTTCTGAAACAGAAGGCAATCAATTGAACTAAACCAAATTTTAAAAGTTTAGACCAACTAAATTATGACCATTCTTTTTATATAGATTACATTGATTTTCAATTTATTTTTAAACTAATTTTTTTTCTTTCGGATCATCTAGACCCTAATGTGCTTCAATGATGGAAACAGGAAGTCTCTCAAGTCTCTACTCTTAACCATTTATAAACATTGTCAGCAGGCCCTAAATTTCAATGGCTATAAAAGTTAATTGTATCAATTTGTCAAAGTGGCCCAGTCATTTATACCACTAGCTTTCTTTCTCAATAGTCAAGAGACTGGGGACAATAGTACGTGCTACGAGACCATGTAGCTGGGAATCTGGGCCCTACCACATCACATGTTCTACCAAAATGCTAATTTTACGGTTGAATGCCAAGGCATCATTCATTGGGCCAATAATTGCTACTTACAATTTATGTTGGGCATTTGGACTTGCCAATTGCCAAAAGTTATATTAAGTCCCTTCTTTTAAAATTAGATTCAAAATTTCGAGTGTTCATATTGATAACTCTAGAGGTAGTTAGGGCCTAGGAGTGAAACTCAGTCAGGTCGAGTTGAGAAGATAAAAACTCACATTAAATTCAGGTCAGGTTGAGAAATTTATAAATTAGTCCAATCTGACCCGACCTGACTAAAATTAGATTAAAATAGATTCAGAATGCAGATGGAATCAGAATTTAGGTTAGAATTCAGCTAGACTGGATTCTATAAATATTAACTCGAGTTGAGTTGGATTTAAGAAATCCAACCAGATTTCAGCCCTATAAGTAGTGCCTCTTAAAGTAAAATGAGAATCGAACTCCAAACTCCTATTCTATAAAATAAGTTCACTGACCACTTAAAACTCCAAACCACTAACAACGTATGTATTTGATGATATAAGGTCATACTTAAATTAGATAGATGTATTAACCTTTTACCATTGCAAATTTATTATTTCAATTTTCAAGCTCTTAACTCTGAATTTTCAGGCGATATTGTGGTTATTTCAATTACTTTTGGACTCATTTTTTAATTTTTAAATGCATTTTGGCCGAATTTTGACATTTCGGCTGATATGGGTAAAAAAAAAAAAAAATTCTGAACCTAATTTCAACCAAAATTTCTATCAATATTGATATTTCCGATTTTTGTTGATAAATTTTGATATACTCATAATAGACCCTTTTAAGTATCGGATAAATATTGCCTAAAATTTTAACTGATATTTGAAATCTGGAGCCAATGTAAGCTCTGCAACCGGGTAAGACCCAGATGGACTCATGGTTGTATCCTTGTATATGTAATTTAATGTGGAAAGTGGAATTATTAGTGTTGATTTTTTTCTGGATGTTTCCCTAATTGTGAAATTTTCTTTTATAATTGCCTTTGTTTTTCTTTTTTATTCTTTTATTCTTTTTATTTAGAGTGCCCATCCTAACACGGGCATTATCTTTAGGATGAGGCACGGATTTTTCAGATTTCCACTTTGTCCTTATAGAAATCGGTTCACTTTTCAGTGAATCGGTACACCTGTCCGGTGAACCAATGAGTCAATCGATTCACTTGGAAATGAAAAGAGTCAACTTCGGTGCACCGATGAATGAACCGATTTACTGACAAGTGAGTTGATTTTTGTGAATGGATGGAGGGCAAAATGAAATGTCCATTAAAATTCGTGCCTCCTAAAAGATAATGCCCGTGTTAAGATGAACACCCTTTATTTATTTTCTTTCTTTTACTATCTCTTATATTCTATTTCTCTATAAATAAAATATTCAATAGATCTCTTTTAGATCAAAGAAGAAACAATTAAAACCAAGTATTATTTTACATAGTATTATATTAATCATCGATCCCTTTTCTCTAGTTATTTTCTCATTTAATTTACATAAATAGATTTCTCATTTTCATCTACTTGATACATGTACGTCCAATTAATGGAGGGGTACACCTAATATAGAGGTAATCGTACGGGTTGGTTTGCATATCCTATATGAACATTGGAAAAATGGAGGTGTTTTTAATAGTAAAGAGTGCATTCCAGAATTTTACTATTCAAAAAGAAGTAGAGATTTTGAATTCTCTATTATCAAAGTAAAATAATAATAATTGAGTAACTAACTTATCGAGTAAAGCACAAAAAATAATTTTAAATAAATAAAAAAAACAAATAGTGATGATAACAAGTCTATCAATTTTTATATTCTTCAAGTTGTGAGGGTATTTAAAAGTAAAAGGAAAAAGTTAAATTTGAATATGAATTCTTTTGTCCACAAAGAATATATTCCATTAGACTTGAATGGTGATGGGACATTGAAAAAACAATTTCTTCATTTTTAATATCAACTACTCATTGTTAGGAATTACAATCTAGATCCAACAAGGTGTGTCGGTTTGAATATGTTTTGGATTCAAATCTATTTGAATCTTGTTAAATGGGTTAAATTTATTTAGATTTATTTTAAGTTTGCATTGGATTTATCTATTTACTTCACTAATAAGACATTTTTGACAAGGCACATACCTTTTAATGAAAGTGACCTCATTTTATAAGATGTGTTCCATATAAATATGGTAATAATTAGCTCAGTTGAATCAAACTCATTTATAAACATGTTTAAGTTGAGTCAGGTCATCTATTAAATGGATTAGATCAAATTAGGTTGTCATTTATTAGAATAAGTCAGATTAGATCAGATAATTGAGTTAAGTCAGTTTTGAGTTAAAAGAAGGATCAAACTCGAGCCTGACCTGAGCTTGAAGTATGTGTCTGAGCTAGTTTAAATAAGAATCTGGATCGACCTTGGACATAAGAGGCGTACACCACCGCCTAAAGCCCCCAGATAAAAAAAAACCCCTCACACTTAAACTCCTTAAAATACCAGTTATAAAGGGTCCTAAAATCGCACTCTGCCTAGAGCCCTCAGATTTTAGAAGATCTCATAACCGACCTTGAAAAGAATGAGGCACAGCTACTCAAGTTTGGTATAGTGCCCATTGACTTTTGTTTATCCGAAGTTCTTCACCCCATTCACACAAAGTTAAAAGAGACAACTAAGCATCTCAATAATAAGCGAGATCAAATATACTAAAAAAATCACATGACTGGCACTTTTTTTTAATTAGGGATAATAATGGTAACTATTATTTCATATAGTTTGATATTGAAAATCAGGATTGCCAATAATAGTTTTCTGAGTGGAACTAAAAAAATCTTTTTTCTGAGTTACATGAATAAGAGGCATAGGCCACATGTTGTACCTAAGCAATCAAGTTGCATGAAAAATACCCAATATCCAACAGGGATTTAAAATGTGTATTGATGATAAGTATTGCTGATAAATCACCAATCTCTATAGTTACTCTTTGTATGTGGATAGAGATGTCATGTGTCTCAAAAATTAATCGAGTGTTCTAAGAGGCCTGAAGACCTTGGTCAAGAGAAAAGTTATCCTTTGACATCTCTTAAAATAAGATTCATCTATCAGATTGAATAAATTAAAACTTTTAAGTTCTATCACTTTACTAATAAGCTCATCACATGAGCAAAAGTAAACCCCATACACGTGTGCCCATGTGCAAAGTCGACAATTTTATATACACCTATCAATTTTACTGGTCCACCGTTCGTACAATTTTCACGGGCCTCTATATTGTATGACCTTGCATTGTACCTCTTCTCAGTGCACTTCTTGTGTCCTGTCAATGAAGTTACTATTTAATATTTTTTTTAAGTGTGTCCTTGGCCCTGGTGATTAAGTGTTGGTAAAAATTGAACACTTTTGAAATCTCAAAAGTGGAGATCTTTATCCCGACACTTAAAAAAAAACTTTGAAAGGGCCAAGTCCTTCAGAGGTTGATCTAGCGATGCTATTGTGCAAAAAAGTCTTAAACCGGTTAATTTAAAAAAACCAACGCTATATAATACTTAAAGTACCCTCCTCTCAAATGCTAACTTTTGAGAGTGAGTCATACCTCAAGAATGTTATCTAAATCATAATTTTCTAACATAGTATTAGAGTAGATTTTGCGTGCCCAAGTACAATTTCCACGTGCAGACATAGGATCTAGCTGCATGTAAAGGTAAATGTGAAATGACAAAAAGCCACACATCAGATGATTCAAGAAAACCCATTACTCCATATAACATTTGAGGCACTCTCCTCTCAACAGCTAACTTTTGAGAGTGAGTTCTACCTCAAGAATGTTATTAAGTCATAATTTTCTAATATCCATTCCATTCAGTAGGATCGCTGGGCACAAAAAACATATTAATGCCCCCTTTTTAAAATTACCTATCCTATCACACATCCCAAAGAGAATCTGATGAATCAGATAGGCACTGATAAGAACATGAAGTTTCGGACATGCTCAAAGAATCACATTCTTAAAGAAATACTGAAATCTTATTATGAAGCTTTTGATGAATGGTGATTCTAAATGGAGTGTAAATGCTACCGGCAACAAATTTCTTTCAACCAATTGCACATTTTCAAGAATAAGAGTCAAACCCACTCAACAAGATATTATTAGTGATAATAAGAAAAGAAGCAATAAGATTCCAACAGCATATCAAATAGTTTGCAGTGACCACACAGATAGACCAATCACTGGACTCAACACACACAGAAGTTCTAATAATATGCTGAGACAATAATTACCTCCAGCAATCAACCCCAATGCCACCTTCAAAGGATCTTCCAGCCTAAAGCAATCAACTCTGTAGACCTTGCACTGCTAATGTAATTATCGAAAGCCTTCTAATCCTGCGTAAAAGACCAGGAAATATTCAAAGTTGCATTAGTCAGATGTTGAATGGTTCAAGCTATCTAATTTTACCTAAAAATGATGTTAAGCAACTTCAGTCAAGGTTTGTACTTCGTACAGATTTTCTCTTCCCTGTGACCCTCGTGTCAAATGTACAATGGATACACCAAACATGTATATATGCCAACCCAGAATACCTATCATAAGGACCTTCAAACATCACATTTTGCAATCTCGCATAGTCCCCTTGACAGTGGAAATTAAAGAGTGGGTCTGGACAAATGGAAATCTCACACTGAAATCGTGGTCTCTCAAGAATAACCCCTAGGCTCAAACTTGCTTGGAACACAGTCCCAGCTGTTACCCTTTGAATCATTTGGGAGGAAAGAACTCCTGAGTCTTTGAAAGAAACTTAAAAGACATAAATGAGCTATTTCAAAAGTTGTGGCTTCTATCTAACACTGAGTTTAGTGGGCATCAAACCCTCAGATTTCCTATCATATTGGGAAGGGTGTATGAACGGGTATATGAGGAAAGTAGGGCTGAAACTCAGGCGGGTTGGGTCGGGTTTTGATAAACCCAGCCCTATCCCATGTTACAAATGGTTGATCCCGACCCGACCCGAATTGGTAACCCGAATTTTAAAACCCAACTCAACCCGACATCAATCAACCCGACCCGTCGAACCCGAGAATCAATCTGATTTGTTTTAGAGAGAGGCAAAAGAGAGAACCTCTTGGATCTGATCAATTGCAGAATATGGTAAGGAGTGCACGGCGTTGCTCAAGTGAGGGGTACACAACGAAAAGGAGTGTACGACGCTTCTCAAGCAAGAGGCACACGACGGAAAGGGGCATTCAAAGTTGTTTAGGCGAAGGGCATACAACGGCGATGGGCGCACGGCTACAATCACGGATCTGAGGTCCATGTTTTCCAACAAGAGGGCAAACCATGGTAGGAAAAAAAACAAGAGGGACGGCTGAGGTTTGGGAACGGCTGGCACTAAGGGATTTAGGGTTTTTTTTACCTTTTATACTTTTAAGTTATAACCTTCGGGTCGGGTTTTATCGACTCGGGTCGAGTCGGGTTACATGTTAAATTTATCAGCCCAACCCAACTCAAATTTCATACGGATTTTTTTTCTTTAACCCGACCCGAATTTGAAAATTGTACAACCCAACCCATAAAAAATTTGGGTTGGGTCACCCGGGTTGGGTCAAAACCCAGCCCAAGTTTCACCCCTAGAGGAAAGTGAACCCAAGGAAAATTGGACAAACCCAGAACAGAATATTATGAAGTTCAATATGGACGGGGCAGCAAGAGGGAAACCCGAGCCAACAGGGATAGGTGGGGTTCTTAAGAATCATGAAGGGATATCATCCATTGTTTTCAGTGAGTCAGTGGGAATTAAGGACTCTAATGATGCGGAAATCCTTAGCACTAGGAGAGCTCTGACCGTATGTCTCTTTGGGTGTATGGGGTGATGGGAAACTCCACATTGTATCTATGTTGTAAACGATTTACTTTACATAGAGTTCTTAGATGTTCTTGTTTGTATTTCTTCTGATAGCCATGTATACCTCTCCTATATGTGGTATATCTATCTTGTATCCTCTTTATCATTTAATGAAACCATTCGTTACTGTTGTAAAAAAAAATTAGGAGAGCTCTGACCATTTGGAAATCGTATGGGCAAGGAAAACTCATTATTTAGAGGGTTCGAAAAATGCAATTAAATGGGCTAAAGGACAAAAACGTCCTCTTTGGAAACTGATTACTACGGTGAGAGAGGTTAGTGAGTTGGCTTTAGAGTTGGATGTTTCTTCGTGCAGATTGGCCGAACAACGAATAGAGTAGCAGACTATTTTCCCAAGCTTGGAGTTGATGATACCTTCTCTGGCGTTTTCTTCCTCTGAGCTGGAGATCTCCATGTTTATACAATTTTATTTCTTCTTCTTTTTTGTTGTTTTATTTCCTCCTTTTCTTGTGTTTGGTCTAATTCTTTTAGACCTTGCCCTTGTCTTTTGTAAATGCAATCTTTTGGTTACTACTACCAAAAAAAAAAAAACAAATGGAAATCTATGTAGTATGATCTCCAATTTGAGGTGCCATTCATGTTCTCGCCTATTTTAGACTCTTTTCTTGGGAGAGGAGTTTACCTTTTGCCAAGAGGATTTTCTGCATTGTGAGAAGGTGAACCGTATGCCTGAGGAATTCTATAAATGAAATTTCACGGAGATTAAACACTTCGACCTTCTCAGTATGCTGAGGAGTTCTGCAAACAAAATTTGATGCTACCTCGAGAGGGCATCCCTTTGGTAGGGAATTTGTGTCTCTCTCTGTCATGTAGGATAGGTAGGATTAAGAATACCCAACCTCGAATTATAGCGGAAGTTGGATATTAGTCTGAATAACCCAATCGCAAAGTAAATCAAAATGAATAATCCAAGAAAGACAACAATACCCGATGCCGTATTCGGGTCTCATCGTGTTGAACCTGATTCTAAGAGGGGGATTCAACTCAACCTCTACACACTCTTGACCGAACACCACTCTAAACTTTGGTGGACTTGATCGGCTTAAAAAAAAAAACAAATCAAGCTGATTTGCAAAAACCTCCAATGCATGAGCTTGGGAAAAAAATCTAAAGTAATTTTATTAATCAAAATCTTCTTCAATTACAAGAGATGTTGCCCTTTAAATAAGAAAACACAAATACCGAAAACTCTAAGACCCTCACCCTACTAATTTTAACAATCTGCTAAATTTGAAACTCCCAAAAATAACAAGTTCTAAATTAACCTATAGTTTGAAATAAAATAGAATTGCCTAAGTTAGACTAATACTTAATCCTAAAGAAATTAGAACTCTGCCAACGTGGCTACTTGCATGCTCCACCCGTGTTGCACTCCAACAATTGCCTAAAAACTTTAGGCATCCTGATTAGGCTGGGAATTGGATCAGCCAGGTACCTTTCCACTTGCACACGTGTAGTATGTATGGAGTTTTTGAAGTTTATTGGAGCAGCTTGACTCAGTTGGGCTTGAGCCTGTTTGGACTGGGATCAAAAATAAAATTTTCATCTTTTGACTTGGGTTCGAATTTACCAATTTGTCAATGCACCCACCGGGGTCAAAATTAACATTTTGATCACGTCCACATACGCCCGCATCACTCTGTGTTTTGAAACAGAAAGTTGTACCATCTGAGCTGGCCCAGAGAAAACTAGGGTCCTCACGATTTGTAGGCCTGCATTCTTCTCAAGTGAATAAAAACCCAGTCCAAAACAATTCAGAACCTTCTCAAGAATGTAGGGCAGGATCAGACTATGGAAATGTTGCAGGGACCGCATCATGATGTTGAAGACGTGGGTGAAACAAAGGTGAGCCAAAATGGTCAAAGGAGATTCACAACGAAGGATCATTCACATCCGGAACATTTGCACACATACATATATAGACAGAATTTCTAAAATGAGCACACAATACTATTTATTTTACCTCCCTTTCCCCCTAAAATCTACATTATAAGGATGAAGACAATTAAAAGATTTATAGCCAGTGCCGGTGTCCTGTATTTTCTCAACAAATCATAAGCATGTGGGACACATGGCTATGAATAAAATAAACTTCTTGATAATCTGAAAAGACCTCCTTATCTTTGCATCAATTCCAAAGACTACTATTGTGTTTTTTTTATGATTGCATAATGTACCCCCATCTTTTCTCTCAATCATAAAGACAACTTCAACTTTATGTCCAAAATGCCCTTTCTTGGTCAAAGAGGTTAGTAGAAAAGTGACACCCTATACATAAAATCATAAGGGCAAAGGTGGTAGGGTGAAATATGTGGAGGACAACATGTATATACTAGGGGTGGCTGAAGCTTTACTCCTACCTGATCATCATAACCATCATAACCTATGATTTTTTTTTGAGGACCCGTCTCATGGAGATACAATGAGTGGATGAGAGTGAAACTTCATCCACCTACCATCGCTGTGGCCCTGTACATATCTTAGGCAATTGCATGGGCATGTATACACATTTGATAAGTTGTCTCGACAGGGTACCTCGCTAGGAAGAACCCTATCTCATACATATCAATAGATAGAATGACTCTTTGAATGTCAAAAGGGCATTTTGAACATTCAGAAGTTGCAATCCACAAAAAAGACAATGGTACATTTTGCAACTATCAGAAACAAAGGGGTAAAGCTTCCAATTGAGGCAAAAGATGTGGGATTTTGCAAACCACCCTATTCATTTCATCGTTTCCTAGGAATATGAATATAGCATGCTATTTAATAGTGTCAAGAAACTCTTATCCAATAGGGTGAGAATTTATAGCTAATGCTAAAATAACAACAATTATGTACAAATATCGTATTGTCCAATTATCATATTAATGCAATTATCTCTGACCACCTGAATCTGATTTGCACATGCTTTTTACTAATGTTAATGATTTAGCCAGACAAAATATTTTTCTCTTGGACTTCTTAACTATTCAGATTTTATTGATTCACATCCTTCAACATTATCATACTGGTGAATTGATGTATCAAAATGTATGGTTTTCCTATGCAAAGTCTCAGCACTTCATGTTAATATATAAATGTTCCTTAATTATTGTCATTCTAAAAGCGCATACTAACACAATATGTGGTGATCGATTTGTATGTAAACCCAATAATTGTCGTCGTCTTCTTTTGCAATTGCAAGCATATTATCCAACCAATAAGAATCTCATGCAAAGAAGAAAATACATACAATAAGCAGAAAGAAAGATGCCAAAAGTTTTAAGTGGTCAGCTGATTCAGCATACCTCATCATCATCATCTTCTTCACCTTCTTCTTTGTTCTTCTTGATGCAGGTAGTTCCATCCTCCTTATTAATGGGCAACTTCATTGGGCCGAAGGGAGAATCCACATCCATATTTCCTTTGATGGAATATCCAGTACCTTTTCCTCTAATCATGTCCCACAGTGCAGAGCCTAAGTCCTTGGGCCTAAATGTAATAGGAATATCAATGAAGCTAATACCTTTCTTTTCAACTTTAGTTGACTGCGCAAGTTCTGCATTCCCAATGCTAACATCAGATAGCCAAATTTCAAATTCCAGTGAGTTAAGGCCTATGTCAAAGTAGTTCATATTCTCCAGTTTCAAGTGGAGGATTGCAACAGTTTCTTCAAAGGAAAACCTCTCAAATTGTATTTTCTCAAGATCAACATCAGGTTTGTAAGGGATAGGTATCTCTCCTGTCTTCTCCATAGGCAGAGTAAGCCTGCCAAAGACTGGCACATCAACAATAAGATCAAGCTTGATTTTGTAAGGAATTATGGTCCCAGGTTTGATATCATCATAAGTATCTTTGATATCATCATAAATCAAAGTTAACGGTATCTTGACAGTTTCTGAACCATGCGCATGGATGGTTCCAGCATCTGGGATCAAACCAGACACAAGCTTCCTCCCATCACTCTCCACTAAGTAATTTATATCTATCAGTGGGATTGGAATAGGATTAGGGTTAGTTACAAGCATATCAACAACAATGTCTGCCTTCTTTAGATTGATAGAAGGAATATGGATCCCAGTTACATCTGCAGTTGGCTTCCCAACTCCTATTGCTCCCTCAAGCTTCTCTCCGATGTTGTGAATAAAATCCTTAACCTTGTCAATAAATCCTCCCTTTTCTTCATCTTTGTCTTCTTCCTTGTGGTCTTTGTCTTTGATCTCCCTTTCAACTTCTGGCTTATCAGAGGACGCCATACCTTAAGCACAGCAAAATGAGAAGAAGCTATGTCAAATCTCTGGACACTGGAATTTCAATGCTCAGAACAATATTTATATAAAAAAATCCCAAAAAAGGTATCTGATGATGCAAAGTGAGTACAAACTAATTAGTATTCAAAAGCTGGCTTTTGCTGAACCTAGATATTGGAGTCATCAACCCATTGATTCTATAAACATAGAGAAATCTCTTAAAATGAAGTATTTAAGTGATCCTTATTTTCGATAAAACCTTTGAAGATGAAACCAACAGAAGATTAAAATTAATATAAAAAATGTGGATACCCACTGTCTAAGATACAAAGGTATTCACAAGAAAAGAAAGAATCGCATCTGACCATTTATAATCATTTAGATAGCAAATATGACCTATCCATGTCAAACAAAGCATCATAAGTTTACTGATAACTAACAGCAGGTTCTTCTAAAATTAAATAAATAAAATAAAACACCATAACTTTCTTTATAAGTAACACATGTTTAAAGAAAAGTGCATTTTAAGGATCGATTTCAGATGTACATATCACCATTTTCCAATGCTTCAGTTTTGCATTGGAAAGGGCTCAAGAAAAGATAGAGATTAAAGTTGGATCTATCATTTCCAACTCATATGCTGAAATTAAGCTGCAGTTAATGTTCATTATTTTATTTCAAGCAGGATGGAGACATTAGGAAAAGGGTTCCAGATGAGATCCAAATAAATGTTGCATCAATCATTCTTTTGAGATATGATGTGTCATGATTCCGTTCAATATTGGCATTAACCATGAGTAGATTGAAATTTTTAACTCAAGGTGAAATTTCAGATGCCTATTGGGATTGTTTAGGATAGTTGAAATTAATTTGCAATGGACTTTTATTTAAAGGGGAGAGGGAATGAGAAGCAGAGGACTTCCAAAAGAGACCCAGATCAATGTCAAATCAATCATTCTTTTCGGGTTTGAGGTGTCACAATTTAAGTTCCATATTTTCAAAAATGATTAACGGATTTAAGAATTATGTAAGATGAGTACGAAAGGTGACACCAGCAATAGCATAGAGAAATTTAGGGACCATTAAATTCTAAAAAGGTTTTGAAACTCTAATAAAACCTGGAATTAGAAAATGGGGAATCCATATTTGTAAACATCAAAGATATCATACTTCTGTTTGAGGGCTTAAAAAAGTTTTACATTTCTTACTTGATTCTTTCATGACGAAGAGAGATTTAATGTGTGTTCTAGGCATCATAGTTGACAGATATTGGATTTAGCACTTGTACCAGATGTATTTCTAACATTATTTAATTGCGTTGAATGGCATTGATTGAGTACCTTACCAAGAAGGACCTTGAGTTAGGAAGCTTAAAATTCTTAAGACTTTCCATTTGGTTTTATCATAACAAAGAGAGATCCAAAGTGAGATTGATGCAGGACAACTAATATGGTAACCCTAAATGCCTAAATGTAACCCCTAAAGATTAAAGGGGATGAAAATGATGCACCCTAAGCTAAAATGGGCTGAAATTAAAATCCAATTAATACAAGCAATTAATTAATATAAATTTTAACACAAATAATCATGCAAATGTCAAGAATCTAATGTAAATAATTACATGAAAATTAAATAAGATGGATGAAAGGGTTATTTGACTTTAAATGGAATGGCCTAAGTATTTAAATGGAATAAACATAAAGTTGTAAATGGCATATGATTTAAAAAAGGAACTTAAAAGGAAATAAAAGGATGAGGGGACACGAATTGAACAAAAGAGGGTAAAAACGAATATAAGGCTTTAGGGTGGAAGACTTACGAAGGGAAGGCTCAGAAGGGGAGGCGGAAGTAAAAGGTCTGGGTGACGACAGTGAAAAGGGGTAGGTAATGGGCTGGCGACAACAATAATGGCCAGGGAGGGACTGGCGATTGCAAGAAGAAGGTAGTATGACGGATCTGGGCAGATCTGGGCTAAGGAAGAGGGTGGGTTATGGAAGGTAGCAAACAACAAAGGGATGAGTTTCACGGCAGCAAGAAAGAAAAGGGAAAAGGGAAGGAAAGAAGAGAGAAGAAGAAGATATAAGAAGATCAAAGTACCTGAAGATGAAAGGATGGTAGCGTCACGCTAAGCTTTACACCAAAAGGGCCTCACACCAAAATCAATCGCTCCATTCAATGGTATGTGTGAAAATCTCAAAATTTTATTTTATTCAACCGCATCTAATGCCTCAAGGAAGGCTACAAGGCTTTATAGAGTTTCATCTTACTAAAATAAAATAAAACAATAATTACCAAAACCACCCTAGCTAAAAATAAAATACATGGTAATAGTAAATAACGGAAATAGAAGGTGTTGGAGATGCACCGCATCAGAGATGTTCATCATATTTGAATTGGATTTAGCATGTATTTTTAACATTACTTTGATTGAGTTGAATGGAAATGTTTGACTATCTTGCCAAGACCTTGAGTTTCTTCTCTAAGGAGAAGTTATCCCTCAATGAGATCTGTTTTTTTTCCCCTCTTTTGGTATGTCATTTACCACCCTAAAGCCTCACCAACCTCAGATTTTTAAGAAAAGATATAATAAAAATGAGAAAAAAGAGTAAAGGCAGAGGAAAATTCTCTTCTATGATTCTATCTGCATTGAGAGGATAGGAATAATGGCAGATTGTACCATTAGTATATACTTGGCTAGCTATTCAGTGTCGACAGAAACTGTTACAGGTTATATGTATTTTCTTTGGCATTTATTTTAATAAAATTTACAGTAATCTCGCCAAAAAGAAAGAAAGGAAGGCATTCATTTATCTTTCAAAAGACTAAAGAAAACTTTCTCAAGAACCACCACTACAATGATCATGGAATGAAATTACAAATGAATCCTCCAACATGTCCACTTTTACTACTTAACATGATCCAACCATTGATAATGGTTAATGGTTAATAGGTTGAAAACAAGCAAAACAAATAGCTGGAGAGCTAACAATTGAGATTACTTTCACCATATGTCCATATTTCTAATAGTTGAGCCTGTGAAGAACATAGATACATTCATAAAGTGATAAAACCAATAAAGGGAGCGTTTTATTTCTTCAATTCTATGATGAAATCTTAGATACTCTTGAATTCAATGTTAGAGAGTGCATCCAATAATAACGAGGTATTGAAGCCCCATTTTGCAAAACAGTTGGGAAAGCCTAGATAAAAACAATTGCACTAAAGGATTTCATTTTCCATTTTTCTGCTCAAAACTGCTAGCCTGAAGAATTTTAAGATGTGTGCTTTTGGAAGAAATCATCCCACTCATCCTGGTATACATAGGCATCTAAACATTGACAAACTCAACAATCAAGATAAGTTAAACCACTGGCAGTCAAATTTCAGGTCACAGATGAGTAAATTCTAGATCCATATAATCACACATCACACAAGGACCAAAGAAATTTAATACAAAGTTTCCAATAGTAGACACATCATGATTAAGCTCCAATTGACATAAAAGGTTCAAATGTGAAAAATTGTATAAAAGTCTTTCAATACTAAGGCATTAGCAAAACGATGTTTCCAATTACACTTATTTGGGACTTAAAAGAGGCAGCCAAAAAAAAAAACTCATATATAAAACAAATAATAACCACAAAACAAAGATTCAAAAAGAACCTTGCTAATGTGATACACCAGGGGTGGCTGCAACTTCTCATGGTTGTTTTTCATTCTCCTGACACGGTTCAGTTTATGGGGTCCATTCATCATTTCCCCTCATCTATCTAGGGTCTACTTTTTCAGTTCTACTCCTTCATTCTACACAATAAATATCTATATCTTCTATTACTTAAAAGACTGACCTTGCTTACCCTTCTGACCTACATCTTTAATGGCCTCCCTATCCTTCTTATTTCTTTTACTTGCAACCCTTTTCGCACAAGGACTGTTTATAGTCCCTCGTGTATATGCCTAAACCAACTTAAATGACTTCCTCTCATCTCTCTCATCTTCTCACCCCTTCATTCCTAATTCTATCTTTTAATATTATACTCGTCCATTTAAAATGCACATCTTCCTATTATCAAAACCTAGTCAATTTGACGCAGCGGGGATCAGGTTAAAGGAATTTAGAAGTGGCTAAGTGGGTTTGAAGGGAATAAGGAACCTAATTTAAATAAAGAAACAAAAGGTAAGGTCAGATGGGTTTACTGCGAACAGTAACTGAGACTAGAATGGAGATCGGCTGTATGGTTTCTTTGGTAAGAAACAGAGTGGTGGCTGGTTGGAATGAAGGGATCAGTACGGTGGGTGATGGGTGGCTGATTGGAAAGCAAGGAGGCAAACCTGCCTGCAATGGAAGGAAGTGAACAGCAATACACACCTGTCAAACAGGTCTGGCTGCAAATACACACAGGGGAAACAGCAGAGGACGGCCCTATGGTTCCCGTCGTCGCTGTTTGGCCCGGAGAAAGACAATCTTCTTCTGCTTGCAGGCAGAAGGAAGATTCAGACTCCAATGGATGCAAACGTACACCGGTGAAAGCAAAACCAAAGGGAAATCAAACAACCATCCAAGATCAAGATCTTGAAATGAAAACTCAATCTATTTCATTAATCAAATTCGTCTCTATCCCTATTACAATCTACAAAAGAGGTATTTATACACATACCCTAAACACTAAAATAGAAACGAAAATAAACAAAGAAAGAAGAAGAAAACAAGGAAAGGAGAAAGATAGAAAGAGGTGCCTGAATCGTCGGGATCGGGGCCTGAATCGTCGGGATCGGCATCGTCGGTGTGGTGCTAGTGTATTTGGAACAGCTGCTGCGTAGAAGGGAAAGAAGGGGAAGAAAAGGGAAAGTAGGAGACGGGAGTTTGGGAAAAAGGGGTAAGGAAAGGAGTTTTACTCCTTTTAGACTTTTACTCCCTCTTTGACTTGTTTTAAGCCTCACGTGTGTGTGTCACACGTGAGGTGCTGCATCAGTCTCTCCTGGTTGAAAAGGACTCGTCCTCGAGTCTATAACCATTGAAGCGGACACCGGAGGATGATATTCAAACAAGTCTTGAACATTGAAGGTCTTCGATATGCCATAACCATCTGGAAGATCGATCACATAGGCATTATCGTTGATCTTGCGAAGAACTTTGAAAGGTCCAATCTTCTTTGGATTCAACTTGCTATAAGTACCTGTAGGAACCCTTTCTTTGCGTAGATGCACCATGACCATATCACCTTCTTTGTAGACTTTCAATCGTCGACTCTTCTCTGCAGCTTTCTTACATTTCACATTGGCATTCTCCAAATGTTGTTTTACCTCTTCATGAATTTACGCCATGCGAGTAATCATATTATCTGCTGCTGGACTAGCACCGGGCACTTTGGGCAGCTTTACAAGGTCCACCGGATGAGTTGGGGACCTTCCCATGACAACTTCAAAAGGTGATTTACCAGTAGATCTATGCTTTACACTATTGTATGCAAACTCGGCTTGAGCAAGAGCCAAGTCCCATTGTTTTGGACGATCACTGGAGAGGCTGCGAATATGATTTCCAAGTGTTCTATTGACAACCTCGGTTTGCCCATCGGTTTGTGGATGGCATGTACTGTTAAACTGGAGAGAAGTATCATACCGTGACCATAGAATGCGCCAAAAGTGACTGAGAAACTTGGTGTCACAATCAGATGTGATGGTCTTTGGAACTCCGTGCAAACGAACAACCTCTTTGAAGAATAAGTGAGCAACACTAAAGGCATCTGATGTCTTCTTGCATGCTACGAAGTGAGCCATCTTAGAAAATCTATCCACAATCACAAAGACCGAGTCAAATCCACGTTGTGTGCGCGGAAGGCCTAAGATGAAATCCATCGATAGATCCTCCCACGGAGCATTAGGAATGGCAGTGGAGTGTATAGACCCGTGTTCTGCGCCTGCCCCTTCGATGCTTGACAGGTGTAGCATCTTTGGACGAATTTTGTAACATCACGCTTTAGCTGGGCCCAATAGTAGCGTTCTTCAACTTGAGCAATGCTTTTATCTTTTCCAAAGTGACCTCCAAGGCCACCTCCATGCAATTCCCGTATGAGGTGCTCTCGAAGTGAACTGCGTGGGATACATAACTGAGTACCTTTAAAGAGGAACCCGTCATGGAGTTGAAATTCCCCTTTATAAGGCTTTTCTTCATGGAGACGCTTCCACTCATTTGCAAAATCTTCATCATCTGCATATAAGTCTTTAAGGAAATCAAAGCCAATTATCTCACCTCGTGCGATGTTGAGTAGAGTTGTTTTCCGACTTAAAGCATCGGCAACTTTATTTTGTTGTCCGGCTTTATGTTTAAGTGCAAAGGTGAACCCTTGAATGATAGCGATCCATCTGGCATGGTTGCGGTTTGGAGTGGTTGAACCATTTAAATATTTGAGACCCTGATGGTCTGTGTAAAGGATGAACTCTCGCTGTATCAAATAGTGTCTCCAATGCTTCAAAGCTTGAACTACCGCATACATCTCTTGCTCATAGGTAGACCATTTCTTCTGTGCATCGCTTAGCTTTTCACTGAAATAAGCCACAGGTATGCCTTCTTGAGATAAAACTGCTCCAATGCCAACTCCAGAGGCATCACAATCGACTTCGAACAGCTTGTCAAAGCTTGGCAAGGCTAAGACAAGAGCAGTGGTGAGTTTCTCCTTAATCAAGTTAAAACTCTTTTCAGCAGCTTCGGTCCATGTGAATTGTTTCTTCTTTAGGCATTCTGTGAGAGGAGGGCAACACTGCTGAAATTCTTCACAAACCGTCGATAGAAGGTTGCAAGGCCATGGAAACTCCTAACATCACTAACCGTTCGTGGAGTGGGCCACTCACGGATAGCACGAACCTTCTCTTCATCGACTTGTATTCCAGAGGATCCAACAACGTACCCTAGGAAGACAAGCTTATCTGCAAGAAAAGTACACTTCTTTTTATGAACATATAAACTATTGTCCTTGAGTACCTGGAATACTTCGCGTAGATGCTGCAGGTGATCCTCCTTTGAACGGCAGTAGATGAGAATGTCGTCGAAGTAGACAACGACAAACTTCCCAATGAAAGGCTTCAACACTTGGTTCATCAGCCGCATGAATGTACTTGGCGCGTTGGAGAGTCCAAACGGCATCACCATCCATTCATAAAGTCCTTCTTTAGTCTTGAAGGCAGTCTTCCATTCATCTCCAGGCCGGATGCGGATTTGATGATACCCGCTTCTGAGATCCAATTTGGAGAAGACTTTGGCCCCTTCAAGCATATCTAGCATATCATCCAAGCGAGGAATGGGAAACCGATACTTGACAGTGATTTTGTTGATGGCACGACTGTCAATGCACATTCGCCAACTTCCGTCCTTCTTGGGGTGTCAACAATGCTGGAACGGCACATGGGCTCATGCTGGTGCGAATCACGCCACGCCCTTGTGCAATAAGTCCTCCATTTGGCCCTGTAAGATATCATACTCCTTAGGGCTCATCCTGTAGTGGGGCAGGTGTGGCAAGCTGGCTCCAAGGACAAGATCTATGTGATGCTGGATGTCCCGAGTCGGAGGCAAGCCATTTGGAAGCTCATCTGGCATCAAGTCTTGGAACTCGTCCAGAATTGGGGTTACCTCTGGTGGGGCCGGTACGGCTACTGAGTCTGGTTCCCGGACGACCAATGCAACGACTTCACCTGTTTCACGTGACTCGCGCTCAATATCGTTGACTAGGAGAAAAGACACTTTTTTCTCAGGTGGTGGTGGTGGATGGTGGCCTTTTCCTGACTTGGTGCCGAGGGTGACTGTTACTTCATCTTTGCAAAAGGTGAAGATATTTGCACGTCCCCAATGGTGGGAATCAACGTCGTACTGCCACGGGCGGCCCAAAATCATGTGGCTGACGTCCATATCAACAACAACGTCGCAGAGGGCTTCATCTTTGTATCTCTTACCAAGGGAGAAGGAGACGAGGCACCGCTTCGTTACTCGAGTATCTTCCACATTCTTGATCCATCCAACCAAGTAGGGAGAGGGATGTGGTTGGGTCGGGAAGCCCAACTTGTCTACCATCAACTGGGAGATCATATTCTCGCAGCTACCGCCATCAATGATAACATCACAGACTTTATCGTTGACAGTGCATCGAGTCCTGAAGATCTTGTGACGTTGTGATGGGAGGTCCTTCCTCGGTGTGCATAGCAATTTGCGAACCACCAAAGAGGATCCTTCGTCTCCATAGTCGACACAGTCTTCTTCATTGTCAACATCTTCTTCTTGTCCTTCAATGTACTCATCTTCTTCATCCTGGAATTCATTAATAGTAATTGCAACTGGATGACGAGTAGGACAATTATTTGAACGGTGTCCTGGCTGACCACAACGAAAGCAATTGCCTGCCATAGGTCGGGCATACGGGTTGTTTCGTCCTGTGTCTAGGCCAGCGGCACACCTCGGCGGGGCAATTGGTTGGTTCCGTGGTGGAACTTGTCGAGGAGGCACTGTCTGCTGAGAAGTGCTTCCTAAGGCTGGTGGGGGAGTCGAAGAAGTTGATGGAAAGGTGTGCCTAGCCATCTGTGTATTCCTTCCTCCCGAGCGATCATTCTGACTTTCAGCTGTTGTGGCTAACTGAACTGCCTCGCTCAAAGTGTGAACAGGCTGATACCTGAAGCAGTCACGAAGTGAAACGCGAAGACCACCCAAGAATCGTGAGACTTATTGGGTCTCAATCTCAGGCAAGTCGGCTCTAGCAGAAAGGCGATAGAACTCTTCCGCGTAGTCACAAACTGCACGATTACCCTGACGGCAATTCTGATACTGCTCGAAAAGAACTTGTTCATAATTAGGGGGAAGGAAGCGAGTCCGCAGTAGCTCTCTCATTCGCGTCCATGAATTGATAGGACGCTTCCCCTGCTGCCTTCGGGCGGCTTCTAGTTGTTGCCACCATGCGGTTGCTCCGGCCTTGAGTTGGCTGGCTACCAGCTTTACTTTCTGTGCCTCATCGATTTCCATGCAATCGAAGAAGAGTTCGACCTCAGAGAGCCAGTCAAGGAAGCCTTCGACATGTAGTTGACCGTTGAAAGATGGTAAATCCATCTTTGGACGGTATTTTCGATTATTCTCGTTGTCTGGAGGCTCACGATTGTCTTCTGACTCCTCATCACTAGAGTCATACTCGGGTCGAACTGGGGGTCTCCTACCACGATTGTCCCAATTACGTCGATTGTCGCGGTTAAGGAGTTGTTGCATCATCACTCGCAAATCTTCAATGGAATGTTGAACTGCATTCATCTCAGCCCTAGTGACAGCCTGATTGTCTTCAAGATTGGGAGTGGCAGCCATGGGAATTTTTTCTTTTCTTTTTTTTTTTTAATCTAGGCTCTGATACCACTTGACGCAGCGGGGATCAGGTTAAAGGAATTTAGAAGTGGCTAAGTGGGTTTGAAGGGAATAAGGAACCTAATTTAAATAAAGAAACAAAAGGTAAGGTCAGATGGGTTTACTGTGAACAGTAACTGGGACTAGAATGGGGATCGGCTGTATGGTTTCTTTGGTAAGAAACAGAGTGGTGGCTGGTTGGAATGAAGGGATCAGTACGGTGGGTGATGGGTGGCTGATTGGAAAGCAAGGAGGCAAACCTGCTGCAATGGAAGGAAGTGAACAGCAATACACACCTGTCAAACAGGTCTGGCTGCAAATACACACAGGGGAAACAGCAGAGGACGGCCCTATGGTTCCCGTCGTCGCTGTTTGGCCCGGAGAAAGACAATCTTCTTCTGCTTGCAGGCAGAAGGAAGATTCAGACTCCAATGGATGCAAACGTACACCGGTGAAAGCAAAACCAAAGGGAAATCAAACAACCATCCAAGATCAAGATCTTGAAATGAAAACTCAATCTATTTCATTAATCAAATTCGTCTCTATCCCTATTACAATCTACAAAAGAGGTATTTATACACATACCCTAAACACTAAAATAGAAAAGAAAATAAACAAAGAAAGAAGAAGAAAACAAGGAAAGGAGAAAGATAAAAGAGGTGCCTGAATCGTCGGGATCGGCATCGTCGGTGCGGTGCTGGTGTATTTGGAACAGCTGCTGCGTAGAAGAGAGAAAGGGAAGAAAAGGGAAAGTAGGAGACGGGAATTTGGGACAAAGGGGTAAGGAAAGGAGTTTTACTCCTTTTAGACTTTTACTCCCTCTTTGACTTGTTTTAGGCCTCACGTGTGTGTGTCACACGTGAGGTGCTGCATCACAATTTGTCTTTTCTCTATTGTCCAATACTAACTCTACAGTGTTTTCAGCATGATGCTTGTTTTACAGAATCTCCCCTTCAAGGAACATGGACTCTTCTGTCATGGCCCCAATCACACCCACCTAACCCCCCTTCTCCCCCCCCTCCTCTTCATGAATTAGATCCATACCCAACTTGATGCCAAACTGAGTTAAAAATCTTATTGATCTAACATCATAAATTTCTACCACTAGATATAATTGAATCTTTGAAAGATTAAAAAAATATGGCTTCACTTATCCAATGAGGGTGATTTTTTATAGGCAACATATTCAAGTAAAGACCTTTTCAACCAATCCATCTCCAATGTCATAGTATGCTCCACATAGGATACATCAAATTAAAACTTCAGGATGCGTCCCTAGTTGATTCTCATTTGCATTTTAAGAATACATTCTTTATTATACAGGAGAAGGAATATTAGCATGTTAGCGTTCTTGATTAAAAAAAGGTCCAATCAAGGGAAGAAAAACTAAAAAATAACAAACAAAAAATGAAATTCCAATCAGATCAACAGTTAAGAAAAATGATCAACAACGTTGAAAAAAAAAATTATATATATATATATAAGGGAAGTGAAATATAGATCAAGATGGTAGGAAGAGATATGCTTCTAGAACCGTCATCAACATTTAATATACTTAGAAAAGTAGAAAATCCAAGCGCACCATTTTATAAATATATATCCACATGGCGTGGTTGTATGGCCCATTTACCCATAGTAGATGAAAGATAGACACTAGATCTATCCAAGATACCAAAGCATATCCAACCAGAGTTTCTAGCGATCTGCCGATTTGAATAAAAGGATACTTAAATGAATGGTTACATGAAGCTTTTAGCTAAACAATAGAAGTTTCAAGTCAGTCCATTTTCATAGCCTCATAAAAGATGGCTGTAGAAACTTTTAGTGGAGATAAATGGTATATCTAAGATAGTAAGATACATTTAAAGACTGACTTTTATTAGATACAGTTAGTGGACTCTACAAAAATCTACCAGATCTGTGTTCATAGAAACGGAAAAGGGGAAAAAAAGAGAGATTTTCCAACAAAACGACGGCCTTGATCGTTTTGCTAGCAAAACTAAATTTAAATTTAAACAAAAAAATTCTAGATACATTGATCCTACAATGATTCAGTGCTCAAATTCTGTATCAAGACATGAACAAATGGAAACATATGATCCGATCTATCGATACCTAGGCCTTGATGTATGAAGTATGAAGATCGAGTTGAATGCGATCTGCTACTGGAAATGTAAGAAGAGAGGATTGAAGAGAAGATTGGAGAAATTACCTTATAAAGAGCAGAAATGTGACCGGAGAGAAAAGAAGCGATCGTTTTATCTTTTTATTGCGAATGCAGAAAAAGACACTAGACAACGAGCTCTACCGACAGATACAACGACGCGTTCGGGCGACAATCAGTCAACCAGAGGCATGTCCAAAGCCTAGTTTTACGTACGTGGAGAGCTATGATTTCTCCACGTACGTCCTTACTTTCACGGTAGATCGAGAATGCGTTCAGTTTATCCGGATGCAGGTCGGTGCCAAGACGGATTTTTTATTATTTTGGAGAAACACGTCTCTTTTTTTAAGTTTTATAAAGGAGAGCTATATTGAGGAAATCTTTGTGTGTAGACTTATTTTTCAAAAGCGATGGAAATTACCTTTTGTCTTTCTACTTGAAAATGTTAAATTCATCTATTATTTGTCCACCGAATGAAAAAAAATTGTTCGAATTAATTGAGCTATAAAAAACATCCACGTTTGAAAATTTCATTTGATAGTTGACTTTATTTCAATGGATTTTTGAATTCCTTTGGAACGATTTTTTTGTTAGGTATATCACATCATTCAAAGGAATTTAAAAAATCTTTGGAATGAAGTATAATATAAGATAAAATTTTCAAACGAACTCATTTTTCGATTGTATAAACAAACTATCAAAATTTATCTATTTATAATTCTTTAGATATGATTTTTTAAACCCAAAATTATATCATTTTATCTTAAAATCACTCCCGATGTTTTTAAGTGAAAGAGTAGGAGTCCACCCGTAGGGGTTTTACATTGTGTATATGTAGTTTCCCACATGTAAATTTAAAAAAAAAAGTATATTTTCACAATTAAATGAATTTGATAATTTAAATAATATAATTTATAAAACACATAAAATACACGTGTCAAAAATTAAAAAATTATAGCCACATTCACATGTGTTCAGAACATGACTAATCATGTGGATTTAGTATAAGAAAGTTTGGTTGTAAATTAGAGGATGAAATTTTTATAAGAGTGAATTACTTTGATGAATTTATTTTGTATATAATATATTCAAATTGATATAAATAAGTTGTTTTAAATAATAAAACATTACAATTGTTTATGTGATTTGAGTTTTATTCAGTAGTGTGTGAGTATATTTTGAAATGGGGTAAAATTTGATACTCGAATTCAAATTATAGAATATTAACAAAGTATAAAGAAAATAATATAAATATAATTTTATTTAAAATCAATTCACTAGTTGAAATTGAATTGACTGACAATGCATAATTTCTTATATAAATGACAAAGAGATAAATATTACCTCGATTATACTTATAGTTTACTTATTGGATCATAGTTTTAAAACCATGATTTAAAAAAAATTCGATCATGGTTTTAAAAAAATTATATTTTTTCCCTAAAAATTCTTCTCTTTTATTTTGCTTATGACTAAATAGTCAAAGTTAATGATGTGAAATTTTAAATTACTCGCAAGCGTACGAATCGATTTATAGTATAGAGTATGAGTGCGAGTCGTACCCAAGGGAAATCTACAAAATATATGCACGAAATAAAAAAAATCGCACTATTTAAAAATGATGTGATTTAAGGAAAATAATTTTCTAAATTTTAGTTATAATCTTAATTTAAATAATGAATAGTTTTGATGGATTTTTGAGAAAAGAAAATAAATCAAAAATAAATATTTTACATAATATACAATGGAATCGGGTCAAACATCGACGCGGCATATTATCCAATTTAAAAATAATAAAATCACGGCCTAGACTATGAAATGTTCTAGAGTTATAAAATATAATTCAAATTTATTTTCTATTAAAATTTTACTTAGAATTTTTTTATGTCATCCTTTAAATCAGATTTTTTTTCAATTCAAGCCTTAGGCTTGAGCGGGTTTTATACTTGTGTTTCCCCAAATCTAAAACAATTGTTCTTGATAAGAACCTTAGATTGGAAAGACGGCAAGTCTCACTGATCCTAATAGGGGTTCCTACTTTCCTTGAAAAAAATCTAAAATAATGTCTTACATAATGTTCATAAAAAGAATCAAAAATAGAATACAAATCATCACTATTAAATATTTTAATAACTGGGACCACCATAAATCTAAACAACTGCCATGGATTTTTATTAATAAATTGGAAATGAAATACAATTCTTTTGGAAATTGACATAAAAATAAAAATAAAATAACTTACAAGAAATTTTTTTTTTTTTCTCTTCTGTCTTTTGGTCGTCCAATTTCAGTCCCTTCGATGTCTAGCCCAGTTCAACCTTCTATGGATCTAAAGCCTTGAATTTATAGAAGAGAGGGGATGAGATGGGATGAGATAAGAGTCATTTAAACTCAGCCGGGATAAGACCCATTTAAATTCAAATTCAGCCGGTGTGTGCTTTGTCCTTCTTCATCTCCTTATCCCTTTTATCTTTGAAACTCAGCTTCCAACCCCAGTTGATTCTTATCCTTTATTTTCTTTTTTTTCAAATTTGAAACCAGCTTTCCTATCTGTTGATTCCTTCTCTCCTCATCTATCTAGATCCGATCAGCTGCTACATGGCAGCTCCTTATCCCATCTTTCCAAATTTGAACCCCAGCTGAGGATCGGCTGCTTCTTATCCTCTACTTTATCTCTGCTTTCTATCCTCTTCTTTCTTATCTTTATCTTCTATTCCTCCTCCTTATCTCTACCGATTCAAAACCAGCTGCAATCTTATCTTCCTTCTTTTTCTTTTTCTTTTTTTATATTTTATCTCTTTTCTTCCTCTGCTCTTGTACCTTATCTCTTTACTTCAACTGCTGGGTGCTGCCGATTAACTCTGCTCGCTGGCTGCTGCGTGTGCGCCGCTGCCTGTTGTAGATCCATCATCGGCAGATCTGGCTGATTGCAGTCGGTCACTGTGCATGGCTCTGCTCGGACTGGCTGCTACTCTGGTGCGCCCAGCCTCTCTGCTCTGCCTCTGCTGCACTGCCTCAGCCGGCTGCCTTCAACTGCTGTCGTTGGCTGTTGCTCTGCATCTCTTTCTGCATCGCTACTTCTCAGCTCTTCTGTTTTCTACTGCACTGCCGTGTTCACTCTCGGCTTGGTTCAGCCGGCTGCCTCTGCATACAGTGCTGGCTGCCATCTGTTTGCAATGCTGGCTGCCATCTTCTCATCTCAGCTGCCGCTCTCACTGGCTGCTCGGGCGGAACCAATCTGCTGCTGCAGTGCTGGTAGCTGTTCTTCCTTGGGCGCTGCTGTACATGGCCTGCAAAGCCTCTCTTCATGCGCCGTTGCTTGCTGTATTCCCCTGTGCGCCGCTGGTTGCTGCTCGGGCGGCTGTTGCTGCAGCTGCCGTCTCTGTTGGCCGCTGCTGCTGTTCTGCGTGGCTGCTCTGCTCCCCGCTTTCCTTCACTGTTCCGGCTGCAAACCATCAACAGCAGACTCTGCTGCTGCTGTTTACTCGGCCTTCTGGTGGCGATGCTGTATGCACTCTGTTCGTTTTCAGCTGCCCTCTTCGGCTGCTCTCTGCTCCAGCTGCTTCTGCCTTTCCATTGCTGGTTTCAGCTGGTTTGCTTGGCTTTCATTGCTGAGATCGCTGCTGCCGCTGCTTCAGCTCTGTTCACCGCCGCTGGCTGCTGCTTCTCTTCAGCTGGCTGTTGTTTATGGCTTCAGCAGGTTGCCGTTCATCTCTGCTATCGGTCGGCTGCTGCCGCTGCTCTGCCTCAGTCGGCTGCTCTTCTTCTCCATCGCTTTCTTCCCAGTTGGCTGCTTAGACTGCTCTCCATCGCTGCAACTGCCTCTTCAGGTGGCTGCCCATGTATCGCTGGCCTCAGCTCTGCTGTTTGGCTGCCGCTGCTCTGTATCAGCCGGCTGCCTTTCTCAACTCGGGCGCTGTTGTCCACCGTTAGAAACAGGCCCAGAGGACCCGGCCATGCTGCCTTCTGATGACTCCTGTAAACAGAGAAGGGAAAATAGAAAAGAAAAGAAAAGAAGAAAAATGGAAATAGTTTCTTTCGGACTTTTCCTTCAGCGCCGGGCACCCGATCGACAGTAAATGAGACTTTGACTTTCCCTCAAAATTTAGATAATAGAATTTAAATATTAATCTGAGTGTAGAAGATTGGTTCTGAAAACCCCACTGGTTTAACTAACTTGACCTGACCCTTCTAAAGGTAACGTCGACCGTATTTTTGACTTTTTATCATTTTTATTTTTATTTTCTTTTCTTCTTTTTTTATATTTTTCAAAATAAATTATAAAACTAAAAAAACAACCCTAAATATATCTAATATTTATAAAATAAGGACTAATTAATCTAATATTAAAGGGTAAAATTGTAATTTTACGGTGTTCATCAGTTAATATCTCTTTAAATATACAAATAACTCATTTTATATATAAATTGTAGTGTATTTGTTATTCATTTGTGTTACTCGTATTATTTATATTTAAAAATATAATCTCATTTTCAGTAGTTTTGTCCTGAAGAAGTTAATATTATTTGATTGTCGATGATTAAAAGCACAATAAATGTAATAAATTAAGATTTACGGCATTCCTGAATAATAACATTATACTTATGATATAGAGCTTTCTACTTTATTTTATAAATTATGATTTGATTATATTTGATTAAGATTATTTTCTAAGTTGGACTCAAATTTTACCACATTTAGCCAATGGTGGTCTAAATCACATCTTGGAAGGCACTTTATTTATTTTTTTATTTACTTTTCATGCTCAAATCCCTCTTCAAATAGAGCTATTTTTCATCAACTTAATTAGTTTGTATAATTGGAAGGTTTGTACATGCTTGTGGAATTAGTCTCACCTTCAATATGAGAATGGGATACCCATTTTAAAAAAAAGTCGGCCATATAGACATCCAGATTTTCTTTCTATACACACCCGATTTTTCAAATTGGGTGAAATTACCCTTTTGCCATTTCGTTTAAAAAAAAAAACTGCTTTCATTCCAATGCCACTGCTAATTTTTGGTTGGTTAGAACGAACTTTCAGTATATAGGCTGTGGAATGAGATTTTCAAACGAATTTGTTTCCCGACCGATTTCTATAAACAATGTATTAAAATTCATCTACTTTGAATTTTATGAACTCCGAGATTTACTTTAAGTGAAGAGGGTATATTTTGGACTTTTAAAATTGTACCTAAAGAATTAAGAAAAAATGGCATACCCTCTTAATTCTTTATGTACGATTTTTTAAGGTCAAAATTATACCATTTCACTTAAATTAATCTCGGAGTTCGTAAAAATCAGAATAGATAAATTTTAATAACTTGCTTGTTGAAATAGGTCGAGAAACTGTCTCTTTTGAAAATCCGAACCAAATGTAAATGTTACAGTGGACAGAGAGGCGATTTATCGACCTATTTCTACAAACAAGCTATTAAAAATCATCTTTTATAAATTTTATGAACTCCGAAACTGATTTTAAATGAAAATGATATAGTTTGAGTTTTAAAAATCGTATTAAAGAATTAAGAGGGAATCTCATGTTTCCTTAATTCTTTGAATATAATTTTTAAAGTAAAATTTTTTATCCTTTTTACTTAAAATCAGTTCCGGAGTTTATAAAATTCATAATAAATGCATTTTGATACCTTATTTATAAAAATTGATTGAGAAATAGCCTCATCTGAAAATCTATTTCTCAAACCACGGCGATGACAATATTTTTTTGAAAAATAAAAAAGGTAAAAGGGTAAATTTCTTTTCATAAAATAAAAGGGTAAAATGATAATTTCCTTTCCTGAAATGAAAAAGGTAAGAAGATAATTTTACGAGATTTTTTTTGAAAACAGAAAGAAAATCCGAGTGTCTAGCGTTATATTTGTTGGATGGTATTTTGGGTTTTTAGGATGATTTTATTTGTACGACATGGACACGTATTTTAGCAAAAATTGAATGGATGAAGTTGGGATAATATATCGTATTAACTAATCATAAGGAAGTAAAGTCGTGACTAAACTCCTTCAATGATTTTTTATTTTCAGCTATCATTTATTGTAATTTTATTATTGTTACAGACTAACTACTATAAGTAAATTATCTTTCTATTCATGAATTTTTGGATTGGTGATGGATGACATATCACAGGCAAAATGTTGAAATAATCCAAAATTTATCTAAAAAGTGTTATAATTTTTTATAGATAACATATTACATTATAAATAGAATGAATGATTTATGTAAGTCTATGTGAATTATTATAAATTATATATTATGGGTGGAAAATTTTGAATTTTAATACATTGTTTATGGATGTCACACTGTCTAATATTTATAAAATCAACAAACCAATATTGTAATAAAAAGAAAACCGGCAAAGGGTCTAAAGATAAAAATATTATATAATTTTTTTTTGAATTTATATATGAGAAACCACAGAAAAAAATCCTCTTTTTGGTCATTAGAATACAGGAAAAAAAGTGAATAGAAAAAAAAAATAAAAATCACACAAGTCCGACTTAGAACGAGTGTCATTGTCATTGATTGTGTCACTGTGCTTAACCGGTAAATAGGCATTTTCCCTCAGACATTTTGAGTTCAAGTCACTCTTCATCTCACTCAAGGGATGAAAACACCCATGTTAAAAGAAAATATAGACACTTATATTAACAATGATAGATCTAATATTTCTAATGTGAAACATTCATCAATTATAAAAGACTAAATAATAACGAATTTTATCTAATTGGTGAGAATTAGTTTGATGGTGAAGAACTCACTTGATATGCAAAAGGTTTTGAATTCAGCACTGTTACTCAGTCTTATAAAAAAGAGAAAATGATTAAAATGATGTTGGAGATGGTAAATACACATTTCTTATACAATAAGATAAATTACAAGAAAAATAAAAAATTAATCTGTGCATAAATATTTTTATTAGTATGGTGAACCTATGATAATGATTTTTACATTTCTTCATTCTCTTTTTTAAAGCATTAAAAATAAAATTAGGGATAAAATAATAAAAATTCAATATTAAATGCACCACACTAATAAAAATACTGGTGCACAAATTAATTCATAAAATAAAAAAATGTACATAAATAAAATCATTCTCTCTCTAAAGGAGAAGATGGGAATACTAGTTTTTCTCTCCCTTTTTCTCTTTTTATTTATTCTGTTTATATGCAACACTAGAGGAAAAGAAAAGTAAGTTTATGTACACCTCCTCTCATGAGTATTTTATAGGTTTTTCCAAATCAAATTTGCAGTGAAGTAAGAATTCATTAGTATTTGAAAATTACACTTGTTGACAATAATTAAATAATCAAATAAGAAAATTATAAAGATTTAGTTTGATGGTCAAAATCTGTTTTTATTTATTGAAAGTTTTGAACTAAATTTCCCTCAAACACAAAAAAAAAGTCAAAATATTTTAGTCTTAAAAAAATAAGTAATTAAAAAGTTTGAGACATGTTTAGTAAAAAAAGGTTTGAGTCATTTTTTATTTAAATTTAATAAAACAATGAGCCCCCATTAGTCTGAAATGTATGCAAGGAGCACATACTTTTTCATCAGGTCTCTAAAATAAAGTTTAAATATTAATTAATAAAAATAGATTGATTCTTAAACAAATTAGATCGTCTTAAGAATCAAAATCAGTTTACCAATGATATTAAATAAAATTAGGTCAGGCTAAATAATTTAATTTAATTTTTAAAACTCTCATATAAACTTGGTAGTATTGAGACGACTATAAAGTATCTCCGGACTCATTCTATTTAATTTTAATTTTTTATTTAAAAAAATAACAAAAGCAGCCGTGCCTCTTTGTCGAAACTCTTTTCCCAGAAAGAAACACGCCTCTCCTGCTGTCAACTCGAGGAGGAGAAGAAGAAGGACTGAGCAGGGAAAGAAAGCGGAGGAGGGCGCTGCAGCTTTCCCTTCCAGAAGGTTATTTTTCCCTCCGCAGATATGCTCGAAAACCCTACCGACGCTCCCTCCGTCAAGCGTTACGCCCCTCCTTCTCAAAGGCAACCCTCGCTTACCTCTCCTTCAAGATTTTGTTATAGTTTTTTTTATCAACAAATCGATGAATGATTTCTCGATTCGGTAATTCTAGAAATCTTGAAGATGGAGATCGATTTCTAGGTGTGTACCATATCTACTTGCAGGCCGTCATATCGAATCTTGGGATTTCAGATAACACGTCGATCTCCATTTCTTTTCTGGAATTTCTACTTATGATTTTTTTTTTGTGATGTTAGTTATCTATATTGTTTGTGTATCGGATTTTGTATGCGATAATGCACACTATTATTTATTATAGTAACTCAATCAAGCGATGCGCACCACTTTCATGATCTTGTGAGTTCTGTTCTAGTCAATATACGAATGGCCAAATGACATGATCCATTTAAGAAACTTACCTTCTATTCCGCAAATTGTGGATCAGTTAGTAACCCACTAATGGGCGTCGGCCAATTTATCATCATTAGAAGGTCCAGGGCTGGAACCAGAGATTTTATTTTTAAAGGGTGAACATACAAGTTTCAATCTCCAAGTGGGAATGGATTGTAGGTTGAGGGCTTGGGGTGGGGGGATGCAAGTTTAGTTTTGAAAGTGGGTTCAACATAATTTGAGTTTATAATTCTTCACCGCTCAAAAAAAAAAAAAGTTTATAAAAGGTGGTTGACTACATAGAAAGATAGGGCCATTCTATATGCACAATTTGGAGGCAGGAATCTAAACTTGACTTGCGCTAGATAAGGAAACCGATGCAATGTGGAGGGAAAGGTCTGCACCATGACAGGCGCTAGATACGGACATTTGATGCAGTGCATTTATGTTAAGTCTCTCTCTCTCTCTCTTCTATTATCATACAATGCACACACACTCTAAGAAAAAAGGAGAAAAAGAAGTTACACCATTTCATTAGTGTAGGGAAAAATTAACTACATTGTTTGGTAACTTGTATATGAAATAGTTACTTCATAGTGGAGTTTCATACCTTCTATCTGTGCACAGTGTACTTATGCATACATATACGCATTTATATGTATAAAGGGAGGTATGCATGTATATGCATTTGTCTTTTTTGGGTTGAGCTCTCCCATCTTGCAAGAGTTGGAGTTTCTCTTATAATGAATGTGGAAAATGGAAATGGGCATTATTACTCTGCAATTGTGGAAGGAATGCATTTAAATAGGAACCTTGTAATTCACGTCACCACCTCAGTTGCATCACTTCTATGTTTTTGAAATAATGCAATAAATTTACGAGGTATGCCTTCTTAAACACATTACTTAGTTGGCAATGATTTATGCATTCTTCACCATTCCTAAAAGTGCATTCTTTGTCAATGTCAATGTTGCAGAAACCGTGTTCTCAACAGGCGCAAGTCTGGAGGTAAGTCAGATTCTTACCCCTTTCTATTAATCCTATTTGTTTTATAGGTTCAGTTGAGACGTTGGTCTTTCACTCTCTGAGTTCAACTTTTCAAAGTGTAAGGAAAATTTTATCATAAAAAAGTTTAGAAAAGTTTACCAAATTTGAATTGAATTTTCTGACATGGAAATATCTATTAGAAGCTAGAAGTCGAATTTTTTTTTTTGAATGGCAATGTGCCTACAATTCTTAAAAAAGTCAAAAAAAATAAAAATAAATCAGAGAAGGGTAGTGGGGGTCCTTATTCTCACCCCCCCCTCCCCCGAGGGGGGAAAGAAAAAACACACTTACACCCACCCAAGATCCTCTAGGCACCAGTGCTCTTATAATCACCTTGAGCATAGAGCCGTATGATAGCCATCTTTCCTCTATAAGAAATATCAGTTTATATTTATCGCTACTTGTTTATGGCTGTCTACACATTTTTTATTGTGCATTCACAATTGTGCTTGTCCACTATTAGTTTCCTTAGTATTCCTGTTCTATGTTTTAGTTTAATTATGTTTTTATTGATTCGATTCTAATTTGGTAGATCGCTTTGAAAGAGTAAACTATGCTTTTGGAAATGATGGCGAGAAGGGTCAGTTATCCTCAAAAAACATTCCTGGTACAGATCATGGAGATTCAGGCAGCAGCAATCTGACTGAGAACTCACACCCACGGTTAATACCTCTAGATGGATGTTGCAGTAGTGAGGCTGTTCAGCTATTAAATGAGCGTATGTATGAGCTATGTGTTACTTCATTAATGAACAAGTTTTATTACTTGTAAACCACCAGCACCATCATCAATAACCAATACAATGGCTACCACCGCCACCGCCCCCCAATCAACACTACTACCATTAGCTTTTAGTGTGATTACTAAAACAGCTTCCGCGGCTAATACTGTTAATTTTTTACTGAGGTTGCTACTACTATCAGCATGACGACCACTGCTGTCACCATAAACCTTACCATGGCTACTACCAACCATCAGTGTTGCCTCTACCATTAACTTTAACATGCTTACTTTTGTGGCTACTGCTGTTGTCACCACTGATGCCACCATTGACTCTCTCTCTCTCTCTCTCTCTCTCCCTCTCTCTTTGAAATGGTTCATACATTCATAGAAAAAGAGGCACCAATTGTGCAGATATAGAAAGAGCACAAAACAAAAAGAAAATATGAAGATCCCAGAAACCCAAAACATTCACGAAAAAGCCCTAAACCTGGATACAATAGCAAGGAAGGAATTATGCAAGGTCAACACATTCCTTCCAAGCTCGTAAGATGTTGGTCATAGAGGTATTCGTGAATAATAAATACCCCTCTCTCTCTTTGAATAATAAATACCATTACCGTTGACTTTAATGTTGCTTCCACCACCACCAACTAACTTTTGTTTTTTTGGAAGATGCTGCTATGTATTAACTTTTATCGTGGCTCAGGGGGTATCTAAATCTAGAGCATTCTGAGTAATAGGGAAGGAAAGAAAAGAGATGAGTGGATAGGGAGAATCATGAGATGGATTTGAGAGTCCAAAGATTATCTCTCTTGGAGAGAATCCATTTCTATACCTAGATGCAAGTTACAACTAAATCCTAGATTAGGATAAAGTACAAACTCAAATTCAAAAGATGCAACTCAAATGAGTATGCTAAGTTACGTGGTTAAATCTGGTGAAACTAATAATTTACACCAGTAATTTTACTGCAGGTTTACTTCTTTTTTTTTTTAACACTTTTTTTGGATGCTTAATGGCAAGAGTACTTAAATAATTTAAACAGTACCTTGTTGCAGGAGTACTTTAACTGGTACTTGAGTAGTATACAAAATGGTACTCCCATCAGTGTAAAACCACCATTAATTTTTACGAGGACTTTTGCTGCTGCTGCTACCGCCCACCATTGGCTTTTACCTTGGCTACTGCTGCTACCGCCCACCATTGGCTTTTACCTGGGCTACTGCTACCGCCGGTTTTCTACTAGCTACCTTCCACCCCCAACTTTTGTCATGGTACTATACTGGTAATGGTAAACGGTAATGCTATTGCGTGCAACAAATGTTATTAAATGCCATGACTTTTGAAAACCCACCACCCCTCCCTCCGGGATGCCCACAGACAGACACAAAAAAGTTATCCATTGTCTCCATTGCCTCTTTACCATGGCTACCAAGTGAGATTATTTTTTTTTATGTCCCTTTCTCCCTATAATAACTGGACACTTCAAACTATATTCTTTCTGATACTTTGTTTTTCTAAACATTCCAGCCTGATGTTAGAAGAGAGGTCTATTGGTTATGATAAGGTCATTGTTTGGGTGGACAGTGCCATGTTGAATTGAATCCATTGTTGGTTTAAATTTTTGCCGGTTTGGGTTTGGTTAGGTTGGATGGCTGAAATTTATGGTTATGCGTGTTTGTTCTTAAGAGAATGATTTGGGATTTCAAGGAGAAGTTCTTTCATTGATTTAGATAATTTGGCAATGCAAAAATTGGTTTTGCTAAAGGGAAGATGATTGCTTTTACTTGAAAACAGGATTGATGGGTTGAGTTGTGGTTTGATGGTAATGATCTGTTGGTTGAGGATTTGTAGTTTTTGTTGGCTTGTTATACTGGTGGCCATAATCAGCGGCTATGGCTAGCAGTGGCAGTGTGCTTGAGTGTAGATACACCACTTGCAGGTGGGTATCCCCTTGACCAACCATTCTTCATACTCACTCTTCTCTAGTGACATTGGATATATCTCAGTGAAACTAAAGGTCCATCATGACTTAAAGGTTTGTGTTCTCTTACCAAAGAAGTGTGTTACATGGGTTTGATCAAAACAATGATCTTGCAAAAGGTGACCCAGATGTTGTGATGCCCACTTTCCTTATCAAGATGGGGTTAAATGTTGAAGATGGGCGTATTAGTTTGCAGAGATTCTAGGGGCTGTAGTTGTGATAGTGTGGGCATAAGATGGGATGGTAGTCTGTAGGTTGAATGAAATGGATGTCTTGGTCGTGGAGGCATCTGGGGACTTGTTTTGGGATTGTGAAATCAGTGTGAGATGAAATGGTTTAAGATGTTGAGAGATGGACTACTGCTTGGGGATTAGATGGAGTGTTTAGGATGAAGATTGAGACGATAGACTTCTGAGTTAGTCTAGTTATAGTGTTGATGGGTTGGCAGGTTCTGCTTGAATTTATTTATTCATTTATAAATTTTGAACTGCTGCTAGATTGTTTCTATATTATTTATTTATTTATTTATTTGTGGGGGTAGGAGGGAGGGAGGGTTAGAATGATAGGTGCTGCTTGAGTTAGAGGTTGGAGGACCATTCTGGTGGTTGGAGCATGACCTTATCTTTTACTAATCTGTAGTAATGAAGGATAGATAGTCGGATCCATCTCCATTCAATGTAGATGCAATCCACACCTCCGGTTAATGGGATCTCATCATACTTTATCTCACAATGGCTCACCTAATAAACGGCTTGTTTAATGACACTTTTATGCTTGTCAATATGATATCACTCAAAAGAGAAAAAAAAAAAAAAAAACCAAGAGTAAATTAGGGAACTCCCCCACCCACCAACAACCTAGAGATTTAATGAGTATTCTTTAGAAACCATAAAGCTATGACCTCTCAGTCTCTCTCAGACTTTTATTGGATGTTCCCAAATAATGAGCTTGGTAGGATAATTTGGAGACGGGAGTCATCAAGGAAGTTATGTTCTACTTATGTTTCTACGAAAAAGGGTGCTGTTCTCAATCCTTGAGTGTTCTCTCTTTAATTTTTTCTTCTTCTCCCACTTGAGCTCTAGTTTGGAGAGGAAATTTTCCTCTGTATGTGGAAGCTTTTTGCCGGTTCATGGTAGCTAGCAAGGTTATTACAAGTGTAAGATGTCAACAACAAATCTTACATCTAGAGGTCTTAACCATATGTATGCCATGATGGATAATTTGTCCATGCAGTGTATTTCCCTCAATTTGGAGCTCTTCTTTAGCTGAGTTTCTTGTGGGTATTGATGGATTCATTGGAGGGTGTCATAAGAAGTTAGGTGTTGATGCATTCTTAAAGGAGGGTTAAGGTGATGTGGTAGGAGGAACTAATGATATTTTTGTGGTCAGAATGGAAGGAACATAATGAAAGAACTTTTGGTGACAAAGTGAGCATTTGGTTGCCATGCATGATGAGGGTTTTAGTGGGAGGAGCAAGAAAGGGTGCTATGAACCTCTTGAAATCATTTTTTAAATTTAATTTAGTGAATGTAGCAAGGGAAGAGCTTCAGTGGGCATCAATGGAGTTATCAACGATGATAAGGGAGATGCATTTGTTTTCTTTACTATAGATTTTTTGTTTTATTTATTTATTTGGATTTGTGGAGGAGGTATTCACTAGGGTATTTGTTAATGTCAAGAGAACCACTAATTTGTGTGGCTATGTAGATAGTATTTCTTTCATATGGGTCAACTAGTTAGTGTAAGATGCAAGAGGGTGGGAAGATGTATTATCTTGTATATAAGATTTGATATGTTTAAGGAATTTGATAGGATTACCACAAGCATTGGTGGCCTAATGGTGGTTATTCATTGTTAAGTTCACTCATAAAGTTTGGTGTTTTTTTTTCTCTCCATCTTTGGATTGTCGCCCTCAAGCATTAGCAGTATAGGCCTGACTCAAACGGGGCCCATTCTCTTTCCTACATAAATGAGGGGTTAAAGGCTCAATGCGATGCGATGGTCGCTAAACCTTTTTACTGGACATCATACCTACCAAAAGGAAGGTGTTTTATGGGCAAGGGCCCTAGGTCCTCTAGGTGTGAGGGGTTCTTTGAGGGGTGTCCCTTGTGGTGAACAGCTGGTGTGGGGGGCCTTATCATTTGATTTGTATTTGTACTGTTTTCATAGTAAATTTATGTTACCATTTCAAAAAAAATTATCATTCTACTTAGTTGTGACAACAAAAATAAGTGTTTTCATCTGGTGACACACATGGGAACTTACATGAGAAATGGCTATGCGTACGATTTCAACCCAAAATCTTCCTATATGTTGGTCTTCTATGCAATTAATTCGTATCAATCATATTTTCTGTGTAGGTTGGGCAGCTGCTACCCACTCTTATAATGATCCATCAATAGATTTATCTGGTGAGTTGGAGACTTCAAACACAAACAAATTCCTCAGTGAAATTTCTGGTTCTCTGTACAGTTATATATTTTGTGCTACAACTCAATGTATGATTTCTTGTGTTGCTAGTCTGCATAAAAATTGGCTGATTTTTTATGTATGATGTTTTCCATGGTGGTTCTGTGAGATCAGAACAAACATAATGTGCTATTGCCTGGGGAAACTCTCTCTCTCTCTCTGCATTATTCATATGTTCTAAATCTTTACTACCGAGTATGAATACTTTTCAAAAAGACTGCAGGTCATGAAGTGGTAGGTATTAAAAAAATTATACACTGTAACCAGGGCTGCCACTGATTTTCAAGCTGTGAAACTCCTACAGTGCTCACCACAGTTTGTCTGTCTCTTTAAATGTAATCTGTGGGTAATGTGCAGTAGAGCCTATATGGTGGTAAAATTGGACATGTTCTCATTCTCTGATGAGTTTTAGGATTGTGAGAAAGGTTAGCTGCACCAATCAAGATATTGATCAATTCAAAGGTGTATTTGAATTCTCATAAGATTTTAGTAATTCTGAAAAGATGTGATTTCAAGGTTCATGGCGATGGACAAGATGACACCATTTCCCATTTTCCAGAAGACTGGTATTATACCAATCCCCAAACCTGATGCATTGAACGCAAGAGTAAACTCAAGGGTTTGCTTTCAGACATGCTCATTGTAGATCAGACTTGTGTGGTTGATGTTGATATTGTCTACCTATATATTCATTTTCGTTTCTATTCCATGCAAATGTCTTTTGGAAGAGAAGTATTTTGGGATGCCAAATCTAGTGGTGGATTGTCATGCTCTTGTTTCTCTATGCATAACTTGCTTCTACCAATGAGAGGAGCTCATATCACATAGGATTGCTGCCTTTGGGTGATCATCTTTTTCAAGTTGTATCTCCTCATGATTGTTTTAGGAATGCTTATGAAGATTCTGGAATTCCACATTTTCCATACAATTCTTGTATGATTTTCATTTTTAACTGCACCATTATTCAACAAAATATGGGCTGAAAATAACATACATCCTTAAACTTTAGGAACTTGGATATGTGCATGTCATGGAAAAAAAAGTGTCAAACAAGGCAACCTTTGGTAAACATTAGATGATGTAAGTTTATACAGTTTGTGAGTGTTGAAATATAAACATATGACATCTTGAACTTTTTACTAAAACAGTATTTGGAAAAACTGCCTTGTTGGGCACAATTGTCACAGGTGGATTTCTGAAATATGCTCCAACCTGTTTGTCTTTAAAGCACTTCATTTTTAATCAATTTACATACTACATTTTGCATGTTCATAAAGGAACAAAGTTTGTAAAAGGATGGTAATCATTCACCCAGATACTTGGATGGAAATGATGATGACCGATGTTTTCATTTTGCTGGCAGTAAGTTGGAAGTTTTTAAAGAGGTTAAAGTTTGGGTCAGATTCTATTTTGTTGTAAGGTGAAGATGTCGTTGTTTTGTGCTGTGTTTTTCCTGTTTGGGTCATATTCTTTTTCCTGAGGTAGTAAAATATTACTGCTCAAAAAGAAGTTGGAAATCATGCTTTGTGGATACTTATTTTCTGCCATAAATATTCATCAGCAATGCTTGACAATATCGATTTGAGTGGGAAAGTTGTATAAACAGTGTCCCACTCACATTTCATCACACTTTAAATGAATGGCAAAAAAATGGATCAGCAAACACTACTATATTTTCTAACTAAATATGATTTTATGTGCATCCACATATTCCTCAACTTTTTGAAGGTGCTTGTCTTTGTTTTTAATTTGTTTGTCTTCTTCTATCAGAAAGACCGATTATGTACACTGGAGCCAGTGGGTCGGCATGGGGACACACAAAACTTCCTCCACAGGTACTAAAAAGTAGCCCCTTCCCCCTCTCACCCCCCCACCCCCCAAAACACCCCCACAGGTACTAAAAAGAGACCCCTTCCCCCTCTCACCCCCCCACCCCCCAAAACACCCCCACAGGTACTAAAAAGAGACCCGACCCCCCCCCCCCCCCCCCCCCCCTCCCCCTCCCCCCCCCCCCCCCCTCTTCCCTTTTTTCATTCAAAGCCTCCATTCATCATAGGTTGTTCCTTGACCCGAACCCGTTCATTTTGAACACATATACCAACATATTGGCTGGGCTCGGGCTAAATTCTAGAGCCTATTTATATAAACGGTCGGGCTCAGGCATTTGCTAGAAACCCGCCGGGCTTTTCACCATGTTTAAACATTATATGCCCACTTGATCCATTTTCTCCTTTTAAAAAAAATATTTTAAATTAATTAGAATATAGATTATTCAGATTGAAAGTAGACATGATGAGCTAAAAGTGTACTAAATTTGAGTTAAAAACTCAATTTTTAGTCATTTGATTTTAGTGGTCAAAATCATCAGATATCCTTAAAAATAACTAAGACAATTCCTTGGTGACTCTAACCACTAAAATCAAGCAGCTATAAAAAGTTTTGAGTAAAAATTTGGTCCACTTATAGCTAATCATGACTACTTCCAATCTAAAAGATTGAATTTTTAATAGTCTCAAACATACAAACTTGAGCTTAGTATTTTCCTAAACGGACAGGCTTGGGCTTCGTATTTTCTAAATGGGCAGGCTCAGGCTTCTGTATATATAAACAGGCTTAGGCTGCCACATTGCACAACATTGCCCGAAATTGGCCCGTGAACATCCCTAATTCATCCTTTTGTTTTTCACTGGCAGATGGACTTTTTGGCTGAACTCCGGTCTGCAATACAGAATGCTAATGCTGGTATGACAATGAATGTAGCAGATCGCAATTGACAGGATTTAGCATTTCACAGATTTGGAGAAAATGCCTATCAATCACCTGTTGACTTTTAAAACTGAAATGTTTTGTACTATCTATGGACGTCGAAGTGATCAACTTGGATATAAACTAGACAAGTATATGCTTTATCTGAATGAACCAATCACTGCATGCCTACAGGACCTGTTCATGAAGCGATTTTGGAAGACACCAAAATATGAGAATGCTGAAGTAGCAGGTTTTGGGATGCGAAGATGTGTTCCCATATGCTGTGATGTGACACTTGTATGTACCCAACTAAGATCCATTTTTATGTACTCCAATGATCAAGTACCTCTATATTTTAACATATGCTTCTTCCTTCTGTCGAATGTGGATTGGTTTGGTTACAGTAAGAATGTGAGAAAAAGTGCAGGTCTTGTACAATTGTTGTGACATCTAAACTTTGAATTGATGTGTTGGCTTTGGTCCTTGTGTTGTTGATGCATTCGTGAAGGGGCTAACAGCAAACGGATGCCTTGAGCCCCATTTGGATGGGTCTAAAAGGACATTCATCTGTCACAGTTTGAAGCATACCAATTTTTTTTTTTTTAATGACTAAGGTGTCTAAGCCTCTTAGAGCATCTGATTAATCTTCGGAACATGTGTAAGTCTCTCTATCAACACACATCACATAACAAACGGATGCCTTGAGCCCCATTTGGATGGGTCTAAAAGGACATTCATCTGTCACAGTTTGAAGCATACCAATTTTTTTTTAATGACTGAGGTGTCTAAGCCTCTTAGAGCATCTGATTAATCTTCGGGACATGTGTAAGTCTCTCTATCAACACACATCACATAATTAACTCTACGTAGAGTGGCCCTTTGGAGTAGAGTGGGAATCGAATTCAAGACTCATTTTTTGAGGTTGGTTTCTGACAATCACTCCAACCCTTTCAGGTTGAAGCATACCAATTTATTTTTCAAAAAATATGTATATGGCTTATTGCATACCCTAGGATAAGATCAGTGGGACACTAGAGTACTGTAGATTCCTGGTGCACCAGGACCTTATGTGGGTGCATTTAGCTTGAGGAAATTTCATAGGTGGTTCAGTTTCTACTACCAATGTGGCAGACTTGCTTTTCTCCTAAGATGGAAAGCAAATTCTCACATGGCTTAGGGATGGAAACGGGTCTGACTTGGATCCAATTTAGGCAAAATTTGAATTTGAATTTGAATTTATTTACTCGAATCATGTTGAATTCTTAAATGTTTAATGTGCTTTCACTTCATATTAAATAAGTCTCTTATGCAGTCTAGCTTTCCAAAACGACAAGGTGGGCTTGTAATTGGGCCCAAGAACGTTAGTAAGAACTTCCCTTACTTTACCAGTTTACCCTGATCAAGACCCACTGTTATTTTCTTAAGATTTGGTCAAGGTCTGGAGTATGGACGGACATGATCTTATGTTCAATCTTATGTTCAGCTTTTTTTAAATTGAACGGTTGGCTTGCCAGTCATCATTTTGACATGTAAACTTAAATGGGCCTTGGCTTGTTTGATTTGAAGACATTTCATCGACTCCTTTGGCCCATGTCCAGATAAGGTGCTCTTTATTCTAAATGGGCCTGGTTTGGAAATGCTTGGCCCATTCCAGTTACAAACTTACAACTTGCAAACTGCACACTTTAAACGAGTGGAGGGTGGACAACCGACAGCCCACTTGGGCGTAGTACACCAGCACTGGGACCTTTGCAGATCAGACTCACATGATAGGGCCTCATTAATTTTTTTTCTTTTTTAATTTACGTGTGAAAAATCGTGGGAACCTATACTAAAATTCTATAGGTGATATTTACACACCAAGTGAGGTCATGAAGGTTCGAACCTGGCACCTCTTACCTTCTGAGACAAGCGATAAGAGGGTTTATCTTTTATTTGAGCTCATTGGGCTTTGGAAGATTGAGGTAATAAGCTAAGATTTTTTTAAAATTTGGGTGGGGTGCATGTGCTAAAACTAATATATAAGAATAAATAAATTAATTAAAAATTAATTTTAATTCAATTCGAATTGGGTTTGAGTTTGGAACAACTCTAACCAATCCGATTCAAATTTATATCATGTAGGGTCGGGCCGGTCACATTCAGTTAGATTTGGTCAACTTTTTTTTTTTTTTAAATATGCACTCTGGGGCAAGTATTCGGATCTATTATGACATAACCGTGAGGTGCTCAACGGACCCAACAAATATTGTAAAACCCCTTCCCGGCGTGACGCAAAAATGATTTTTTGGTGCAAGCAAGATAGTTAGTTTATTCATATCTCAATGTAGTTGTGCCTAGATGATCTACTTCATATCAACCACGGAAGGTATGTATTACTCAGTTACTCTATTACAAATAACAGGATCATTCATTAGTCATTAATAAGAGACATCCCGATATCTATATCTATATTTAGTCATTTGAAGGTAACTCTAACCTGATTTTTTAGATTGAATTGGGTCAAAAAATGTCGCTCCTAAAGGAAATTATGATGTAACAAAAATCACTTGGCATGTAGGTAGAGTTCACTTATCATTCAACATCATCATCGTGATTATCATGAAAACTATAAATATTTTTTTAATCAGATAAATCTTATCTACTTGAGATCAATGTTATCAGAATCGGACCGTCTAACGAACCGTCTTCGAGGCATTTTGGGTTCAACCGGGTTCAGCCGTAGTCAAAGCCAGTCAAGTAGTAATATAAAATAAATTTTACATATAAAATTAAGTAAGGCACCTTTTATCAATACCATTAATATAAATATTAAAAATAGCATTCAAACTTTGAGTAATATACCAAAATGGTGAAAGATATTGAATAGAAATAATAATAAACATTTATATTTCAAATATACACATTTTTTAATATTTTGAAGGGAATTTAAAAAAAAAAATTAATCAAATTTTATGTGTTGCGGTTCTCGGCTCATGGTTTTGGGTCAAAGCTGTGGTTCTGACAGGTTTTATGCAGTTTTGACTCAGAAATGATTTTCACCTAGAATTGAACCGTAGCCACTGCAGTTCTAGTCGAACAGGAGGTTCGACCGCATTCGATCTGGTTCTAATAACATTGCTAGAGATTGACTTTTTAAATTCTTCTTAAAATTCTATCTTATATACAAAATCCTATCTTTAGTTACCATACAACTCGTCATATCATTCGTTACCACTTCCATCAATGTTTTTAAAATTCACCCTTTTCCTTGATTCTTCTATTTGCACCTTTTCAATATGTTTCTAACGATTTTAAAAAACTTCTTGTTATTTTCTCATGAATCTAGTCCATTGCTTAATTTGAAGCTATTTTATTGAGATATAATGAAATATATCTCACCAATAGTTACCAATTCAGTATACGACAAAAAGTACAAAACAAAAATAGTTTGTATATATTTCTTTTCATTTTAAAAATAATTAAAAAATTGGTCATGAAAAGTAGATACACCAACTGAAACACATTTATATGAGTATGATACGTCCTATTTGAAAGATTTGGGGATAAAATTTTGACTAAATTATTATACTCCTCCGTCCCAGTTTAGTTGTCTCATTTGAAATATTTGTGTTTTTTAAGAACTCTTTATGTAAGACTAGTACTTTATGTGATCTCATCCATTTTCAACACACTTTATACTACTCCAATACAAATAAGACAACTATTTTGGGACAATTCTAAAATCTATATAGGACAACTAATTTGGGACAGAGGGAGTATAATTTAATATATTTGAATGCCTTACGTATTTTTTATAAAATATTTTAAACTAAAACAAAGAATTAAAACTATGTTTTCAATTTACTTTTGTTTTATCATAAAATTTAGAAGAAAAGTAACTTTAAAAATTATTTTTAAAGAATATTTTTTTTTTCATATCGATCCTTTTCTAGATGTTCGATATTTAGAACTATAGCAACTGCCTTAAGATGTAATGACCAGGTCTTTAGTTGATTAATTAATTAAACTTAGTTACAAATAAATTTTAATTCGGTTTTTCATTATTTCAGATGATCTCTAAATTTTTAAATTGAAAATTAGAGATTTGTAGATATAGATCTATATTTGGAAAAATAATAATGATAAAAATAATAAATCAAATTAAATTTTATTTACTCAGATATCCCTATTAACTTAAATATATTTAATAAAAATGATAATTAAGTAAATAAATGAGAAAAAAGAGAGTAAAATGAGATAAAATTCATTTCTCTCTAAAAGTCCAACTCACTCCAACTCGTCTCTCACTCGACTCACTCGTTCGTCACTCACTCTCTCGACCCTCTTTTTCCCTCAATCACACTCCTCACTTACCCGACTCTCTCTCTTTTCCCTCAACTCTCACCTTCCTTCCTTCGCCAGTCTCTCAGCAGGAAATCCCTGATCTATCAGCGGCAGAGCCACATTTGTTGATGAGTGCGGCAACTTTCCTCTTTCTGCGTTCTTCGTTGGAGTTGTTCTGAGTAACTTCTGAATTCTGAAGCATTCGGCCTCCTCACAGGTAAGATTTTTCCCTTCTCCATCCAATACTGACAAGAGCCATCAACTCCATTTCCACATTCATTCCCTTCACTCAAAACCCGCTCTCTTTTTTTATACAACCCTCTCAAGGGTTTTGATACTCTATCTGCATTTTGAGTAACTAGAATTTCGCCAGAGATTGAACCCACATTTCCCTCTACCAATTGTCTCTTTATAATTTTTTATCCATTGTTGGAATTGGTGGTGGTTGATGATTTTTGTGGGGTTTCTGCCTTTGTACAGTTTGAAAGTGGGGCCCACTTGATGATCAATCCAAACTGCTCTAGACACCACTCTACCCTCTTTATCCAAACCTGCCTGGGTCGTCTCATTCTCTCTGATGGATCGAGAGTATAATCATCTTGTCAGATCTGTCTTGGGTTGGCTTACTGAGATCTACTCCACTCAACTCCATAAAAAATATATCTTCTCTAACTTCACAATTTTATCATGGATTCTTGGTCCTTTCTAATCACATTAATTTAACTCTTTAATGGCCTCTCTGTTTTCCCAATCTTCTTCTTGTAATCATTTGATTCTGCCTACTGGTAATATTTCTGATCTATTGCATGTGTATAAAAATAGCCATTCTCGCATCTATTGGGGAAATTTCTAGGCTTCCTCGAATGGACTCATTTCTAATACTCTCTTTTATCGATGGACTCGTTTCTACTTTTATTGTTAGACAATATCTATCTTAACATTCATCTTTTTATCACTGATAATTTATCTACTTGTATTTTTTAGTAGCTCGCCTTCATTATCATATAGCACTGTAGGTTTAATTGCAATTTGACCAAGAATAAAAAATATAAATGTCTATCCAATATTTCAACTTTGAAACTCAATGCTCAAGGCTTAGGATGAACTGATGGGGCACATTTTTAACTGCTTGACAGCCCACATTATTATGGACTGCCCATCCTTGCAGCCATGCCAGGTGATGAGCCCACCTTCTGACATGACAAGTTAGAGGCACTTTTTTATACCTCTTCCTTTTAGTGTTGGATTGAGTTTTCAAATACATGTATTTGAATGACCTGTTCTACAGACAAGAATTTGCATGTGAAAATGCAATTCTATGAAAGTTCAAAAATGCTCAGATGAATTCCATTTTTTTTAAGTGAAATCCTAGAATAGGAATTTTGAAATACCACAGAATTCCAGTTCCAGAGGATTTCTGAATTTGCATCTGAAAATGTTCTTTTGGGATTCCAAGGCATAAGTTATTTATATTATATAGGCCTGTTTGATACCCTGGAAGTTCTTAGTGGAATCAAGTTTCATAGAATTCTATAAATTTACATAACTGTATATAACCTGGAATTTCACAGAATCCTGACTTTGTGCTACCAAATAGGGCGTATGGAATTCTAAGATTCCATCTAGTTATTTCGTGGCATATTCAACATAACATTTTCTTTTTGTTTTAAAAAAGAAGCTAGTATCATGAAGTCGTCTCCAAATTCTGTAATTAGAAGCATTTGTTGATTCCTTTGGGAACTATAGATTCAGCTAGAATTTTCTATCAAACTGGTAACAATGTTGTTGCTTGGTTTTCACTGCAGTCTTTGGATTTTGTGATTGAAAGCAGAACTAAGTGATGGAATCCTCAGTGGTGTTGTTTAACCAGCTGAAGGTTTACTTCTTTTACTGCTGTCATTGTCTGTATAATTGTTTCATATCTTTCTATATAGATTTTTCTGACCTCCTTTGAAACTGATTTCTTGTCTGTAATTTGTATTTATTGTGTTATCTTGATCCTGGACCACCTTTCTGTTCTTTTTCAGTCAAAGTTTAGCAATATTCTGTTTGCGAAATTTTCCATCTTTATTTCCTCAGGTCTCCTTAGGTTATGCTTTAGAGAGAGAGAGAGAGTTGAAAACTGGGAGTGCGCAAACAAGATAGTTGCAGCACAGCCTTTGGGACCACCATCAGTCAAGGGGAGAGAGGGATGGGATATCTGTGCAGTGACCAGTGTAGCACCAAAAAAATTAGCTACACTTCAGTTACATCAACAGTTAGATTAACTCATTTTAGATACTTGCAGCTATGATCTTCCAACATAACTTACTTTTGTGCGAGATTAAACCATGCACAGCTCTTCCTCACCCCAACTTGACTGTTGATAGGCGAGGCTGATGCAAATTGATCAATCTCAAAGGTTTCTCATGCTTTGGAATGATTCTATATAATTGACACATTTTCTTTTCCTTGTACCAAATCCAAGCAGGCTGCGGAGCCATTTTTCTTATTGGCAGGACCCAATGTCATAGAGTCTGAGGAACATGTGCTGCGGATGGCCAAACATATAAAGAGTATTGCCACCAAGTATGATTGCATTCGGTGAATGAATTTGGTGAGAAGTTTGTAGTTGCCATATGCTAGGATTTTGACATGAAGATTCTTTACAGAGTTGGATTGCCGCTGGTTTTCAAGTCCAGCTTTGATAAAGCTAACCGGACATCCTCAAAATCATTTCGTGGTCCTGGTATGGAAGAAGGTTTAAAGGTAGTTATGATCATCATCATCAATGGAATGTGAACTGTTTTTTTCACATGCCTGACACAACATGAATCCCATATCTTGCAGGAAGAAGTATGGTTGTCAACAAATTTGATTGCATTTTAGGATAATATCCATTTAACTAGCATAAATATCTTTCCACTGGAAATTGTTTTTATACCATCTGTATCGCTAGGAAATTGGCATAAGTTGAAGCATGATTTTTAACATCTCTTTTGAGTTCATTTAGTGGAAATACTGGTTTTGCTGTGGCTTTTCTTAGAATGAATTATGTGCTTAGCTATTTTATAGAATATATATATATATATATATATATATATATATATGTAACATGGGTATCCCCACCCCACATTGGAGGTGGAATATTAATAAACTTTGTGCAGTAAATCTTCATTGATCTTCAAATATGTTATTTCTTTGTTTATTTATTCTTCTTTAGCTTCTGAACATACTGATATTGGTCAGGTATTAGATGCTTTTACCTAACAAGAAGTATGTTGTTTAAATCTTTGGTTGCCCTGTCAAGACCTTTTTAAATTCTCAAATTTATTGAACACCTTCAAATGGGCTTTTAGTTTTTTTTACAGCTTCACTTATTTGTCTCTTTGAGATTTCAATTTTACCATCATTCTTTCTCTTCTCAAGAATTCCATTCTTACAAGATATTCTCAAACGCAGATACTCGAAAAGGTTAAAATTATGTATGACATTCCAGTTGTGACTGATGTTCATGAGATTAGCCAGGTATAGTTCTTTGAGTTTTCTGTTTTCTAGACCCATGTTCTGCTGCAATGTTTTTGCTTTGACTTCAATTATTTTTCTTTTCTACCTTTTTTTTTTGGGAAACATTAATGGATACTTTGTTGAAACTAAAAGAAGAGTACAATACAATATAAGAGTTATACTGAATGATACCAAAGCATCGTCATCGCATGTCAAAAAACTTAACAAACTCTCGTTCCTCTCCTCAATCACCTTAGCCATGAAACCAGCGATTACATTTGCTGACTGCCACACATGTTTGAATGAATATCCATACCTCTTTCTCTGGACTTTGAGATTGATCTCTTTCTCTGGACTGTCAAAAAGTTCTGATGTTGGTTTCTTCGTACCCTTGACCAAGTAGTAGCATTTACCAAGTCATCTTAAATAATTTGTTTCCTGACCATGTTCTCTTCACATTGACAAGGCCTGTCTGATTTCCAGTAGCGGCACTTCATCAGAATCTTTGACACCCAGTGGTAATGAGAAGACCTACTTCATTTCTCCCCAATCGTCATGCGTAACTCCTCTGTTGCCTGCTGGCCCTAACTTGCCTCTAGTCGACCCATCCACATTGAACTTGACACAACTAGCCACTGGGAATCTTCTAACTTTATTTAATCCTTTGTTTTCATTCTTTTCCAGCAAGACATGCATTTCATTTCCTCATTATCCTCAAATGTATGGCTCACAAACATCCTACATACCATTAACCATCTAATAAGTCTTGATCTAGCAACTTCAAAACTTCCTCAACCGACTTCTCCTGAAGAAACCATGTTAACATTCTTGAAGTAGAACTCACTCTCAAAAAGCTAGCTATTGAGAGGAGAGTGCCTCAAGTGTTATATAGAGTCATTGGTTTTTCCGTCCAGGCTATGTGGGACTTTGGTCAACTCCACATCTCCCTCCTTTAAAAAATTCTAGCATCTCTCTCTTTCACACACGCTGACCACCTCACCGTGAAATGCATAGTGATCCATGGTGTCCAAGCTTTTCCATTATCCAGCCTCCCATCCAGCTTGCCATAGTAACTCCAATTGACCTATGAAGCCATCCATGAGATGCCTAATTTGGCTTATTGATATGCAAAAAATGGCTTATCCATGAGACCATTAGCTTTATACAATAATAGATTTCATTTATGTTACCAAGTTGTTCACCCTATTGATGTATTGTTGAATAGTTTATCTTTTCTCTATTCTTTTTTATTTTTTATTATTTATTTTATACAGAATCACAATGTGAAGGCATGTTTGTGTCTGTTATTTTCTATATCCATTTTGAAGTTATGATCCTACACTGGCATCTGTATAGATAATTTCATTTGGACATGTGGATATTCTCAGCATAGCCACACTATCATGAATCCAAACAAATCAGACGTTTTAAGTACCAGCTCTGAACCTGATTGGGAGGTGCCAAATCATTGGGACCTACCACATGTTTAATAAGTGATTCTCTCCATTCAGTTTTTAATGGAGTAAATATCCAATTGCAGTGGGGTTAGGGCTATTTGGCAATTTGGATTCAAGAAAGGTGAACACAAAACACATATAATAGAGATGTCTGAATAGAAATTCTCCAAGAAGAGTTATAGAATCTCTGTTTATTAAAATATAGTTTAGCATGCACTATATCTGTAATCTTATGTGTCTTGGATGAACAGCATATGTAACTTTCTTTTACTGAAATGGTTCATTGTCATCCAGTGTGAGCCTGTTGGCAGAGTTGCAGATATTATTCAAATTCCAGCATTCCTATGCCGTCAGGTTCGTACTTGCTTAATTTCAAGTTTTCTGACCAAATCCAGTTTATCGTAATATAGATTGGCAGTCAGGTAAAGAATCAAAATTTTCAATGACTCATTTTTCATCTAATATGTGCTTTTCTTGCAACAGACTGACCTTCTAGTTGCAGCTGCCAAGACTGGAAAAATTATCAACATTAAAAAGGGTCAATTTTGTGCTCCTTCTGTAAGTGCTATGATGGACCTGTAATATTAATATGATGTAGATGCTTAAAATGTTCAGTATCGTGTACTTTGACTGCACAAAGCCTTTAGTTGCCTGACAATGAAAGAGGGCCTCTGTAGTCTTGACTAAAACTGATTACCTACTACTAGTGTTCTCTTTCTTTGGGAAGCTCAGGAGATGCTTACATAATCTTGAGTAATTTTGAACATGAAGTTTTTGCATAATTGAATTTCCTACCACTTGGATCATAACATAGGGACAGAAAAAAGCCTTCTTTTTCCCTCCAGATAGATTGCTTATTCAGATTCCTGACGAAATTTTCTTGTGTTCAATGTATGGTAAATTGACAGCTCTCCTTTGTATTGCTTTCATTGATTTATGTTTCAGACTGCTCCAGAGCTTTTCTGGTGTAAACATTTTCATTTGGTTTTCACTACTGACTTGGAATAGTTACATATAAACATGACCATGTTGGCAGGTTATGGTAAACTCTGCAGAAAAAGTTAGGTTGGCTGGAAACCAAAATGTGATGGTTTGTGAACGGGGCACCATGTTTGGCTATAGTAAGTCATTTTGCAATTGCTTTTCCCAATTTTAAACTGTTCTGTATAACGTGATTTGAAACTTCTTATTTTCATTTGGGTCACATGTCTCAAATTAAGTAGATTTTCTGTTTTTGAAAATGGCTTCTTTTTTATTAGTAAGTACAAATGTTTTATGGAAATGATTGAAAAGGGAATCAGGAAGGTGGTCCTTGTCTTTTTTTTTTTTTTTTTGAGTGGTTTGTCTTCTTTTTTTGTTGATGGAACTTTTATTTAATAATAGATTTTGGTCCCATAAAAACACAGCAACGAATTTCGTGGTACTAAATTATTTTCCTCCATATCTAAACTGTCTTCTATGATTTAGAATTAGCATGATTTAAGTGCAGCCTCAAAATAAATTATTTTCTTCGATAAAAAAGTATGCTTGCTTTATTCAAATACCATGCATATCAAAAGGGAGATGTATCTTCTTTTAGCTTTCTGCCTTTCAGGTTTCTGACAGCAGATCACCATACAGTCTGATATCAAATAATAATAGAATCTAACTTTGGTTTTACTTTCTAGATGATTTAATAGTTGATCCTCGCAACTTGGAGTGGATAAGAGAAGCAAATTGCCCTGTTGTAAGTAAAATACTCAAAAGAGTTACTTTTATACTACTATTAGGATTTAATATGTTGGCCAAGAGAATCAATCATCATATGTTTGACGTATGTGGATACAGTTGTCTTGTGGTAATTTTCAATACTGGCTTTATGCATCCCATGTTTCCTTGTTCATCCTATTATGGTCCTCTAAGAAGTCTGGAGATTGGAATTCTCTCCTTCCACTTGGATCTCTTTCCCTTACCTACCTTGGCTACAAGAGAACATAGGGAACAACTGACAGAAATTTAACAATCTGTCGGATTTGAGGTGACTAACCTCCAAGTGAACCAAGTTTAGGCAGAAAAACAGAAAGCAGCAAGTTGGGTTCTTCGAGGGAACTGTCTCCTAAGTTCATAGAACAATGATAAACTTCTCTATTCCCATTTCTTTATTTACAGCTCTCATATTTATATACACTTGTTTAAAAAATCTGGAAACTGTAGGACTTCCATAACCTAAAACTGCTAAGATGTGGTTACACATACCTTGCGCTATCCTGAGCCTGAAAAAAGGGTAACAAACAGAAAGTGATACCACAATTGGGCATCACCCTCATGGTGGTAGGCAGCTAATGGAAATTTCTCGTATTCGGATTTGTTGTTATCCGAAAAATTGTTTGGCTCAACAAATCTAGCTTCTTGTATCTTCACCTCCGTTATGGAAAGTCCAATTTGGCAATTTTGGGTACTGCTGAACTGGTGCTGCTAGCCCCATTGCAATTGGTACAACCTTCGTCGTTACTAGAATTCAAACCTTCCCCAATCTGTGTTCTGGTCGAATCTGGTACTCAGCAGCAAATGACTCCATCTGCATCATCATCCTCTCCTGCGCCATGGCCAAGGAACCCATCTCAGCTTCCAAGTGATTGATGCATGTCTCATCCATGCCCAGCTATGATACCAAACTGTTATGGTCCTCTGACAAGTCTGGAGATTGAATTCTCTATTTCCACTTGGATCTCTTTCCCTTACCTATCTTGGCTACAAGAGAACATAGAAAAAACTGACAGAAATTTAACAATCGATCAGATTTGAGGTGACCAATCTCCAAGTGAACCAAAACTGGTTACACAGATAAGTTTAGGCAGAAAAACAGAGAGCAGTAAAGTTGAGTTCTTCAAGGGACCCCGCATCCAAAGTTTATAGAACGATGATAAACTTCTCTATACCCCTTTCTCTATTTACATCACTCATATTTATACACACATAGTTTCCAAAATCTGGATACTGTAGGACTTGCATAACCCATTAATGCTAAGATGTGGTCACACCCATAACTTGCACTATCCTGAGAACTGCTGCACTGTAGTAAAAAAAGGGTAACAAACAGAAAATGAAAACACCAACTTACAGACTAATTTTACTGGGACACTTCCTAAGCACAATGGCCCACTTAACCCACTACACAATTAGGCCCATAACACATCGATGCCTTCTTTTTTGAATTGCATGGATGTTGGCATAGATTATGCCATCACATGGCAAAAATGACATGAGACAGAACAGATATTTCCAGTTCTGATGTCACAGTATACAAATTTTGTGATAGCATTCACAATTATAGCAGAAGCATGTTGTTTTCTTGACAATAATACATAGTATTTGTACTGTTATGGTCGTCATGAAATGCATTTTGCTAATCTCTGTTGGTTTCCTCCATAGACATAGGTGTCTCAGTAATTTAATAGCCTTCCCCTTCTATGAATCAGCCAAGTACTTGTTCTGACTTGTAAGAGACAGGCCATCAACAGGAAATGTCACTAGGAAGTGTCAAATACTGTTATGGACAGGGTTAATCCTTGTGGTGGTGCTACATTTTCTGATGATTGCAATGAAGATGACCTTCAAATGGATTTAAATTTGTAGATAGAACTAAATGTAACCTATTATCAATTAATTTCATCCAGTCATATTTTGTTGTTCATCATCATCATCAACAGCCAGTATCCCATCTATCTGGGGTCAGGTTTATGAGTTCTCCTCCTCCAATTGACCCTATCAAAAAACATGTCATTAGTCACTCCACAACCTAGCATGTCCTTTTTTTGTCCATTCCCTCCATGGTTTCAATGGCCGTCCTCTCCTCGTAGTGCCTTTGATCCGTAGCCTCTCCGCTCTACGCACTAGGACTGTTCTTGGTCTTCTACTAACATGGTCAAACCATCTCAAACGAGTTTATCTCAATTTGTCATCTATTGGTGCTATCTTTAAACTTTCTCTAATGTGTGTTTGTTTCTAACTTTATCATTTAGAGTTACACCACACATCCATTGTAGCATATACATCTCCGTTGTCTTAATTTGTTTATTTGTTTTTTCTTCATTGCCCAACACTCCATGCCATAAAGCATCGAAAATCTAATAATTGTTTTGTAAAATCGTCTTTTTAGGTGAAGGGGGACTTCTTTTATCGCACTAGACTCCACTGGCTTATTTGCATTTTGCCCACCCTACTCTTATACTAATATCTAAGTCAAAACCTCCTTGCGATTCTACAATAGAGCTCAAGTAACTAAACTTATCATAGAGTGCAACGAAGTCATTTCCTATCTTCACTGAGTAATCCCCATTATCATCTAACCCCCTAAAGTGGCATTCCATATATTCTGTTTTAGTTCTATTAATTTTCAAGCCATTTAACTCTAACGTTCTCTTCCACAATTCTAGCCTATCGTTGAGTTGTTTTGTCTCACTAATTAATACTATATATGTTGTAAATATTGTGTTTTTCACATGTCTTATTATGGAGGTGACCTACAAATATCATTAGGTGTAATTGATTCTTCTTTCCTTATTTGCCACCTTGATTGTCTCATTGTATTTTTATATATACATGTGTGCTACTCTTTCTTCAAAACATGAAATACAATACAACGAATTGATCTCTCTTTTCATTCCCTCTTTCATTATTTTCCTCTCAACAATGTTATCCATAAAAAGCATACACCATGGCACATCATCTTGGATTCCTGATGTTAAGTTGTCCATAACTTAAAGCGGATTTTTGATGGAGTCCCACTCTAACAGGAAACTCCGCAATCTGATCACAAAAGATTCTAACTTTAGTGGTTGCACCCTCGTACATATTTTTAATAATCTCAACATAGTCATTGGAGATGTATTTGTTTATCAAGATTCTCCAAATTAAATTCCTTGGTACTCTTATCATAAGCCTTATTTTTTTTTTTTATCATTAAAAGTCATATAAAGGTTTTTCCTCTTTCCTTAAATTTCTCCATAAGTTGTATTAAGATAAAATCGCTTTAATTTTTTACTTACCCGGTATAAACCCAAATTGATTTTTAGATAATATTTTGTTGTTGTAGTTGACTTCTTTTTTTTTTTTGGATAGATATTGGAAGTTTGGAATTGTTTATTTTCTTATCCAAAACGGTGTTTTTTTCTATTAATGTTCTTTCTAAATCATAGTTATGCCTGATGCTTAGAGGCAATTAACTAGTATCTGATGCATTTGCTTCACGCACAGGTAGCAGATGTTACACATTCACTACAACAACCAGCTGGGAGGAAGGTGTGTCTTATTTACCCTTTCCCTATATTTTAAATTCTCTTTCTTCTTTGAAATGGTGATGTTTCTAAACCTACGACCTTTCCTTTTGCAACTTGCAAAAATGAGCTTGCCAGCTTTTGCTACAGGCTCTTATGAGTCCTTCCTATTGCAACGTACCATAAAGGTTTGGGCCTAGATGTTTTTTAATGTCATGGCTCAAGTGCGTCAAATCTCTCTCTCTCTCTCTCTATTATGTTTGTGTTTCATTGCAGTTTCTTCAGTGATCAATATTGACAGGGGAAATTAACTGATTCTTTTCACTGCTTAGAAAATTCATAAACACTTCAGACTCGGTCATTAGTATAGGAAAATGAGAATATCATAGATTGTACAATGGATGGAGCGATTTTTTCTTTTTTCTTGAAACACTGTTATCTATGTATTGGATTTCCATGGTGGATATATCCCCCTCACCAGCTAATAAAATAATATTCCGAGTCCAACTTTAACACTGTTTCTGCATCAGCATGTAAACAATATACCTAGATTACGTTTGGCACAGGACAGACCCTATACCACAGTTGGAAAGTGCTCATAGTCACTAACACAAGGTTGCAAGTAAAAACAACGTGTCACCTCTACTGAACAACTTCAGAATACAATGGAAAGAAGAGAAGAAGGAAGCAGGTTTGCACTGGAATTGAATTTAGGACACACTCGAAAACAGTTTGAACTTTTGCTTTTACTCGAGTATAAAATTCTGAGCAACTAATTTCAATATGCTTACCATTCAAAAGAAAAAACTAATTTGAATATGCCTTCTTGCTTATGGTAAGTTGCTAATCTAGTGTTTCCATGAGACTGTTTTCTTCTATACTGGATTATCAAATTTTAAGGTCTGAAAATTTCCGTCAGCCTGCAGTAGTATTTACAATATATTTATTGGCATAAATATCCTTATTATGGCATTAAAAAGGAACTAAGGATATCTCCTTTTTCAAGTAGCTAGAAGGTGGTGGCGTTGCAAGTGGAGGTCTCCGCGAATTAATTCCATGTATAGCAAGGACGTCTGTTGCTGTTGGGGTGGATGGCATCTTCATGGAGGTAGACCTTTTTTTTTTTAAATGGTAGAGGTGCAATTTGTTTTGTCATAACTCTTTCTAATGTTGCTTCTTGGCCATTTTAGAAATTGCAGAAAAAAAAAGATTGTGCTTTTTGGTGTTGCCATTTCTTGCTTAGTTGGGTCACTCAAATGGTTTTGCACTTTTAACAACACCAACCATCCTACTACCCTTTTCTGCGCTCCTTGTGTTCAAATACTGAATTTCTGCTTGTGAATCTCCTTCCACACTCCCTTGTATATCACTGTTCTTCATTGACCTACAAAAGCACGTTACTGTAGAAGAGCACATAACATAGTTGGGCAAGTGACCACCATTGCAATTCACAATCACAGAGGTTGCAGATTTATTGTGGATTCAGGTCATCCTTCAATTTCAAAAGAAAAAGGCCCGTTACTTGTGAATGAATGAAAGCAAAAATTGTCCACCTGAGCAGTCCATGACATCATGGTATAGAAGAGAGAAACTTTATCCAAAGCCCTCGTACTCAGGGAGAAGTGAGAGTCTTGGAGTTTTCTATCATCAATATATATTTCTAGAATTCTGAAATCTTGCTTTATTAGAGCACCACTGCAGTTGTGCACTTCACTTTTCCTGCAATTTCAATGATTTTTGAAAGAGTTTTTTCTTTCATTCTCTATTACCAGCTGCTAATGAAGTTTATTTGGGTTCTTAGGTGCATGATGATCCTTTAAATGCACCTGTTGATGGTCCAACGCAATGGGTGAGTTTGATTGCATGCCATGGACTTGAAAACATAGACAATTTCTTGAAAATGAGCATTTTATTTCTCTTGGGATGTCCTAGGATCTGTTCTTTAATTATTTTACAATTAATACTTCATTTCATTTTTTTCATTTGAATAGCCTCTACGACAACTGGAGGAGCTTCTTGAGGAGCTCATAGCAATCGCTGTAAGCTTTCCATACTATCCTAACCAGCACATCAACATATATGATGTAATTTGATTCCTCGTCTAAATGTTATTATTAACTTTAATAATTGTTTTGGCTTGAAGAGAGTAAGCAAGGGGAAACAACCATACAAAATCGATCTCACACCATTCCGCGATCATTGAGATGTCTGAAGACCATCACCAATGTGATTTTTTTCGTTCAATTGAATAGTTCTTCTGTTTGGCATGACATTGTATGGTTACTTATTTCAGTGCATCATTTTCTGATCAAATAAAGATTATCAGATACTATTATGGTTGGTAGTTTCTGATTCATTTCATTGTAAGATGCTGCACAATTTTTCCTGTATTGTCATAAAGAGAATGAGTCAGCTCGAGAAAATCAATTTAATGAGTATTCAAAGCTGAAATAGTTATGTAAATTGGCAGTGGACACTTGCACTGTGCTTTGTGTTCTGTTCATAGCATTACAGTTCAATGTAATCTTCAATGGATTTTAGCGTTATTGATGTTTGATAATTCACATGCCGGCAGAAACCCCACAGGCAAGAAACAAAGATGATAAAATGGCCTGTTTAAAACAGGTGAATATTTTTTTGGGTGAATCACTCGTGCATTTCTTAGAAGGAGGTGATTCACCTCCAAGTTGTTTATCCATCAAGTGAAAGCTGCATTTTAAACTTTTAGCTGCTGTTCAAGGAGACTTTAAGATTGCCTGAAACCCAAAGAAGTGCTAACCCTAAAGTGGAGCACCCACCACCAAACTGGTAAGCAGATGAAAACAAGGGGAAAACGAAGCTAATCACCTACACCTGATCTAGAGAGGAACAAGACTTTTGAACCGTAACATGAATTCTCTGCACGCAAGAGAGGACTTTGGATGAGAGGTAGCCTAAGAATTGTTTTTCCCTATCCAAGGCTCCATCAAATAAAACCAGCGTAAGTATGCTCTATATAAATAGACTCACTGGCTAGGACTCGAAATCTTCTTAAACAGAAAACTAGGGCAAAAAGGGCCACTCTTCATTGTTTTGTATCTGGTGTGTGCGGATTGGGAGGTTTACACATATCTCAAAGAATAGTCAAGGGAGATGTCTAGATACCTTGGTCTTAAAAAAAAAAAAAAAGGAAGGCTTGGGCAAAGCGTAGAAGGCCAGTTGGGCTTTTGGGCAGACTCAGTCTCATATTAAATAAAAGAGCTTCAGTTTAGGCAGACGTGAGATTGGCCTGAATCTATTCTGTGGCCAGTCCTACTTACAGCAAACATGCTTCTTATCACCAGCAAATATATAGAAATTATAGCAATTCATATAGATGAGTCACTCATCTCGATCCTCATGTGCTCAAGCAACAAACCCTTAAAGTAACCCTAATTCTTATCAAGACCTTATAACTTCCACCGCCCATTCACAGCATGTTTTGATATTGTTGTAAGATGATCAAGATGCCCCATCTCAGCCAACGCATCTCAGCTTTTCTGAAAACCAAGATGTGATGGGTAAATTCAGATTTGGCGAAGTCATTTTTTTTTTAAACCAAGGTGTCCAAATATCTCACCTGACTAATCTTTCGAGCATGCGTAAACCTTCCAACTACAGATGTCAGGTACAGAATAATGGAAAGTGACCCTTTTTGTGTTGTAGAGAACTTAGATCCAAGACTGGCCAAGTCAGTCTCTTAAAGTGGTTTCGCTCTAATTCCGCTCTAATTCCATTGCAGGACAGAAATTTTGCTTTTAGCCCTTTCACATGTGGAAATGGATAAGGGGAGATTTATTCAATTCACATAAGTGGGTATTGAAAACTAAAAGCTGCCAAGCATGGCCTGAATTATGGCCAATACACTATATCAGTCGATGTGCATCAGCCCATGCATTACAGCATGAATTCCGGCGGTACACCTTGATATTTGTACTTTTGAGGATTATGATGCCATTAGGGGTATGGTCATTTATATTTCCAAGTGTTATTTAAGAAAAAACTTTCATTTTTAGCAACAGCATCAGCATATGAGCAGACGTGCCAATACAGCCTAATACATTGACGCACCATCAGTTTCTGATTTTCAGACAACTGCTGCCAAGCACCTATTGGGTTTCAAATGTTTGGAATTTTTCTTTTTCAAGTTAAAATGACAATACAATTGGAAAAGAGAAGCCTGCTGGCATTCCATTCTACAAATGTCAACGGCAAATAATTGGAAGTATCAAGCTATCAATGCCCTTTAAATTATCACAATTTTAGACAACTATTTGGGCAGTCCCAGAAAAATGTTAAGAGAAACTTGATTGTGACAATTATTAAAAAAAAAAAAGCTCCCATAAGTTCAGATGGCACACGGCTGTGAGACATCCAGAAATTAAACAAAATCTTGCAAAGCTTGGACTTCAGAGTTGTAATGAAGAGGTTAATTGGATTCATACATTCAAAGAGAGGGGGAATCAAAAGCCAATGCTTATGCCCAACTGAACTCACGATCATCGTCGAAGCCTTATCCCACCTTAATACTAGATCTTTGTCAAATTGACTTCAGATGGTGTTCAAATAATGTTGCCATCTCAATCTGCACGAATCAGAAAGAATTCATGACAAGAATATGTAGTAGAACCACAGAGAAAAATATAGTAAAAGGGTTTGGACAGTTAACATCTTACTAGCAACCATTACAAAAATAATAAAATAAAATAAATCCACAATAGCAAACCAGACTATCTGTCTCTTCTTCTTCTTTTGAGTGGTGTGGGGGGCTGGTGCGGCAGTGGGGAGGCTGAAATTTTCTAGACTTAAGTATGATGTTTTTTTTTTCAAATAACAAGAAAACCAAAACATCCAAAAATTTGGCTGAAGTTGTCAATATTTTGGCCCAATTTTGCCAAGGCCTGCAACAGAGCTATTTCACAGTATTTTTGTGTTAGAAGGGCTTGATGGTAGGCCTTGATGGCTTGATCCACCATTGGATATGTTCAGGCTGGATATGCCTCAAGATTAGTAGTTGATCTAATCCGTTCACCATGATGATCTTTTCGATTTGAAAAATTAAGTTCCATTTCTGGCGAACAAACAACAACATAGATATTTTACACATTTAGTGGCATATTCAATCAACTTACAGCTGTAATAGCAGCCTCGGCACCTTTGTTTCCAGACTTACCACCTGCCCGGTTTAAAGCCTGTACAAGTCAACAAACACAAGTTTTTTTCTTTATGCAAACATAATGACGGAGACATTTACTCTATATAATAAAGGTAGAGCAAATTATTTAAACCAGAAATACTAATTGCATTTTCTTCTTTTTGTTTTGAATGGGACTAAGAGTGAAATGGTACAGTTGAGCTGGATGGTTCAGTTAAAAAAAAAGACCAACCAGTACTCCACTTGATCCAACAATAATGACAAAATGACAAAAAAAGGAAAAAATAAATATGAATCAAAATTCCTCGTTCAATCTGGCCTGAGAATCAGTATGTACTGTTCAAAAATGGTTTTCTTCCATTGGGACAGTTTGGAAATAACAAGAGTAAAAAAGAGACCCAATAATGTTTTCATACCACTGGTAGAATTTGGACCTCAATATCCGAAAATGTGGATTTCAATCAGAAATTAGTGATTCAAATTGGATCTGGCCAGATAAGAGGGAAAAGTCATCAACTCATAAGGATCAGTCAATCACACATGCAGCAAATGTGTGCTTCCAAACACAGCCCCGCCACTGCCATGGAAGCAAATCTTGATATAATTTTGAGACTCAGTTTATACTGATTAGCCAATCTGGCAGACATTGAATAGTAAATGCACTCCTATTAAACTATAAAGATTGCACAAGACATGAATAAAGGGGAGGTGACAAGTGCAAGAAGTGTGTATGGAGAGATTATTGAGTTCTCAGTTTTGTTGCACTAAGGTACACTCTAGGCCCTACTTATTTGCCCCATACAAATAACTTGATGGCAAAAAGTCCAAAATGAATAGTGTTTTTTTGGCAAATGATGTACTAATTAGTTAAATAAGAAATCAAGGTAAATGATCAGCTGCAAGTTTGGAAAAAGGCATTTAAATCAAATGGTGTGGAGCTGCAAAACAAAGACAATACACACTGGAAATTTGGTGAATAATTGAAACCATTTTCCAAGAGGATGGCCATAATTGAAACCATTTAGTGACAAGGTATGATAGATTTTGATCTTTCTAAGCTGCTATAAACAAAACAATGGACTTGAGGAGGAAATGCAGACACAATAGCGGTAGAGTGGGCAAAGTAAAGACTAGCTAGATTAGGAAAGACTACATATAAATAAGTCTAGGGGTAACTCTAACAGGATAAAAGGTAGACCATTTGAGATAGTTTGTGTACATTAAGAACAAAACTGTTCCTTTTACAAATAATAAGGGGTCATTTGCCTAAAACGAATTTGGTAGGAATGTATCTGCTTAAAAGTGTACTCCATCATCAGAAAAAACTTTTCATTTAATGCAAAAGGACATTCATTTGAAAGTTGTACAATTCCTTTTGTGTTTGGGAGGAAGGGGACAAGACGTACACATTCCATTAAATCCATGAAACCAAACGTCCATAAGTGCTATAGAAGAAGCTTGGAAACGGGGAGACTAATGTAGACTTGGAATATAGTTAGAAGTTGCAAGTTAGATTATGGAGTGAAAGAGAATAAGGCTTTGACAGGACAAGGCTTTCAAGAGTGAAGTACGAATTGGAAAGCTCTATTTAGATGGACTAAGGCTTTAATGATGATGATAATAAGGATATAATGACAACAACAAGACAAAAACTTGTAGCACAACAGGTAAGGGCTCATTGTTACAGCCTAAAGGTTGTGGTTTAAGTCCCATAGGCATCAGATAGGCAATTGGCTGAAGGAAACAATTTGTCAAATCCAAATATAAAGGCCAACCCCAGATTAATGGAATAAATGGCTTAGATGATGATGATGATGAATGACAAAAACGATGATACAATGATAAAAATGGTAACATAAGAAACTAAGTCAACTTGGAATGAACTCAGCAAAAACCAAATGAGTTTTAAAACATAGCACCCAAAACAAAGACAGCATTAACTCTTGGAGACTTGGTATCACAGAAGGTTGAGTTAATATTACCTGATCCAGGTCATCACAGGTCAGGACACCAAATATGCATGGAACACCTGAAATATCAGCAAGCAAATGTTTTAACATCCTCATGATGCCCAGGCTTAGGATTGTACAGATTATTATTTGAATCTAGTGAGTGAATAATTAGTGTGATGCATCCATACACACCACAATAATAGCATTTTGTGTAAATGTCATTTTTGGTCACATTTTAGTTGCTGTTTTCTTTGATCATTCTCAATATTTTGACAGTCTAAATTCTACTTATAAAATAAAGAATCATTACTTAGGGTAATCTTACTTCTCAAAATATCACTTACATTACATATATATATATATATATAAGAAACAAGGAAAATGCAGAGATCAGTTGCTGAAAATTTGTCACGAGTTACATAACTATAAGAGTAAAAAGAAAATAAGCAATTACTTCTCGTTCGTGCTACTATTCTTTCAAGAGGTTTGTTCTTTGTGTGACTATGACATTCATGAATTGTAAATGGAGCAGAACATATGTTGTGCATGGTACAATTGGAAAACTGTGTGATGTCGGTTTATTTATTCTGTAAAGAAGCATAGAAGGCAAGTGGATCCAGACATACATGAGTAATTAAAGGAGAACTGAGGTAATTACAACTTGAAGGGAAGTCTCCGAGAATGTTTCTTCTGTTCAGAATGGAACTATGATTCTACCTTGCATCAAAAGACAGCAAAGAATCTTGAAAACGTTCAAGAACTTAGGTGCCATTTAGCAGAACTTTGATTGCTGTTTCATCCTCAACCCAGATTCAAAGGTGGAAGGAGAAACCCTGATAATGTGGAAATGTTGAGGTGTAACGAAAGAAGAGAGAAAAGAGACACGAGAAAAGGGGAGAGAGCGCTAGTTGGTAAATGATTTTGCCATATCTCAGTATGAAATTAGCAGCTTTTTTAACAATAACACAGATACAGGTACAGCAAAGCAATCTACTAATCAAGAGGACTATAGTTTTTTTTTTTAATGGTAAAACTTTAATCCATATAAAGAAAAGAATACACCACAACCAAGCCAAGGAAAACAAAGGGAAAAGAACGGGTAGCCCAACTCCCAGCAAGCCCAAAACAAGCCACTAAAAACCAGAATAAGAATCAATCTAATCCTAATCAGTAAGTTAAGTCTCCCCAGTATGGAACCATTGAGGCGTGATCTTATTGAGACTCTAGATCCCTTAATTGAGAAACAGCTTTTAGCAAAAGATTCACTTGGTCCTATTCTTTTATTCTATACTTCAATATCAACTGGTCAACAAGTGTCTATCCTTCCAATAACATATGCACATCTAGATGTTGCTTGAGACAAAGTTCATCATCTTGCCTCTAAATGATATCCATCGAGCTAAGACATGTTTAAAATAGTTGCAATTAGTTTACTTTTGCATGCATACCCTTCTAGCATGAGAACATAAAGTAACTGACCTTAACAAAGTAAATGGATAAGAGGGCGTCAAATAGACAAACCTGAATTTAAACCTGCTGAAAGTACTCCAGATGCAGCTGAGTTGGCAACAGCATCATAGTGGGTGGTGTCACCTCTTATCTGCTAATAAAGTCATATTAGAGCATGTGCCACGACTTACAAGCATGTGAAAATCTATATGAGCAGAAAATGTTTTAATGCAAGCACGTGCATGCACACACGCATGTCTATACATGCTCACAAGCAACCATATCAAGACAAATGCAAACTGTAAGCAAAATAATGTACTGTCAGAAGCAGGAAATGCGTTGCCAAGAGACTTATGATAAATTTTTTTAATCAGTAGATTCACAAATATAATTAAAGTCGGTGGCCCACACATGTAATAAAAAGAATGCAAGTATAATCAAATGGCATAATACGTAAAAACAATCCAGTCTATAAATATATGTAATTATGTATAGATAGATATATAGATAATAGAGACACAGGCAGACAGAGAGTTGTTTCAGTTTCATTCAAATAGTTGTAATGTTGGATAACCACTGTTCACATCTTTCTGACACACTGGAGAGGAGCTGATGGTACTAGAAATGTTTTTAATGGATCATCACCATTACAAGCAGCCAATAAATGTTACCGGAGTCTGATGTAAATTTGACCTCTATATAGTTTTGTGCAGTATGGACAAGGCATTAGCTGATTTCATGTCTTATTCCTATTTTGAGTATGCAAACACATAAAGATATACTAACCTGTGTTCTTAAATTAAAACATTTCCAGTAACCTTTCATGGACGAGTCAAATAGTGACAAGTACAATGCTAAAAACAATCTAATAAATGGCAAATGGATTCAGCATAATGAACAAAAGAAGAGGTCAGATATTCTGGAAGCTGGTGCAAGCATCAATTACATGGTATGTATGGAACGAAATGAGTGGTAGAATTCTTGCACATAATTTATATATTAAAAAACATGAAGTGATTGAGCTCTTCAGAATTCTATTGGCCTGATAAAATGGAAGGAAAGAACTAAAGGATTTCAGCTTATCGGACTTCATCAGAAACCTGAAGCAGAAAGTCCAAGGAGCTTTGTTTGAATTTTTTTAGAAAAAAGATCAACTCAGAGATGGCCTCCGACCTTTGGGTTCAACAAGTTTAATGCAAATGTTGGTCCAAAGGGAAAACCATAGAACACAGCTGATACTGTAGTTCAGTATAGGATTATACAAACAAATGAAATTTTTTTACTACCTGAAGTATGAGAAGTAGAAGTAAAATCTGTCAAAAGCGACTCTATCTTGGGAAGATGAGTTTTGCAGGGGGAGCAAGAAAGCATTGGAGAAGTGTCTCCAACAAGAAGAACCTAAAGTGCTTTGCTACCTAGAATAATCATCAATGGTGAACCCTTTGGAATATCCCTATGGATGTTGCAACCTCTAGACTAGATTTTTTCTTGTCATTAATAAATAAATAATTGAAGATATAGATTTTAGAGAGACAATTATGACAGCTTATTCATGGACAACCCTTTCAAGTTCTTCAAGGCCATAGCAAAGCTCCTCACATATTATCAGAAAGCACTAACAGATTGCTGTTGTTCTTTTCACACCTCACATATTATCAGAAAGCACTAACAGATTGCTGTTGTTCTTTTCACACCTCACATATTATCAGAAAGCACTAACAGATTGTTGTTGTTCTCTCACACCCGCCCACCCACCTGCACACCAACACCCCCCACACCCACCCACCCACCTGCACACCCAGACGCGCGCACACACACACACACAAGAGCTAGCCATTGAGAAGAGGGTGCCTCTAATGTTATATACAGTCACTGATATTTGTACCTAGGCGATGTGTGACTTGTGAACTTCACAGTGGCATCCCATTATCCATCAATTTCATCAGCTATCTCATACAAAGTGTTTACAATCCAATGAGCACCACAAACATCCAGCCACTTCCCTCAAGTTAAAGAAAATCAGAGGAGAAAAGATGAGAGAGAGAGAGAGAGAGAGAGAGAATCATCTATACATTTAGATATGATCCATGCTGTTCAAGGAAGCATTAAAAAGTTTCAGAAAACTATTTTGCAGAGGTACTAAGCTTAGAGGTAAATGACTATATTCCTCAAGTATTTTTTTTTCATTTTTTTTTTTTTTAAAATAGGAGGATAGGGATCAATCTTTTGTAAGAAACAAAATTCCAAAGTAAATGTTTTCTGGATTCGGTTTATGTGTATTTTCAGTATTCATCTCCTACTCCTACACCATATGAAATGTTTATATGGACTTCTGTTGAGGAGGGAATGGATTGTTCTCTTCACTAAAACATAAAAAAAAATAAAATGAAAAGATAGGTTTTCACCAAATCACCAAAATAAAGAATTTAAGTAAAACTTCCTGAATGTTCATCCTACATGTGATAGATACCACTATTAAAAAGGGAGTGATGGAAATAAATAACTGGATCAGATACAGAATAACCACCAAAGAATCACAGCAAGCAGCAAATAAATCAAAATCAGACATGAATAATAATTCAGAAAAAAAATGTTCTACTACAACAACAAAAAGTGGAAGTCCAACAGAATGGAAGCTATTGCAAACGAACTCTATACCACTGCTCCAATACAAAGAACTGCGTGATAATTTCCCAACTTCCCAAGTCTTTCTGCAACAGCAGGAATTTCAAAACTACCGGGAACCCAGACAACCTGAGTGATCACAAATAGGAGATGTTATGCCCATGAAAAAAAAAGCTTAAATATTGATAACAATAATATTGCTGTTGTTGTTGGTGGTGGTGGTGGTGGTGGTTTAAAATCAACCATGCTGACTTAGCCATAATCAGTTAATCACCACTGTCTCATAGCATTGCATCACACAACATCTCAATAAACATTTTTAGCTAAAAATAATAAAAATTGAAAAAAGTTGATAAAATCAAGGGGATTGAAGTTGCATACATCTATGTCCTCTTCTTTGATTGAATGTTTCTTGAAGGTATCCAAAGCTCCTTCCAAGAGCAACTTTGTCACAACCTCATTAAACCGAGCCACAACCTTCATTTCAATGATCCATAAATGGTAAATTAAAAACCATAAACATAATCATCAATTAAAATATATTCCCACAATAATGTCTAGATTGCCAGGGCCCAAGTTTCACATATAACTAAGTTTTTTCAGTTCCTGATGGATTTACAGCAACTGAAACCTAATTGATGATTGCAATCAAATTCCAAGTTAAACCAAATTGAATGAATTCTAAGAATTTTCAGAAATCCCCTTCCTATGAAACATCCAACGCAGAATTTGTAACTTAAGGGGAAAAAACTCCTTTAAAAGCAAAAAGCCTGAGCAAACTACAAAGTCAGAACCAATAAAACAACTCTGAAGACAACATGGATCCCCAAACGAAACTCATAGGATTCCAATGAACTTTTGAAAATTAAATCATTATATTGGACTATCGAAACATGATTTTTTTTATCAAGAAATTCATTCATCCCATTATCTAGAGTTGGTATTCATAATTAGATTTAAAAAAAAATGCATATTCTTTTCGAACTATTGGAAAAAAATACAAAGATGCCTCCAATGGACTACTCAAAATTCAATGTGGACGGGCAGCGAGAGGGAAATGGACCTAATAGGAGTGGGAGGTGTACCACGTGATGACAAGGTGGAATTAAGTTATTCTTTTCAACATCTATGGATATCAAGGATTAGAATGAGGTGGAATTTTTGGGAATAAGAAGCGGATTAGAACTATGGGCGGAGTATGGAGAAGGCTAGTGCAATTGTATGGGAAAAGGGTAACAAGAGGCCTCCTCGGGAGCTCTCTCTCTCTCTCTCTCTTCCTCTTTAATATCTTTCTTTACCCCTTCTAATCAGGTTTTTAAAGGTCCCTCTCCTCTTAAATGTTCCATCTATTTGCATCCTTTTAAATTTCTTAACAAGGGTCATTTCTGGTCTCCTACATCCATGTCCAAACCACCTTAAGTGAGTTTCTCTCATTTTGTCATGTGATGGACCTACTCTAAACGTTTCTCTAATAACCCATTCTAAATTCTATTTTTTTTAATGCAACTCTACTCATTCATCTTAGAATGCACATTTTGTAACCATTAACTTATCTACTTTTTTACCTTTCAAAAAAAAACTTATCTACTTTTTCTTAATTGCCCAAACTTAGCTCCATCAAGCATTTTTAGCCTAATAGTTGTCTTATGCAACCTCTACTTCATCTACATTGTACTCTTTTATGACATAGCACTCCACTAGCTTGCCTACACTTAGCCCATCGTGTTCCCATCCTATTGGTTATATTGACATTTATTCCTCCATTTGGTTTGATTGTTACAGCTTTCTCTCTCTTCATTTCAAATCCTTTTTTTATTTAAATGGTTCACATATAATAGATAAAGAGGCACCATTTCAACTCCTTTTCATATGAGTTATATTATTTGCATGGGAGGGAGACTTGTTGAATGTGTTCTGTACTCAATTTTGAGAGGCATATGGGAAAACCATAAATAAACCCAATACAAAAGGCCAAAGAGTTAGTAGAAGGTATTGAGAGAACAGGAAGATCATTAAAGATGTGGATTGAGGTTGTAAAACACAATATAATAGAAAATGGGGTTAAAGAGAAAATGATTGTTGACAAGATTGAATGGAAAAGTAGAACTCAAAAAGCCGATTCTAGATAGATGAGACAAGGCTTCGATGATGACAATTATATGGATCCCTTTTTAGCATCTTAGGAGGTGGTATTGTTAATTTTACAACCATAAAGTTTGCAAATTTGAGACACGTGGCGTTAGGTAGTCAAGTAATGGAAATCAATGTTGTTAGATCCAAGTAGAAGTGTTAACTCGAAATGGATGCGACAAATGGCTGTAATGTAAATGAATATCCAAAATCTAAAAACCCAAGTGTAAGTGTTAACTTCGGTGCATTCTGGTGTGTACTGACGAAATCTGCTTTCCAATTATTTCTATATATTTTAACTTATGTTGCCCAAAATGCCCTTGAAAGTCTCTCATTCTACCAAACATTTGAGGGTAAATAGGTAAATCAACCTCTTTACCCTAATTATACACTCCAGTACTCCACCAAAGATCTTCCACTTACCATTATTCTTCTGTTCTGGCGTTCTTCCACCATTTTGCTCCAGCGTTGTCTTCTGAACTTTGTTTCTTCGTCTTCTTCCTCCACTGGGCAATCAAAAAGCTCTCACTGCTATGAAATATTGCTCTCTATCTCTCTCTCTCTCCATTTTTTTTTTATAATTTGTTTCATGTTCCCCCTTTTGCAAATATGTTTTTTAGATTTTAATTTTTTTTTTTTATAAAAATCTTCAATTTCTCTTGAATGTCAAATGGGGAAACTATGGATTGAAATGTTACATGAGTTACATGCATTGTTGTTGTTGTTGTTGTTGTTATCGTATGCCTTGAATTGAAAATTTGAATTTTTTTTTTAATTGTATGTTATCCCTTTGGCTTATTTTATAAATTAAGAAAGTACTGGAAGCTTGAAATTAAAATGAGTGTAAGTGGTGAGAAAAGTACCCCTTCAAGTGTTGTTCGATCATCACAAGGATCAAGGCCAACTACAGTCTCTGCTTGATCCAATGATCCAACATGGCCTCATGCTTATGCAGTAGAAAGAAAAAAAAATCATACAATTTGTATCTACTGTAATAAATGGATTAGAGGAGGGGGGATCACAAGACTGAAGGAACACCTTGTAGGAATACAAGGTGATACTCAACCATGTGAAAATGTCTCAAATGATATTAGATGGCGAATGCAAAGGCTCATACAAGAAAATAAAAAAGAGTAATCAAGAAAACAAAGAATGAATGAGGTGATTGATAATCCATATTGTACACAAATGGAAGAAGAGGAGGATGTGGAGATACTTCAAGACCTCACAGTTACAAATAGAAAAGGGAAAACAGAAGGTTGTTGGGACAAGTTCGAAGAAAAGAAACAGAACAACTCCACTTGCACATTACTTTGCCCCACGCACAACACCTGGTTCACAGGCAAGTATAAAATATGCATTAGCATCAAAATAACAAATAGATGCAACCATTATGGTTGTAGGAAGAAGGTGGCTTGACTCTTTCGTTCCATTCAATATAGCTCATTCTAAATATTGCCATGGCTGATGCTATTATTTGTGTTGGTCATGGTTTTAAGATGCCCTCTCATCATGATTTGAGAGAAAAAAACAACTGGATGCTCCGTTATGGCTGATGGTTGATCATATGCGAAATAACGACATTTGATCAATTCTATGTTTTACTGTCCTAAACGTGTGATGTTTTTAAAGTTTGTTGATGCTAGTGGAGGTATGCGATATTATTCTAGATAGTTCTTTCTGGAAAGATGTCGAGCATATCTTTAAATCTAGTTAATCTTTAGTTAAAATTCTCTGCCTTGTTGACAGCGAGGAGAAGCCTGCCATAGGTTATTTGTTTGAAGCAACGGAAAAGGCAAAAGAAAATATTATAAGGAGAATGAAAAATAAGGAAAGTGATTATGGGCCATATTGTAATGTGATCAACCAAACGTGGAACTGTCATATGCATACTCCTCTAAATGCAGCAACTTGCTTATTGAACCCGTAAATTTATTTTAGCCCCACTTTCTCCAAATATAGGGAAATCAACAAGGGTTTCATGGATGCACTTGCAAGGCTAGAGCCTGACCCTGATAATCAAGACTTGATTCTTAGACAAGTTGAAGATTACAAGGAGAGTAAAGGTGAGTTTGGATTGCCTATGGCTATAAGGAACATAACCAAAGTTAGTCCAGGCAACAAAATTTCTTAAATGTTTATTTCAAGGTTATTACAATTCTTTCAAATTTTGTCGGTTTTAATAGTTCAATTATGAATTTTCTCTCATAATCTTGAGTGACAATTGTATTTGTCTTAAATAGCTCATGGTGGAGCCAATTTGCAATGGATAGCCCTGAGCTTCAACAATTTGCTATAAGAATCCTTAGTCCATGTTGTAGTTCAAGTGGGTGCAAAAGGAATTGGAGTATTTTTTAACATATTCACTCCGACAAGAGGAACAGATTAGAACATCAAAGATTGAATGACATTTACAACTTGAAGCTTCAAGAAAGATATTTTTACTATTTAAGTTGGCTAAGTCTATGCTATGCATTTTATTTTTACTTATTTACAATTATACAAACATAATCTATACAACTCAAAACTCCAAAATAAACAGTGATACTTGTTTATGATTCATCCACAGGAATCTACTTAAGAACGGCATCCACTTATCCAATAACCTTGGAGAATATTGATGTTATGAAGAGTGGATTGTTGAAGAACCAACTTTGTAAAAAAAAGAAGATGTCCATGCATGACAAGTTGTTGAACAACCAGCTCCAATAGGGGATGATGATCAAGAGCCTGACATTAACCTTGATGGGAGAAATAATGATGGAGATATGGAAGGTGGTCGTAGGGACATCGGAGGTAGTGTGAGGTGTTGTAGATGTATATAAACTGTATTTCACATTTCACATGTGTTTTTTATTATAGTTGACTTGTGGTTGGCATAGATTGTAACATATTCTTTTTCCTTTTCCGACGCCTTGATTGGCCCCTTGTACTCTATATATTCATGTATCATCTCTTATTGGATACAAGCAATACAATACACAGAGAATTACTTTCTCTCTCTTTTTTTCCCTTTTACTCCATCTTTTTCTTTCTTTTCGCCCTATCTTCACTATGACACGAGGGATGTTGGAGTTGGAGCTAGGGATGAGCAAGAGACAATTAGTTTCTATGATTTTGTGCTTGATTTATTTGTTTACTTGTTGAGTTTTTACAAATGAAGTTTGTTTGTTTATTTGTTTGACTTTTGAGTAGTAAATTTTAACAATGGATGGATGGAATTGGTATGTGGACCATATTATTATGGGTTAGATTCATACAATGATGTGGCCATTTGATAACTACTTTAGTCTTTTCTTGTATTGATTACTGATAAATGAAGAAAATAGTTAATTTACATAATAATTTTGATTTCCACTATTTTTTTTCATGTAGTTCCTCTTAAGAGTAAACAATGAAACGGGGCAGCGGAACAGATCTAACCACTACAAGATGAACAGAGAAGTAGAACAGATAAAGTGCTTCTCAGATACATGGGATATGGCTGATTAGTTTTAAAAATGAAAAGTCTCGTCAACTTATTTTGCCATTTTTTGAACTCACAACTGCAAAGCGGAGACCTTCAGTTCTCGTTATTGATCCTGTTAAATGCCGAACAGCTGCAGATACTACTAATGGCAATGAGCTCCCATTTCTCTTGCAAACGAAGCTTGTGGGAAGAGCTGAATGAATTAAACACGAGGCATGCATTAAAACATATAAAGACATAGACGGATAGATAGAGAAAGAGAAGAATCGCCAGTCAAATTGGTGATTGTGTTGGAGAAACTTACATCGAATTGAATGTGAAAAGAAGATGAGGCTTTTCGGGCAATACCCAGAGAGAGATTGGGTCTTAGGATGGCAGATTACTGGAGGTAAAGACGATAGATGATTAAAAAGCCGGGAAGCCATGCTCTCTCAAAAGTGCAGGCTGGAAAATAGTTGGACCTTGGGAGGACGAGAAAATGAGGGCAGCGTAATTGGAAAATGGAAAATAAATAGACAGTTAGTCACAGGCTCACAGCCCATTTATAGTTCCACAGGGACACCGACATTTTTTTCTAGGTACACCGATTTTGGTTAATTTCTTCCTAATTCCAGTTTTACTCTCCTTTTATCATCGTCTCCACCTCTCTCTCTTCAGGATTGCTTCCTGAAGTTGAACTTGGTCTGTATGTTGTTCAACAGATATTGAATCGTTATTGTCTCCTTTGTATGAAATGGGGATATGAAGATCTTCTTCTTCTTCAATGACAATGGTAAAGGAACTAAATAAACTTACAGAGACAGATGCTGACTTGCAAATAGTAAGGACATCCTGTTCTAGCACTGTTGGTTCATGCCTGCAGCATTACCACAACTACAGTGATTATCTATGACCATTTTGGGATTATTAGTCAATGCAGTAAAGTGAAGACGTTTATGAATAATTCATGTGGAAACAGAAATAAACATATGGGTTGCATGTTTAGAATCTGGATCAAGTTCGTGGTCATGTGTATGCCTGCATGTTTAAAATTTGCTTTTGTGATTGAGAGTCAAGGGTTCTTCTGAGAATTACTTGATCTGAATGTCAGTTTGATGTTGGACATTATGCTCATTTTCAGGGTGCGGATGAGATGCTGGAGTGTAGCAGCTGCAGTGATGAGTACCATAGGTTAAGTAGGAGGGAATTGTTCGATTGTGTTAGTGAATTTGTGGATGCAAAATGCAGCCATTACACTGGATGTGGTTACAAAGCATGGGTTCTAAGGACTGGCAACAGTCAGTGCCGGCCCTTAGATACCCTAAAATCTCATGGGCCCTATAGACAGTGCAGGCCCTGAGATTTCAGGGGCCTTGACATTATGAGTAAAATCATTGGTTGTATTAGTGGGGGCCCTAAGCGGTGGCCTACTCAGCCTATAACCAGGGCCGGCCCTAGCAGCAGTTAATGAGGAAAGATTAGTGGAAGAAGTTTACAAGGAGGTCTTGCTGTGTAGAAGTACGGGAGATTGGATGGTGGATGAGCTTGTGAAGGACATGAGACTTCTTGGGAAGATGGCTTGATTGTGAAGCTGAAGCATTTGAAATAGGAGCTGTGATTGAGATAGAGATCTTATGTTCTTTAATCAATGAAGTGGTTGTCTCTAATTTATTTTTATGCTTTGGGGCTTGTACTGCTTTGCTACCATGATTCTTCTTTATTTGCTTTCAACTTTGGGCCCTTGTTTGGCCGACAAGGAGAGCTTCCTTTTTTTTCTTTTTTTTTTAGTAACGGTAGAAATCCACTTGATCCCACTTTGTGGTAATCATTGGAAGAACTTCGAATTCATGACACTATCCATAGGCACTATGGATCAAGTAAGTTGCCTCAAGGGATGGAGGACGAGACCTTCACAGAAAAATGGAGATATCCAACCACTCAAACATATAAAGCAGTGGGTAAAGATAGCTTCCAGTGTGACCATAACTAATCCAATTGGTGGCCTGGATGTTTGAGAGTAAAATGCTATGCATTTGAATTCAGCAGGAATAAAATCCAAGTGAATAATTTGAAATGAAAATTTAGGGAAATGAGATGGGAAGCTGAGCCAAGTGTTCCTCATTTAGGAGAGAGTAGAAATGGAAGTGTCTTGCCCATAAAAGGTACACAACAAGAGTGGATTGAGTTGCAAGATGTCCTGCAAAAGGGGCACCAATCACAATCTCAATCCTCAGGATCAGGACATGAACATCTACTAGTCCTTCAGCAGACCAAGGACCTGAGAAATATCTGGGCTGCATCTAGTTTAATTTATGGCATCCAGTTTGATTTATGGCATTCTATGGACTATAATACCTTTAACCTGATAAATATTTAATACTCCCTATTTCATCTTCTAAAACCATATTTGAAGGAGAAGATGAAAGGGAAGAGGATGGAAGACCCAGATGTTATTTTATTAATATTGTTGTTATTATTATTGTGTCTTTTACTTTATTATTTATCAAAGATATTTATCTTAAAAAACCCTTTTTATGTCATTTTCTTTCCTTTACTTATATATAGAGATAGATATAATATCTACTTTATTTAATTTTAATTTTTTATTGTAGTTTTCTCAATTACGTGTAAGAGACTGAGTGGAAAAGCAACAAAGTTATGGTCAATCTATTTTAAATAGAAAAGTGTAGTTCGATAAATGACGTATGCATCATGGATAATCACATTGTTAAAGTTCAATGAAAAATCAATAGGATTATGATGATCAAAATAATTTTGGATCATGGAACCCTAAATATTATTGATGTATATGCACCATAATCAAAGTTAGGAAAGACTATGAGAAATGAATTTTTGAAATCTATAAATGATATAACGTGAAATATACGAGAATATCATAATTAGAGATCACCTAAAATGGATGTGTAGATACTAGCAATAAAGGTATAAAACCATAGATTTTTAGTTTTTGACTTGTTTAGGAATAAGTCACAAGAAATAGAAACAAAGGATCCCCTAAAATTAGACTATAATAGGCTCGTGTAATAACATGTTGTGGTATAATGCTAAGGTGAAAGGAGTTTTATACAAGAAAAAAATTCAATTTAGGATTTGGCAGAAGGTTATTAATTGGGAGAACAATAATATAACATGAAAAACAGCTAAAAAAGTTGTAAATAAAGTAATTTTGAACATTTTAAATATAAAATCATGGTGACTTTAAGTTTGACTTCTAATCAAAAGAAGTTTTTGGGATTTTTAAGAAATTTTAGGATGCACTTTAATATTTTTAAAGGTATAGGGTGTTTTTTTAGAATTACAAGAAACCTTTGGAATGTTATCTATATTAAAATTTAAAGATTTTATGTTGTCCCACTAAACTTCTGAATTTCACAAATGAAGACTTCAAATTCTTAAGTTAATAATCTAAAATTTAAAATCATTAAATATTGAAAATTTATAAATTTTGCCTCTGCACAAACATGCCATTATGTATTAAGAATTGTTCAGTAATAATGCTGCAACAAAGTAAATTTAAGAAATAAACATAATTATATAAATGATAAGATTTTACAAAACATCTCAAATCAATATTTAAGGCTCATAAGTTAGACTGAACTCAATTTTTCATTCAATCAACTCAACTCAAAGTCTCAAACAAGGTTGAATAGGTCAATAAAGTTAAGATTTGATCAAATTAATTAAAATGATAAAATCATTCTGTACATGATTATATCAAATAAAAATCATGAAATTTGGTAAGAGGTATAAAATTCTGTGCGAAGAAGAAAAAAAATAGAAGAGAGAGTAAAAAATTCAAACTAAATAAATAGAAGAAGTGACTAGGGTTAAATAACAATAAATAAAAAAAATGAAAATATAAGTAAAAATTTGCAAAAAAGAAGAAAATGAAATGTGCACAATCTATCAAATGTGGTGTAATAACCCAACCCAAATTAGGAGTTAATTTTCGTTAATTAGAATTAATTAAGTAATTTTTAGCCGTTGATTGTGATTTTTACTCCTCCAATCGTGAAGATTACGGAATGAGATTTCCAACAGAACTGAGTTTGATCAGATCCGAGTCCGATAGCTCTTTTAATTAAGTTTTAAATATATAAAGGTAATTTACGAATATAATAATATTATTTTAGGCTTAAAACTTGCTGCTCTAGAAACTTAGTCATTTGACATAGTTTCAACCCCAAATTTTAGATTATGCATTATTTAAAATTCCGAACTTAACGGAATGCCTCAACCTAATTCTACCTATTTTTGCTAGGTATAGTTTCTTAGGTAGCAAAGTCCCAATTTTATAGGGAAGACAAAGTCCTAAAAATATACGGAGAGAGTTAGTACTCGATCTGTAATATAACTGAGCCTTTTGTATATTCAGATTTTCAAAATATTAAATTTTAAATAGTTATTTTACATTGAGAAATGTGAACTGTTAAATACTCTTTTGCTTAGATGGAGTGATTTTTTATTCCAAAACACTTTGAAACTTTAGAATATTTTTTTATCAGTCTAGATTTTCTCAGAGAAATTCTTCAAAATTAGAGAATTTTGTCAAAACGGTGTTTTTCGATTAAAACACTGAGTTCTTGACCAAGTTTTCTCTCCAAAATTTAATACTATATTTATTAATTAATATCTGACTTAGTGGACTATTTAGATTAACTTAGAGAGATCCTAGAATGTTTAAATTTAACAAAAGACATAAGTGATATTGTTAAAAGGAGAATAATAATAAAATAATATTAACATCAAGATAAGTCCGAAACTTGAGAATAGGTGACGTGGAAGGCTCTAACCATTTTGGCCTACGGCCATTTCCTATTTAAAACAATGAAGTAGGGAGGAAGTAGAGAAGGAAAAAAAATTCAAAGAGCAACGACTTGGAGTCGCTCTCTCCTCATTTTCCTTGTTTCTTCTTTCTGTTTCTTGTTCTTTCTTTCATGGTTTCTATCTCTAGCAGCAGAGGAAGATTGTGAGGGGTGTAAAAAAAAAAAACAGCTACGGTTTCCTTTCAGTCGTTTCCTTCTCTTTCTTTCTTTCCTTGCTTCTTCTTCTTCCCTTTTACTCTTTCCAAGCTCGATCAGTAGCAGAGACTTCGGATTTTCCCGCGTGTTCCCTCGGGTTTTCAAATTTAGTCTTAGCAGAATTTTACACTCAAGGTATTGAAACGATCATTTTCTCATTTATATTAATTATAGAGTAAGTTAGAAGCAGAAAGGGATAGTTATGGGATTTAAAATTGATTTTTTTTCAAAAGAGAAAGAAAAAAATAGACTTCATTATGGATTTTAAATTATACCTTTTAAAATCAATTTTATTTTACATTTAAAATTCAGTTTTTTAACCCTAAATAAAATTGGGGAAAAAAATTAACCCCAACTGACTATTGAGTGTTTACTTTTCCGCCTTTTGTATTTAAATTTTATTACTGTAATTTTTGGGCCACACTATCATCTGCAGTGGCGCTTAGTCGTTCGGTGATACCATTTGAGGTGGCGCTTAGTCACCCGGTGGTTCATCAGTAGTGGCGCTTAGTCGCCGGTGATACCATTTGAGGTGGCGCTTAGTCACCCGGTGGTTCATCAGTAGTGGCGCTTAGTCGCCGGTGATACCATTTGAGATGGCTCTTAGTCACCCGGTGGTTTATTAGTATTGGCGCTTAGTCGCTCGATGATACCATCTGAGGGAGCGTTTAGTCACCCGATGGTCTTGAAGTGGGGCACTGAGTACTTTTTATATTAGTTACATTGTACTCTCTGGGCCAAAAATCTCCACCTGTAGCGCAGCGGAAACGCCGCTCAGTGGCCATCTTAGACGGCCTTTGTCGCCTGGTGGTAAAAGGATTTGGGCACTAAGTACTTTTATTTAATTTCCTACACTATACCCTCTGGGTTCTATCTCAATACTTTTCCCTGGCCAGGGAAAAAATACGAGACCAAACACTGAGTATTTTATATTTTTATTCTGATGTAATGTTTTGGTTAGCTAACAATTAACTGCTGACTTAATCTAATGGAGTAGAAAGAATTAGGAGACTCACTAAATTTATCATATTTTCTTGGAAAATGCACAGGGGATGGGAAGTAGTTCGTAAATACTTTATCGACTTGACATTTATATTATTATTTTATCTTACAGATTGTTTGATAATCTCTGCGGATAGAGGTGAGGAGACTCGAACCAACCCTTGTATTGTGTTATATGTTAAACCCACTAACACCAGACTGAAATGGGACCTATGGTCATTTAAAGATGGAAAATGTTATATAGGTCAAGAATACGAGACCTTACACTGCCTACATGTAAGGGATGTAAATGTTCTAACTGTTTAGAACGTAAGGGTTAAAATGGTGTCGGGGAGTCGAAGACTTGTAGCCTATAACGCAGTATGGACTCATGGAGTGTCTGGGAATTGTTGGGTAAAAATTGGGTGAAGGCATTCGTGTTATTAAATCCAGTTTTATATGTTTGTGTGACATTGATTATTTTATTGATTTCTTCTATTGGTAGTGGATACATTGAAGGGTAAGGCTGGAATTTGGTGATTCTCTAAGAATAAATTTCTGTATAAGGAGGGCAATGGAAATCATGCATTATCATACATTTGACATTTACATGCGAGAATTATGTTTATAAATTAAATATGTGAAAGATAATAAACTTGAAAATCTGATATTGGCTATTGGGATATAATTGCTGAGATTAGCCGAACACCGTTTCCGAACCGTTGGGTTGGACGTGTTAGTAAGCTGAGGTCAACCGTCATCAACCGCTGGTGTTGGATGGGCTAGTAGACTGGGTCGTGGAGACCTTGTGATATTAGGCTGAACACCGTTTGCGAACCGTTGGGTTGGATATGTTAGTAAGCCGTGGTCGACCGCCATCAACTGGTGGTGTTGGATGGGCTAGTAGACCGGGTCGCGGAGACCTTATGCACTTGCAAGTTGCTAAATGGGGGTTGACCCCGGTAAAAATTGATAAAACACTTTAGAAAGTGATCCTAGGGTGAAAATGGGTTAAGTGGATTAACCGCATTGCATTCATGAAACATGCATTATTTATGGGTTCATGTATTATGTTGGATGTTATGATGAAAATGAGTTAAGTGGATTAATTGCATTTCTTTTAGGGAACATGCATTGTTATCTATTTCACGAGTATTGTATGTTGGATTTTATGGTGAGCTCTCCTCAACGGGGTAGTAGCTCATGTCTCTTACCATGAAGGATATGAACCGGAAGATGGAATGGAGGAACCAATGGTGCCTCATTAGGAGTTGGAACTTGGGAATTGTCTATGGTTTCCGCACGTGGACTAAGCGTACCTTTGGTTATTTTTTTATGCTTTATTATAAATTTGCCTTATGTGGCATAGAAATCTATGTCTGTAAGTTTGATGTTTCTAATATATTTGTGTGTTGGTGTGCTCAATATATTGCTTCCGTGTGTTCGGATTATTTTGCTGAATATGTTTAGGAATAGTTAATACATGGATATCTCTCGTAAATACTAAACTCACATGGATAGTATGTTAAGGAATTTATGACTAATTGGGTTAAGTTTTTTTTTTTAAAAAAAAAATATTAGTCGCGTTCTAGGCCTACCTTCGGGTTCGGGGTGTGACATGTGGCACCAATGAATCCTTGCTCAATTCTTCCTTCTCTATTTTTTTTTTTAAGAATGGTGATAGGGTTAAATAATATGGTGTTAGGGTTTTTTTTTTTTAATCATTTACACCTTTTTGTGTTTTTCTCTTTTTACTTATTTTTCGCTTCAAAACAATGCTGTCAGAACCGGACCGCCTAACGAACCGTCTTCGAGGAGGTTAGGGTTCAACCAGGTTCGATCGCGGTCAAAGCTGGTCAAGTATTAAAATAATATAAATATTATATATAATATTAAGTTAGACATATTTTACCAATAACATTAATATAAATATTAAAAATAGCATTCAAACTCTGACTAATATACCAAAACGGTGAAATACATGGGATAGAAATAGTAATAAACATTTATATTTCAAGTATACACATTTTTAAGGGGAAAATTAAAAAAATGTTAAAAAAATAAAAAAAATTACAAATTTCTGAACCGAGGTCCGCGGTTCGAAGTTTATGTTCCAAAACCGCATAAAACTACGATTCTGATTGGTTTTATGCTGTTTTGACCTCCAACCGGTTTTTTGTCTGGACCGAATCACAGATCTCGCGGTCGCGGCTGAACCTCCGGTTCGACCGCGGTTTGGTCCGGTTCTGATAACACTGTTTCAAAATTCCTTCCACATCTCAATTGAGATAAGGCGAAAAACTCGGGTCAAGCAAGTTTTTTATCTAATTTAGCGACTTCACCGAGTTACTTGTATTTACTAGCGAGCCTGTCACGATTGATCGTCCCCTCGTCGGGGCATGTGAAAGCTTGAAAGTTAAAACCCAGTAAGTGGCTGCGTTTGGATGGGGATAAGAGGGGGTAACCCAGGTTACCCTTGAGTAAGGTTAATTGTAAGTAGGGGTAACCTAACATATTAACAATTTTAGAATAATTAAAAATTTTATGTAATCCATATAATATAAAAATAAAAATAATTTTTTTTGAAACGTATTTGTAAAAATGTTCTATTTTTAAGAGGTGATTCTCTCAAAATTTCGATAGGGTCTCAAAACTCTGAAAAAGTTTGAGGTTCATGATAATCTCTTTTAGGGTAATTAATAATTTATTTAATTAGAAGATTATTTTAAAAATGTGTTAACATTTTCAACGTGATGCATTTGGATGAGGGTAAATTTTTAAAGGGTTACCCTTGAGTAGGGGTAATTGTAAATAGGGGTAAACTGTCATATTAACAATTTTATGAGAATTAATAATTTTATTAAATCTATATAAATAAAAAAAAATCTGCAACATTTTCAACGTGATGTATTTGGGTGAGGGTAAATTTTTACAGGGGTTACATTTGAATAGGGATAATTGTAAGTAGAGGGTAAACTGACATATTAACAATTTTATGAGAATTAATAATTTTATTAAATCTATATAATATAAAAAAAAAATCTGCAACATTTTCAATGTGATGCATTTGGGTGAGGGGTAAATTTTTACAGGGGTTACATTTGAATAGGGGTAATTGTAAGTAGAGGGTAAACTGACATATTAACAATTTTATGAGAATTAATAATTTTATTAAATCTATATAATATAAAAATAAAATTTCTTCAACATTTTCAACGTGATGCATTTGGATGAGGGGTAAATTTTTACAGGGGTTACCCTTGAGTAGGGGTAATTATAAATAGGGGTAAAGTGAAATATTAACAATTTTATGATAATTAATAATTTTATTAAATCTATATAATATAAAAATAAAAATAAATTTTTCTGAAACATATTTGTCAAAATATTCTATTTTTAAGGAATTCAGCTCGTAACCATTTTTAATATTAATTTTATATTTGTTGTGATTTATTAAACTATTATAATAATTTATTATATTATATATTTCATGTTAGTAATGAACAAATTATATTTTTTTATAAAGATATATGTTGATATTTATTTATTCATTTATTAAGATTTAAAATAATAATATCTTTTTTTCTTTATTTATTTTTTTACTGTTAGAATGCAAATGTTTGTTTTAAATTATTGTTATAAAAAAAATCTATAAAAATTAGACAATATTAGATTTACTTAATAAATATTATTTAATAATTATATTTTATAAAATTTCTTTTCTCTACCGTGAGTTCTAAGTAACCCTCTGTCACGCCCACTCAAAGGTGACCCTAATGAGGTAACTCCTAAAAACTACCCCCATCCAAACGCATCCTGTACGTAGCTTGCGCAGAGAGAGAGAGAGAGAGAGAGAGAGAGAGGAAAATGAAGTTGGACGTGAATGCCTTGAGGTATCTCAGCAAAGAAGATTTCAGGGTTCTCACAGCCGTGGAGATGGGAATGAGAAACGTCAGTTGTTTTTGCGTTTTATATATATATATATATATATATATATATATATATATAATATATATATTTACATCTAATATTTTTTTCAAAAAGAATTTTTTTTTTCACAGGGCTGCATTTTATTCTATTTAATTGTTGTTTATGAAAAAAATGAATCATAGAATCTAATGAATCACCGTGTTTTGTATTCAGCACGAAATTGTCCCAGCGGAACTGGTCGATCGAATTGCTGGTCTCAAGTATGTTTCTCATTCGTGTTTGATATTGTCTTTTCCTCCTGACGCCCTCTTTGTTTCCCCTTCGGATTTTTTTTTTTTTTTGTTGTTGTTGAGTAGTTAGGGTTTCTACAAGCTGAGGAATGAATGCTAATTTCTGATTTTTTTTATATTGATAAGGGTCTGTTTGGCAGAGATTATAACTTATGGAATTAGCAAATTACCCTAATCACGCATTATGAGTTAATCATCTAATAGCCTTTTTATGTTTGGTAGGTCTTAGAATTACCAGGTGGAATCCAATGTGGTTCCAAACTGAAAGAAATGAGATAAATAGCTTCAATGATAATGACACTGATAACTCCAAAATAACAATTTAAGATGGGAAGTTACAAGTCATGCTTCGGAATTCCAAAGTAACACTCTGAGATGAGAATTTTTAAATTTCTCTTCTAGAGTTCCAGTTTCACGAAACGAGGAAAAAATAAGAATATTTGTTTGTATTTTTTTAAATTAAATTTTACAGAATTCCAATATCTTTAGAATTGGAGGTTACCAAGCAGGATTAAGGGTGCATTTGGATGTAAATTTGCAATCAAAACTTTCTGTGAGACTGGTATATCTGTTCCTCCCTCAGTTTGGGATAGCATGGAATGGAGGAAGAACATCATGTAGATATTTGGTTTTTTCTTTCACATTTATTTTTCCACACTAGATGAAAATTTACTGTATTTCAGGTTGGACATTAAATTTAGCTGTCTCTGATTTGGGCAGGAAATGTGGAATTTCTAATGCATTCTGATTCATGCATTGAAATTGAACCAAGCGTGCCCCCTTGTCCTGACATAAGCATCATCGGTGTGTTATATTAAATCAGTAATATCCATAGACCTACCTTAGATAGGAGACTAAGTGAATTGCCCTCCACTGAGTGAATTCAGTTATATGATTTCCTGATCTTTCTTGTTTCTAAGTATGAATTCTGGTACATATTTTAAATGTTTATATGCAAGCTGATTGTCGCTTAGAAAAGATATTTTGGTTGTGTTCTTTGTCCCACCACTTTCCCTGATGTTGCATGTGATTTATAGTCTAGTTCCTGAAAGCTGGGTACCTACCTTTATAAACTTGAAAGTTTGGGCTAAAATGAAAATTGCATGCACTTGCATTGGACCTTGTATAGACTATTCTCTCTTTTCTTTCCCCCCCCCTGTATATTTTTTTTCTGTTTCATTCTCAGTTACAAGTTTATTGCCATGCAGACATGGGGGCACATATAAGGTGCTGAAGAATTTGTTGAAGCATAAGTTGGTGCATCACGATTCATCAAAATGTGGGCCTCTGTCTGTCTCTTTCTCTCTTTACACATACACACACAAAGAAGCTCATGCAGGGGGCTGAAATTGCTTTTGATTATGATTTTATGGTGCTTTTCAGATGACGGGTTTCGGCTGACTTACCTAGGGTATGATTTTCTTGCTATAAAAACTTTGGTCAACCGTGGTGTTTTTGCTTCTGTTGGTCGCCAAATAGGTGTTGGAAAAGAGTCAGGTAACTTAAAAGGAATACCTTTTGATGTAGGAACCTATAATTGCAATCCTTTGAATGGAAGATGTGACTGCTCTTGGTTTGCATTATTTCATATGTTGGTTCTTACAATGACTTCTTTCTACTTTGGAAGATATATTTGAGGTTGCAACTGAAGATGGCACGATTTTGGCGATGAAACTGCATAGATTGGGTAGGGTCTCCTTCAGGGCTGTCAAATCCAAGCGTGATTATCTTTTGCATCGCCACAGTTATAATTGGCTCTATCTTTCACGTCTTGCTGCCCTCAAGGAATTTGCCTTTATGGAGGTTTGTTGGATGACACTGTTTGTCTATTTTAGTGATACATGTATTTGCATATGCATATAAATACATGTGTAGAATAATGATATGAAGCATGCATGCTAGAGTTTTGTTCTTTGGATTTATCCAATGGTCATTTCATTATATATATATATTTTTTTTTTTTTTTTTCTTTTTGAAATGGTGATTATATTAAAAGAGCAAAGGCACCAAAGGTGCAATTACAAAAGAAAAAGGAAAAAAAAAACAAAGAATCCAATGACCCGATACGACCACCCCAAAAGCAACTGAAAAGATAATACTACACTATGCTAGATCAATGCATATTCTAGGCACACAAGACTTCAGACATTGGGATGTTCCTGAATTCATCGAGAGTGGACGGCCAAGATGCACTTTTGGCGAAAATTTGACTTGACACTGCTTGAGGAGAATTTTCCGTATTCCTAAACACTTGATTGTTTTGCTTCCACCAAAGGCTCTAAATAGTGGTTTAAAGAGAAAGACGCCACAACGAGGAGCACTTTGTGGAAATCATGACAAAATCCCATGCATAAGAAAGGTGAGCAAGCGAAGATGGCATGGTGCAATGAAAGGCAACCTTAGACAAAACATGACTACATACTGCAGAGGAGAAGGGACAATGAATGAAGAGATGGTTCACTTCCTTGGTTGCATGCAGACAAAAGGGGCAAGCAAACCGTCATTGTAACTCTCTTTCGCAAATTATCTTGAGTAAGAATTTTGTCTAGGCCAGCTGTCCAAAGGAATTTAATTGTTCGAGGGGAGCATTGGAGGACCAAATGGCAGGGTTAACCTCGACACAAGAATCACTATGATTATTCCAAGCATAGAATGACTTTACTGAGAAGGAGACAAAAGTGTCCGATCACCAGAGGAGGGAATCCTCCTCTAAGACATGAATGCAATAGGAGCTAAGGGAGTGAAGCAGGTTAGAGAAATCACCTGATTCTAAATATGTCGAATAAAGTCCCACACCACTTGATCACCCATGACTAAATAGAAATCAGAAATGAAACCAGAAGGGGAGGTTGAAAGGTGATGAAGGGGAGGGAATTGAGAAGCCAAGGTAGAGGTACTACACCAAACGTCTGTCCAAAACTTAACTCCATTACCTCACCCCACTTTGAACCGAATGCCCTGCCTAAATTTGTCAACACAAGCACAGATGGCTCACCACATACCTGAAGCTCTTCAGGGAGCAGGACTGATGTCCCATTCAGAGTTACCCAAACAATACTTGGAAATGAGAAGAGACTTCCAAGGAGCTTCTTCCTCTGAGCAATTCTCCATAACTACTTGGATAACATGGCTCATTCATTTCTTTAATCGGTCTAACACTCAGACCTCCCTCATCAATAGGGAGACAAACCTGCTGCCAACTGACAAGATGATCTTTCCTATTGCCCTCCTGATCATTCCAAAGGAAGTTCCATATATTTTTCTCCAAGGAGATAATAACCTTGTTTGGGCATTTGAAAGTTGATAGGTAGTAAATCGGCAGAGTAGAGAGGACTAACTTCAACAGGGCAATTTGACCACTGAAAGATAGATACTTACCTCTTCAAGAAGCAAGGTACTTACTGAATTTGTATATAATGGGCTTCCATTGGGAGTAACTGGGGCATCCAATACATAAGGTGTGGCCCAAATAGGTGGATGTGAGATAAGATGAGACACAACCTAGAAGGTTTGATAGGTAAGCAAGCTCATCATCATTCGGGTTGATACCAAAAATCTCATTTTTTGAGTAATTGGTGTGGAGGGAGGAAGACAACTCAAACCATTTGAGCAAGGATCGAAGGGTTTCTGATAGATTCTTCTTTGACCTCACTAAAGATAATAGTGTCATCAACGAACTGCAGGTGGTGAAACTGTAATGCTGAAGCACCAATTCTTAAACTTGGATTAGAGAGTGATCAACGACAGAATATTCTTGTTCAAACTCATTTTCTTTCATTGTCCTTTTACCTTTCAAAAAAAAAAGTGCCGGAGACAGTGGATCATCTTGTCATAGGCCGCGGGAACTCTTGAAGAAACCTTTAGGAGATCCATTGATAAGGACTGTGAAGTAGGCAAATGAAACACATTATGCAATTCACAAACACCATTTCTTGATAAAGCCCAAAGAGGAGAGAACGAAGTGCAAAAAACTCCAATCAGCCTTATCGTAGGCTTTTTCAAGGTCAAGTTTGCAAATGATGCCTTTCATCCGAGACTTGTGCTGCGAATCAATACATTCATGAGCAGTAAGTACCACGTCCATGATTTGCCTTCCATCAACACTTGTCGATTGGAAAGGGGAAATCGGTTTGGGGAGATAAGACTTCAATCTATTTGCAAGCACCTTGGAGAGAATCTTGTAAGGATACCGAGGAGGCTGATAGGCCTAAAGTTCTGAAGAGAAGATGCACCATCCTTCTTGGGAACCAAAACAAGAAAGGTAGCCCCAGTTTCCTCTAAGATACCCCCTCTATGATGGAATTCCTTATAAAAGCAATGACATCATGCTCGACTAAGTTCCAAAAAACCTTGAATAATGCTATAGGGTACCCATCTGGTGCAGGAGCTCTATCATCGGTGAGGTCCCAAACAACAGCCTTAATCTCATCCTCAGTAAAAGGGGCCTCAACCTGAGAAGCATCTGCTGCAGAAATAGATATGAAAGGAATACCTGTAATGGGTAATCTATCCAAAGGGTTGGCTGAGTAAAGGTCTTGAAAGTAATTGAGGATGGAATAAGTGATGGTGTTCGTGTCTGTCATAGTAGCGCCGTCAACGGATAGAGATATGATGCTGTTAACACGCTTATGGCAAAGGCAATGGCATGATAAACTTTTGTATTTTTGTCACCTTCCTTGATCCACTAGTCTATGGACCTTTGACGCCACTTTATCTCATCTTGAATACTCTTTGATCGGTATTGATGTGCCGGTTTGTTCTCTAAGGTTAATCTCATTGATGCCATTGGGGAGTGATGCAAGGGATTTAGAAAGAGAACCAAAGCAGAATTTCTCCAACTCTTAAGCTTGCCATTTAGGAATTTCAATTTCTGATAGAGGATAAAACATTTTAGACCCAAAGGATTGCTTTCAGACCACCAACCAACAACAAGAGCCTTAAAGCCAAATTCCTTTAACCAACATTGCTCAAACCTGAAAGGCGGAGGTCCCCTATACTCTTCAAAAGAATCAAGCACAAGTGGCCAATGATCAGATATGGGGCGAGGGAAGACTACAACATGAGATCTAGAGAACACATCGAACCAATCAATCTAAACTAGAAACTTGTCGAGTCATGAGAGAGTGTGCCTATCTCGATCTTTAGACCAAGTGAATTCTCCTCCAGAGAGTGGGAAGGTCCACTAAGAACAGGGAGGATATGCAATATGAAAACTGTCGCATGATGGGGTCTATCTAGTAACCCTAGTTTTTACATGCACCAACTATTGCACCACTTTCCACCGATTGACTGGAGCTTCGATAAAAAAGCTGACTTTCTTGAATCGTCACACAAGCCATAGACTAAAGATAAGGGCTAGACATGGCCAGAAATGCGATCCTCATGATAAATGGAAAGGGAGCACTCACCACCAAAAGAATCTAGCTTCTTGAATTTGCTAGGGCTCCAAATAATGATAATGCCGCCTGAAGCTCCCAAGGACCACTTAGCTTCCCAACAGAAACCGTGGCCAGTCCCATAGGAACAAATGATCAGATCTGAAGGATTTTCCAATTTGGATTCTTGGAAACAAAGAATGGCCGATTTGATAGGCCTAATGAAACTCTTCAAAGTTTCTATTTTTCTTGGGTCGCCAAGACCCCTGACATTCCAAGAGAAGATCCTGATCTTCATGGAGCAACCGAATTGTCAACTGGAACACTGCTGATTAATTCTGAGACTTTCCCGATATCTTTCTTCTTCCTGCGACTATAGTTGACTGAAAAGCTGAGCCTAACTAGCTCCTTGGAAGTTCTGTTAGATCGTTTGAGCTTCCTTGGAGAGGATCTCAGGTCATTAACATGTGAAAGTAGGAGAGTAGAAGACCTTCCTAGCCTTCGACAATAAGCACGAGCTTACGACCTATCTCCAACATTTTGATGTCTACCTAATTAGATGACTTCAAGTAACTTGAAGGTGGCTCCTCGTCTGGAGGATGATGGTTAGAAGTGGGTTCCTGGCTGCTTTGATCAATTTATATCTCAAAATTTTCTCTCCAGCCGCTATCTCCTCTGTCCTGCTAGATAGAGAGACGGGACAATTGTGCAAGCGAAGAGGATACGAAAGCTGAAGTGTTTCTGTTTGCGGCACCAGTAGCTTCAAGACTGCCTCTAAAAGTAGAACCAGGGGTTGAACGAAGTTTTCGTTGGAGAAAAGAATTGTCGCCTGGTTCCCAAAAGGTAAGCGGATGAGGCGAAGGCTGCAATATAGGAATGGAGTCGGTTGATCATCACCACAGACACTAGACGAGGCTTGGAAGGATTTGACGTGGTGGCCGATGGTAAGAAAGGAGGTTGGGTAGTTGGAGAGGACAATGAGTTGGGTTGAGGTTCCTGGGAAGAAGAGGCCATGCTTTTATCTAAGGTTGGCCTAAAGAGACAGGCAAGGCCCGGGCTTGCTTGGCCGAAATCAGAAACAGGGCTTGGAGGAGTTTGGGCTTTTTCTGGACCTGTAGAGAGTAAAACTTGGCTTGAGACAAAATGGACATGGTTTGAGCCAATGTAAGATGGGTCAGGCTCGAGAGAAGGGGTGGTGATGGGGTAATGGGCCGGGGGGACCCGGGAGGAGGTTCACACGTGTTAGGAGGCATGTGCTGCAACTTATCCTTGGGAGATAAAAAGGGGTAGGTGGAGTCAGTGCAGACAGAGGAGCTTTTCCTTTTTATCGTTGGAGAGCTAAGCAATGAAGGATGGGGAAGTCAGGGGCAGACGATGGGCAAGGGAGGCTTCTCGAGGATGGGCACATCTCACTGTGGCACATGGAGACAATAGAAAGTGATTGTTTACCTTCCAATGGGGTTGTGGTCGCTTGTGCACACGTGGAATAGGTTGCAACAACTAGGGCAGAGGTTTCGTCCTCTGGGGGTATGTTGATGGTGACGTTGTTTGATTTCTGTCGGAGGAGGGTGAATAGCTGCCGGAGGAGGGAGAAAAGTACCAGAATTTGTTGGAGGTGGCTGATGGTGAGCTATCGGAGGAGGATCTTCTTCTGCCAATACTCCTAGCTCAAACCACTGATCATTGACTCTCATTGGGATGAATTTCACCTCTTTGAGTTTCGATGACCAAACCACAAGGTATCTGGCAAAGAGAAAATGTCTTCCCGATGAGGTGAAGGGGTCCACTTCAAGAGCACGGCCAAGGAAAGCTCCAATGGCGTTAAAGGGCTTTCAGAAACTAGGCTCGAAAAGGGATGCCAGAGACCCTAATCCAAACTGATTAGGAATCTATTTCGGCTGACCAAAACGCTAGGGAAGAGAACGGGGAATCTTGTAAAACTGGGAATTCCTTCAACGTCCGAGAATCTTCTTCTATCACTTCAAAGGAAATTAATCCCAATAGAACGGAGTTGCTGAGAGGAAGAATCGTCATCCCTTGGAAGTCACCATGGCCCTTCTCACCGAATTGAAGGTACCAAAGACATATTGGTCTGATGCTGTTTTGACTTCTTGTTAAATGATTCATTGTATGCCTATTTGCTTGAAAGGAGTCAATTCTGCTGATCGAGAAGGTTCCGATGCAACCCCAATTAGATATCCAATCTTCGACTAAAGAATGCTGATTGAGGGAGGCGAAAGATTTGCAACAAGACACTTCCTCAGACCTCTTCTCAACAAGTTGTTTGACATTCCCAGTAATAATTGTCCACACAGGAGATGGAGCCACTTGAGGAAAGGAAGGTTGTTGGATCGACGGTTGAGGAGGAGGGCCTTGCTTTGGCTAAGCAATCGTCCCCAAAGAGAATGCAGGATATTTTGCCATCTGCACAAAAAGCTTTTACGTCAACTATGGCACGAAGGGCTTCAGTTTCGGATCCGAAGCTAATGAAGGCAAATCATCGGTCTGGCCCGGGCTCCTTTGACCCAAGTATGAAACTATCCACAATCTTCCCAGATTTGCAAAAAAAGGTGAAGGTGTCGAGTTTAGAGAAAGGGGATGGGAGATTGAAGATGTAGAGGGAAAAGGAAGATCTTCTCTTCTCCCACGTAGAGAATTGAGTAGGAGGGAAAGAGGAGGGGTCGGAAGGGAGGAAGAGGGAGTGGGAAAAGTCATTTCAGTACATATTTTCATGAGGTGGGACAAACAAGAGCCATTTGACTGTTGTTTCTAGGAGTAATAGAGTAGAAAACAAAGACAGATTTTTTGTTTAACTCTTTGTTTTAAACACAGTAAAATCGTGCATAACATTAGCTTTTATGTTGAAAAAACTTTGGGGAAGTCTATTTACCAAGGGAAAATAGAAATAAGTGTGACAAAGAGGCTGAATGTGGTCCATTGATCCCACCAGGACCATGTACAAGTTGGTCATAACCCACATACAAAATCTGATCTAAGGGTATGGAATGGTTTTATTAGAATATCCCTTTTTAAAACCTCTTATCAAATGGATATGATGATATGCCCAGTTGATATTTTGTGGTATGAGCTTTATTTTGATGTTGTCATTACACTTGCATTCTTCATGCAGGCTTTAAAAGCACATGGGTTCCCTGTTCCAGATGCTGTCGACTGCAATAGGCATTGTGTTATCATGTCACTTGTCCAAGGTTTTCCACTGTAAGTTTTTCTCTTGGTTTAACTGATGTAAGCTTAGTTTTTACCCGTCCTTCCATGGCTTGGTTTATCCTTTGAGCTGGGCTTGCTAGAAACTCATGCTTATTCTTTGGTTAAGTGCCTATCTGTATCAAGTGACAATCTGCTTTTGTCAATATGCAGTGTACAGGTGAAGCAATTGCAAAACCCAGAAACGGTTTTTGAAACAATTATTGGTCTTGTTGTTAGGTTGGCAGAAAAAGGTCTCATCCATTGTGACTTCAATGAATTTAACATTATGGTATGGAAAAGGTCTCAGCAGATAGTGAGCCACCTTTGAAATGTTTTCATGTTACTTTTTAAGTGTAGACAAAAGCTACTATTATCTTGGTTGAGGGATTAATGCAGCTTTATTACAGTGCGTCTGTATAGTTCTTCCATTCATTTTTTTAGACTTCCTTGCATCTTTTCAAAGAAATAGTTTTAGCAGCTTCTCATGTATTCGATTATGTAAGCTTTGCTCAATTGAGTATAGAGGGCTGTGAACAAGCTGTGCTTGAGCATGTTTTCCTTTTGCTCATACTTGGGTTACATTCAAATCAAGCACAATGGCTGGAGATCAATTGGAGCTTGACAACTTGAGCTCAAGTCTGGCTTGTAAGTATTTAATCAAGCTCGAGCTTGACTTCAGCTCATTTTCAAAGAAAGCTTGGCTCAAGCACGATTAATCTTAACGCCTAAGTACCTTTACTAGAGGTCGGATTAAGGTTCAAGGTGGAAGGGTCCACAGATACAGATTTTTCCTAAGCAAATTAGGAAATTACATCTATTATTCGATTTGAGTTACACAGCTTGTTGGTCTAACCAAATGAATTTCCACTTTTAGATAAAATTGAACCTTTGGGACCTTAAAAATCACGGCTTCACTTATTCAATCAAGCTGATTTTTTATATAGACCTTATTCAAACAAATACCTATCCAACCACAACATGGATGCTGGTGGGCCCCACATAAATTTTTATTTGAGGACATGCACTTATATGTAGGTGTGGTTATATAGACATGCACAAACGTTCTGTTGACTTGACTAAATGGGTGAGCTGAGCCATTTAATGAGTCGTTTTTGAGCTTTGCTTATGGTTGGCTTGGTTCTTAAATGAGCTGTAAATTAGGCTTTCCTTGTTTTGTCGATCTGAAGACATGAGCTCGAGTAGAGCGACAAAGCTCGTGAGCTAGCTCAGTTCATTGACAGCCTTGTGAGTGTAAATGCTGACTTAGGCATAAAAATATCTTGCAGTGTTTATATTTTTAAGTCATGTTCTAATAGAAACTTAAAAGTGGATTATGATTTATTTGCTTTAATGGATGCTAGTTTGGATGCTAGTTTGTGTGCATTTGCGTATTTAATATTGTGAAGGAAACATTGTTAAATTTTTTTGAGATTGCTGTTTTCAGTAACATGTTCAAAGCCACTTATTTTAACCTTTATTGAAATCTAGATTTGCACTGTAAGGAGTATTAATTTTTCCTCAAGTAGTTGTGCTTTGGCTTTATCTCATTGCTAGTAGGCTGAGTGCCTAGTATGGTTACATTCTATGAACAAGATGGTTTGTTCCCTAGGGGGAGAGTTTTATTAATATAAGTGGCCTTCTTCTGTGCAAGCATTTTTTTTTTTTTAATTAGGAAAACAACTTGGCATAGTACCAACTTCAACTGCAATTGTTTGAAACCGTTACTTTATTACCTTGAATAAATGTTATGTTTATTTATTGATCGAATAAAATGGATGAAAAATTATTTTGGTGCATTCTATTTAAGTCTATATCTTATGATTTTGTCTCGATTACCTTGAAATTTTGAGTTTTACCTTGAAGTCTTTAATTTTTGGACATGCTCTAGCTGTTGTAACTTGTAGGAAATACATATTAGAAAGTTTATAGAATGGCATTAAGTTGTTTGCAACTGAATTTTATTCTTGATGATTAATGGGTTCCTATTATAGTTGCAAATGAAATTGACGACAGTCACTATAGGTTCTTGTTAACTTTCAGTTCATTCTAAAAAGTAATCATTTGGCTTTGTGTTTCTTTACAATTTTACTCCTTTTTAATTGATAGACTTAACTGCTCTCTTGTAGATTGGTGATGATGAAGAGATTACCCTAATTGACTTTCCTCAAATGGTATCTGTTTCTCATCGGAATGCACAGATGTATGTAATAAATTCTTCTCCGCTGCTCTTAGTCTGTCAGGTATTCAGCTCCATGGGTTATCCTAAAATTTTCTGTTCATTCTACAATTTCTTTGATTGTTTCAGGTACTTCGATCGTGATGTTGAATGCATTTTCAAGTTCTTTCGTAAGAGGTTGGCACCCAAACTTGCCACTATTTAATGCATTTTGTATTAATTTCGTGGCTAAAATGTTTAAATGTTTGTTGCAAGGTGGTCATGGATAACTTGATTAATTGCGTTGTGGTTTTCTCAATTTCTCATTCTTAAATGGAACTTCTATGAACCTTTTAAAAATGGTCTCTGCGAGCATTTTCCGGTTTCATCTTTCACGTCCATTGTTGAACAAAATTTCCAAATAAATTTGTAACGATTTTTTTGAATTAGTACAAGTAGTTCATAGCACTAAATCTAAGCTTCTACATGGGAGACCTGTTCTATACCCCTTAGAGTACAATAGTTTGTCAGTACAATTTCAAAGAAAAAAAATAAAAGCCTTACTTGTCTTCAAGTCCATTGAAAATTCTCTCCAATGGAGTCCTTAAAGATTTGAATAGCTTATGGAGATGGGTCTTTTTTCCAAGAATCGAAGTTAGAACTTGATCCTTGGAGATTATGAATCCCTTGAGTTCTAAGTTTGGAACTCTAGGAACTTTGAAGATGAAAACCTCAGAGGTTTAGAAGTTATTTGCCTATTTCCCTGAGGAAAGCAATTTTGCAGAGAAAATTATGTTTGGGTTCAATTTATGTCATCCAAATAGGTGCTATGAATCTAGCCTTATGTCAGGTTGTGGAAACTTGATGTTTTATTGTTTGTGTCAATCTTCATTTTCATTAAAAATGAACAAAGCATTGTCTTGGTGAGTAAGTAGAACCTCTATCTTTTCCTCATTAAATTTTCTTATCCCCCAATGTTAAATGGATTCCTTGGAAGAAGAGGGAAATGTTTCCTTTTTTTTTTCTTGGCAAAGAGCCCTTATTCCATGTGAAAAGAGAGAATATCTCATTTTCCACATGCTCTAGGAAATGACAAACAACCCCTTAAGGATTTGAAGTCTTTTTTTTGCTTTGGAAAACGGTAACAACTTTCATTACAATACAAACCTTTCAAAATACTATGTTCGAAGACTCTAAAAAAGAAAAGATCCCAGAGGATCTGCTCTTCAATCGACTTTTCTTGAAAATTTCTTTAGAGAACTCTAATTTTTCCAAGGCCCAAAGTGGTTTTGTGCCACAGAGAGGGCCTATTTATAGGCTGAAAACCGCCTTAAAATGAAGAGAGAAACACCACAAAAATTGCCAAAGTTTGCCACTCGGAGCCTGCACTTATGGTTTTTAGCATAGTTTGTCAAATCCATTTCTTAACCTGTTTCGACTTTGTCTCCATAGTGGAATGTTTTGGCATTCTGACCATTTCAGTGTTCTATTTTGGAAGAGGCGACATATAAAAAAAAATTGATAAAATAGTACAAACTTATAAAAATATTTCAGTTAATTATTTTAATCATTTCACACTAATCTACGTAAGTAAAAACATAAATTATCATTAAATTTCTATTCATGTTGGTAATCTTAAGTTGTAACGGTGAGTATCAAATACACCTTTCAAAAAAATAGGGATTATCAAATTCTAAGAGGGGGCTTGAATTTTATTCTCATAGAAATCAAGTAAAAATCCAATTATACAAAAACCCAACAAATACCGAAGATTTTTTTTTTCAAGTCTCCTTTTATTTAAATTAAAACTTAAGATTATGGTTGCACCTGCTCCATTTCACCTTTTTTTTAAACCTTTGTCACATCCATAAAAAAGTCTAACCATATGAATTAAAAATAGAATTGATGTACTACAAGTGGACCAAATTTCAGCGCAAAATCCAATTTCTAGCCACTTGATCTTAGTGGTCAAAGTCATTGAGCGTCCTTAAAATTATGTTTTTTTAGAGGATGCCTAATGATTTTGACCACTAAGATATTCAATGGCTAGAAATTGAATTCTTGGCTAAAATTTGGTCCACTTGTAGTTCATTAAATCTACTTGTAGTCCATGTAGTTGGATTTTAGATGGATTTCTAAAAATAAAAAAAGGATGACATCATTAGAGCAAAACAACTAGTGCTGAAATGAGTCGTTCCAGCTTATTTCGCTTGGATTGGGCCCGTTTAGGCTTGAAACAAATTGGAATAGCCCGTAATGGGTTGGAAGGGAACCCGGTGCCAAATTTAGTTCCATTAGTTCCATTTAATGCTATTTCAAATCTTATAGTGTACACCAACGTGACTGTAAAGGGGACAAGTTCGTATTTGGGTAAGTTTTTGGTATTTCAACCATAACTTTCTCATCTAAAATTGGATACATATTTGTAGGTTGTGTTAGGAACCTTACTTAAGGATCTTTAAAATAACATACGAGTAGTGAATGTGTCAACATCGTAGTGCATCTTTCAATGCATGTATCCAATTGACGGTATGTTAGGTATGATAGGAACGTAATCAGTGGATCCTCCAAGTGATTCCTAAAACATGATTGTATGGTTATTATGGTGGGTCCCATATTTATATCCTTAGATCCACTTATTTGATCAACTATCTATTTTCTTTGGAGCATTCCTTAGACTCTAGATGTATTGTTAGTCATCTCCATAGGTGTTTTTGCATCATTTATATCTTCACTTTGTGCAGTCCAGATCTTTATTTGTTTAATCCATGTAAAGTTTGGATTATCATGATTGGTTGTACAGAGTCCAGATTGACATGTCCAACTATGTAGATTCTCAATTTTGCAAAATTTTGAGTTCCAACACCCATATTTCTAGTATTTTTGCATAATGTTTCAGTATAAATTCTTGAAATTGACTAGCCTTGGCTCTTTCTATATATATTCTTTTGATTTATAATGAGCTCTCTCTCTCTCTCTCTTCCAAGAAAGAGAAGAATTGGTTGACAATACCCTTCAATAGAATACAGTTCTGGATTTGAATTTCCAAAACAAAAGTAAGATTTATATCATTTAATGCAAAATGAGAGAAATCACCATCACCCATCATATTTTACTGGTAATTGTGCTAAAAGAATGTAATGTGCAAAACTTGTTCTTCAGTATATTTGGATGGATGATTGGAGGAAAGAGAGGGAGGGCTCAAAAGACTCACTATCTAGAAAGAAAATATAGGAACCACTTTATTCACCATACTTGCTTTCTAGATAGGTAGTAGATTGTTGCTTCTAAATTGTTGCCCCTCTCTTGGTGCATTTCTCAGTATTTTTTACTCCTTCCAGGTTCAATCTTTCTTTTGAGAAGGATCCAGATGAGAATGAAGGTTCAGATTCAGACTTTGATGAAAGTGGCAGGCCTTCTTTTTCTTCAATAATAATATCTGCTGGTTCCCTGGATAAGGAGCTTGCTGCCAGTGGATTTACAAGGAAGGACCAAGATGTGATTGAAAAAGTACAAATAAATACTTTATTTGATCTAATTTCATGAAACATTTATTGTACAATCTTCTCATCTCATGATCTTTTGCAGATTTTCTCATCTCATGATATTTTGTTGCATACTCCATGGTGTACTTGTTATTGTTTGCCCCTTTCTTGTTTTTTGTTCTCCCCAAAAAAATGCATGAACATTACAATTTACAAGTGATCTTAAATTAGGTTAGGCCATTGTAATTGTGGCTCATGAAATGAATAGGTGATCAAGAAGACCCATGACCTATATCAATAACTTTTCATTTATTAGGATGTACATTGGCTTAAAATCTCCATGAATGGTTTGTCTTTGTAGTAGAGGGCTAATCTTCATTTTATATGAAACTTTTTGGCACCATTAAAGGATAGCATTTTTTCTTTTATGTTTTTCTCCAAATATCATGATGCAGTTGTGGCCTAGGACAAGCTCTGATACCAAATCTAATGCATGACGTCAAAATATTGGAAACCCTAGATCTAAATACTAGATGGATGCCTTTACGAGAATGCAAAATGTGTATGATGAATCTTAAAATGATTCACATAAGATGTTAGAGGGATAAATTAATATTAAACAAGAATAAAACAAAAACTAAAGGCAAATTCACAAGCAATTAATCAAAGGGATTCAAAAAGAAGAATGACACCTACACATAACGCTCAAGGTTGTATTGTTGGCTTTCAATGCAAAATCCCTCAAAAGACTACTTAAATCATACCGAACACTGTCCTAGGTCTTCTAGATTTAAAATTCAAGCACCCAAGTGATGAAATAGGGTATGGGGCCACTGAAGGTTTGCCGAAGGGATTAAGGTTTGCTATTTTTTTTTTTAATTCTTGGGCAAAATTAAGTCTCAAATAGGGTGAAACAATATGTTATAGTTAGATCTACGAGTCTAAGATAAGGACATAGAGATAGGGGTTCAAAATACGGCAAACGGGGCCAATATGGGCATGTTCGTATGGTCATATGCACGTTTACGGACTAGTGGGACGTGGAGGGTTTTGATGGCCGATGGTGGGGTTGGGTCCTAGTTTGGATAGGGTCAGGGTTTTGACGAAAAAAGGGACAAAAATAAAGTGTAGAAAGAGGGAAAATGTGGGGAAAAAGATAGGAGAAATGGAAGGGAAGAAAAAGAGAGAAGAAGAAGAAGGATTATACCGTGAGTCACACTAGGCTCTTTGATTTAACACAAGGAGGCAGGAGTCACACCAGATTGGGGCGTCCTTTGTTTTGCATCCTATTGATGTTATTAAGTGTCGAGTTGCTTGATGGATGGTGGGTTCAGATAAATTTCAGGGGATTAATATTTTAGATATTTGGAGGGATTGGGCTTCAGTGTATTATGTTCAACCTCATTTGGATTCCTTGATGGCAGTTCCTTGGTCTCCCCCAGATTTGGGCCTCCTTAAGCTTAATTTTGATGGTGGTGTGTGTGATATGGGTCTAGCAGGTTATGGTGGGTCATTCGGAATGATTCTGGAGATACTTTGATTTCTTTTGCTTTTCCTCTTCCAAACGGTCAATGCTTGAAGTGGAACTCTATCCTTTATGGCGAGGTATTTTAGAGTTCGAAGAGTTAAGGGCTGAAGGGTGTATCTTAGAGGGAGATTTAAAGATTGTGGTAGGTTGGGCTTCGGGATATCTTTGTCCATGGACCTATCTAGATAAAGTTGAAAAAATTCGTCATGCTATTGATTCCTTTGGTTTCACGGTTTCATGGGTTCCGTGATCTGCTAATTCAACAACTGATGAAATGGTGTGCCAGGGTTCGTTGGAAATTGTGAATGCATTCATGATTGGGGTGGTGTTTTCAGTAAGTTGTTTTTCTTGTGTGGTGGGCTTTCTCTGCTTGCTTGTTCTGGTCTTCTGTTTGTTTGTATTTTCTTTTTGTGATTAATGAAGTTATCTTTCAAAAAAAATGTTGTAGCTAGGTTTTGCGGTGGTTAATCTTGGCATGCCAATCATTAAAGAGGTATGGCATTCCAAATAATGCATTCAGATTATACATTACATTCATGAGGAGATAAGGACAACTGTAAGAATGTAGTGAGACAACTGAATTCCTAGTTGGAGTTTCATTGCAAATGCTTCTGCTTTGATCTCCCATTCATGTGTCTTGGTTAAGGACAATTCATTGACAGAAATAGAGATGGAGTTCTTGGTGTATGTTGTTTGCCCAAATCCAATTTCAAGTGCTAATCGCGAATATATGTCATAAATGACGATGATGATGATGATGATGATGATGATGATTGATTCTTGTTGTATGTTATTTGTAGACTTTTGCACAGATTCTTTGAATCAGTAACGTACCCATGTGTGCTAAGGTCCAGGTTCATCCATTTCATTCCACTTCATTTCTGCTGTTCTTGCAAGCAAATGTAGCCCTTTGCTTACTATTAGTGGCTATTGCCTACCATGTGATTCCATAGGTCGGTTCCATGTGCTTTTATTTGTCTTTGATGGCCTCTGTGAATGTTAGTATCTTTCTTTATTAAATAACATCTTAATCCCATTCAAGACAGAGGCACAGGCTGCTTGTTTAATGTGCATGTTGACAGATGTCGTTTTTCTTATACACTGTTACTGAAAAATCCAGTTACAATTCATCATCATCATCGTCGTCGTCATCATCATTATAGCTAAAATCCCATCTATACGGGTCGGCTTTACGAGTTTTTCTTTTCCATTTGATCCTATCATAAACCATATAGTTAGTCACCACTATCTGACATATCTTCTTGTATTCCTTCCCTTCATGTTTTCAATGGTCTACCTCCTCTCCTTGTTCTCACAACTTGTATACTCTTGACTCTATATACTGGGGTTGACTCTGGTCTTGTAGTAACATGCCCAAACCACCTCAAACAGGTTTCTCTCAATTTGTCATCTATTGGCACTATTTTTATATAAAAAATCCAGCTATAATTACCTATGCTAATATTTATCTTTTCTCTGTGTTGCTTAGTTATCTGAAAGAATTATGAATGCATCTAAGTGAATATCATTGTCATAGATTATGGTGATTGGTCATGGTTTTATCCCTACTATTACTTGCTTAGGTATTGCAGCATTCTTCTTTGCATTAAGACAGGTCCATTGGGAATTTTTTACTACTGTTTCTTCTTATACTTTTATGATTTGACCATGTTTTACAGTTCATCGAAGGAGGGGTTGAGGAAAACAATAGTATCAATTCCGGTGATGAAGACATTGTTGATGGAGTTTGTCTCCCAAATGAAAATGATGATGCTATTGTCAGTAATCTGGACTCTCTGCATTTGGTATGTTATCTAGCATCCACATAGTGATTTAACCAGCATAACTAAACGAATGGATTTAAAGAGATGGCCTAAATTCCAATATGACCTTGTTCATCTTAGGTGGATACATATCTTCTATTTGCATATTTTTTTCAATAAATTGAAAGCAAGTGGATGTGACCATCAGATTATGAAATTAAAGAACCCCATCATACTATGCCATTTATGTCACATGATATGGTGTGAGGAACTGTATATGAACATCAAAGGAATATGCTCATATATTATTCTAGAAATTGTAGTTAGATATTTGTAGACATTCATTTTGGTTATTACCTGTCTATTAAAGGATAATGTCTTTACTGCAATTAATTCATGTTTGGATGCTTGTCTTTATTTATTGATATATCAACAATTGTCTCAAAATTTACGAATCTTACAGCATGAGTCTGCCACAAGATGTGATGTCAATGATGAAACAGAGGAAAAGACGTGTTCCCTTAAAACCAGTGACATCAGTGAATCTGAAACATTGCAAACAAATCATAAGGTATGCTTACCTCCTTAGATATTGAATTTATATATATTTTATCCAAATGTTGCTCCATGAATAGTTTTCAAATTTCTATATATTGGTCCCATGTGGATTATTAGTTTCAACCTCCATATTACACCATCTGATGAACTTGAATCATAGTGAATCTGTGTAACTAGAATTAATATATATCTTGAGATAGGTTTCATAGTATGGGTACTATGCTGAAATCCAACACATGTTTGAGGTGTCTGATTTTGCAGACCTCAAAACATAGGATTTGTGTCATCATCATCATAATTTTTAAAATCTTATGGTTCAATGTGATTTTTAGAGAAAACAATTTAAATGTTTTGCTTGAATCCCGGCTTTAAAAACCTGCATCGTTTAGTAAATATTTTAATTTATACACAAATTCTAGTAAAAGTTGATTTTTGCTTTATGAGTCATCCAATTGAACTTTCAAAACATTGGGTTTATATGCTATACATGATTAAATGTAAATACAGGTCCTTATATGAGTTCCTCTTTGTAATCTTGGACATTATTATATATATGAAAATCAACTTGTGCAATATGAGGCTATCATCATTTTATTTTGTCATTAATATTAATGAATTGAGTATAAAATGCATGGATTATGAAGATTTTTTTAAAGAAACTTGTTCTAGAAGTTTTTAAAATTTTCTTCCTTTTTTTAGAAAATCATAAAAAATCCTCTGATTCACGATACGATTTTATTCCCAAAACAATTTACAATATGATCTCAATTTTCAGAGAATTGTTCATCATCATTCGCTGTTTTCCTATCTATCTGAGTTTGTCTTTGTAAGTTCTAGTTTTCAATTTGATCCTATTGTAGGAGTTCGTGTATTCAGCATAGTATTTAAATAAACAAATAAATATCATTTTAAATAAAAATAACATGTAATAATGACTCATAGATTTTGCATATAAACTTCACTCAAAAGAATCAAATAAAAGACTTTTCGATATTTTTATTAGTTTGTAAAAAGAAGAAAAGGTGTGATAATTTTGTCAACATGCCATTTGGAGACATTTCTATTTTTGAATGATCTAATGTGGAGACTGTTGAACATGGCTGTTGTCCATTTCAAAGAATTTATTTAACGTTCTTGAGTCCATATTTTCTGTCCCTTGATGATCTGTTAATACACCAGTGCAAGTACATCATTTTATGTGTTTGCTAATTATGCTGACCCTTGTTCTTCTACTCATAAATTGAATAAGTCCATCACTTTATTTGGATCGTTCAGAATGAACAGGTCAGGGATTGTGATGCTGATGATGAAGTAAACAGGAATCAATGTCTCAATAAAGCGAATGATGGCAATGAACCTGAAACTTTACATAGTGAAAAGGTATTCTGGCTCCTACATTTAAGATGTTAACGCTGGAAAGAACTATGATTTTTTTTTTTATAGATTGAAAACTTGATATGTTTTCTGCCTTAAAATTCCATTTGTATATTTCCTAGCCTTTGTGGTGATTTGTGTGCCACTTCTAGGTTGGACATATGCACAATTTTTCATTTATAAAGGCCTCTCGCGCTCGCTCACTCGCTGCCTCCTTCCCTCCATCATCTCCATGCCATTTTAATAGTGAATACATAAAAGTTAAAAAAAAACCCATCAGTCGTGGTATGGAGGGTATATTTGAGGAATTGACCTTGCTTGTTATCATTCGAAAAAAATCATTAGCCTTGCTTGTATGTCTGATGGGATTCTAAAAAGGAGAGGAAATATACATAGGTTTTGACCACTGCTTTAAGTTAAAAAACTAGCCGTATTACCAATGTAGAAGTCAAGGTGCAGCAAAGTCACGGTGCCAAGGAGTCTAGGACATTGAGCTTTATGTCTTGGTGGAGGCTTAATTTTGCTAGGTCTACACTTCAGAATATGCTACATTTAAGAAAATTGAAAGTTGGTTCATTGTAGAAATTTTCTAAAATATTGGGCTTAATTAAACGAGCATGCCTTAGAGCCAGGTTTGGTGCAAAATGGGTCTAAAGCCTAGGTTTAGGCAAGGCAAGCTTTTGACTACTATAATTACTTGGTATTGGCACTTTTTATTTTATTTTTATTTATAAATACTTGTTGAAACTTGAACATCTTCCACATTCACTGTACTTGGCACATGGTTCCCTTCAAACAACCTCATCTGCATTCCATATTTGTTCATTAATTTATTCTTCCAAGGATCAACCATTTTGACTTGTTCTTTTGTCTACTTGTCATCACCTAAGTAGTGGAAATCTATAGTAGTGACCCTTGTTATAAAAAAACATTAGTGTCCTATTTAATTCCCTTTCATTTGTCCTCTCCCAATAATACATGTTTCTGATGCAATGATGACCATTGATTTTCTTGCACATTAGGGGTCAAGTGAGAAAAAAAAACATTTGGTGAAATGGGATAAGATAGATATGCATAGAGGGACAATTTAAAAATTTTTGCAGGAGAATATTAAAATATATTAATAGTGCCCCACACCGCTTTCCTCTTCTCGTCTTGTATCATGCAGCCTGTAGTCTTCTCCTCCAATTAATAGAAACATACTGTTTCAATTTTTTTAATAAAATCATGTGGTTTTACTGATGATACTCTCTATTTTCCACATTATGCAAATTGGACTTTTTCTTTTCATGCATCAATACTTACGGTTGTGTGGTGCTTTTGTGCTTGAGAATTTGTTCTTTGGGGGAAATAAAACTGCCTGAATTATTGACCCTAAAAGGATGCTCTTTGTGGCAGGATGCCATTCAGGGTTCAAGTGAGGGTGATGATGCTGTACTAATAAAGCGGTTGAGCAAGCAGAGACGGCAGGCAGTAGCAGCTGCTCGGGGTGGTCGGAAGGCCGCCTCTAGGAACTCATACAAGGATAAGGGTGGGAAGAGCTCCCACAATGCCAAACTCCAGAAGCAGCTCAACAATTGGTGATCAGAAAGCATAATGAAACCCGATATTACAGAAGCAGCCAGCAAGTTCTGCAGGGTTTGGTGGTTCCTAACTATGTTTGTGAGGAATTTACTTGAGCCTGAGGAGATCAAATCCTAGGGACTCTGCTGCATGGGAGGACCCAATGGGTGCGAACATGGAAATGGTTAACTGCCTTGTTATGACGCCTACCGAGTTCACCTCTAAATCAAGTGATGTCACATTTTAATGGAGCTCATATATAATCTGTAACCCTCCCTTATGTGAAAGGCATTAACCTGATTGAAGAAATTTTTTGGTCATATAGATGTGGGTTTATAGCTAGGGCTGCCTCATTTATACGGTGAAGATGGTGTTTTTAAAGCTTGAGGATATGTGATGGAATGATTATTAAGCAATAGTATAAAGTTTTTGAAATCTGCAGTTCTCTGGTGTTTCGAATTTCATAATTGATAACCATATGAGTTTCTTTGACTCACTGAGATGTTTTACCCACTCTGGTGTGAATACCCATACTTAACAATGGATTGTATGCTCGCTAAGCACATGTAAAAAGGCGCTTGATCTTTTAGACAATCTCAAAATGAAAATTTGTGGCATCCAACTTTTCTAGTGATTGGAACTTAGGTCATGACTGAATTGACATGGGTTTTTATCTGATCATCCATTTCCAAAAATTTAGATTGGGTGTCTGGTAAAGTTGGATGGAGCTTCATTTCTCTAATTGGGCTGGTGTGCCTCCTGTTTATGTGTTGTGTTTTAAAAATGCAGTCATATTACCAGGAAAAAGATGGGGTTGTGAGCAGGTTCCTGTTGCCCCTGCATTAATCTTATTGCACCTTTTTTATGATAAATAAATGGAAACTCTTCCATTCAAACCAGTCCTTAAATAGACAGGATGTGATGGGTTGTCTTATACTATCTGCCTCATGCATATGGCGACTGGTGAATTGGGCAAAGTTTTGCCATAGACATAATGAGAAGAAATATCAGTCTGATGATTTTCCATGGCAAGGACTAATGACTAGCTGTTTGATTCTTCTCTGTTTCCTGAATTACTCCATCTCCTTGCCCAGTCCTGCTGTCTCATTCTTGCTGGTTGTATTCTCATCATCGAAAAGAGCATTACCAACGGATAATAGCCGCTAAACACTGACCTTCATGTTTTAATCAAGCTTGACAACCGATGCTGAACTGAGGGACCAGCAGAAGGAATATTATGTGAAACCAACTCGATGGCGAAGACCAAACTGCATACCCTACTGAAGGCCCTGCTCTTGTTCGGGCTTCCCACCCGGGAATCCCTTCACGATAGCAGATAATTTGGAATCCACTAGCGAGTCGAGCTATTGCACAACGAGGTTTAGAGGTATTTGTCAACATTTGCAGCCTTCCACAAGCAATTTTACCTTTCCCATACTACTACAATCTCCACCTTCTTCTTGTAAAATATTCCCCAAGTCTTTCTCAGTGCTCAGAAAGCTACTAGGATGGGGGAAGAGACTGGCATTTCTTAGAAAATGAGCACTTGAGGAAGACGTGATATCTTGGGCTTCATCAACTGGGCCCTACAAATAAACTCAACCCGGCCCAATTAGAACTTTTTGCGCTAAACTCAACAAGGTTAGTGGTGCGGAAACTCATGAACTGATTTTCTCCCAAAACTGACCCACTCTTCTTCCCCCTTTAACTCTTTCCTCAACTTCTTGGAGCCAGTGAAGGTTAGAGAAAAATAATAAAAGGAAGATTTTCTTGATGCCACTGGTTTTTCACAGTTCTCTAGATTCCTTTATTTGTTTATTTGTTTTGAGTAATATCTAACACAAAATCTTGGACCTGATGTAATGAAACCGTATTTTATTATTTAAAAATTTTCCCCAATGTTAATATTGTCATTATTATCATTATCACCTTATTCCACTTTGTACTTGCTTAATCTTCCTTATTTTTTTAAAGATATCTTCTCTATTAATTTTAATTTTGTATTTTATTTTTACTTATTTTGTGTTTAAGTTCGAAACGGTTTGCCCGAAAGGTTGAACTTAATTAGACTGAACCATAAGAAAAAAATGGTTTGATGGATGGTCCAGTTTTAATACATTGCTTTAGACCATAATTAGTTAGTGGCTGTCAGTTTTGGAGTCTGTAGGCATGGATTACTTCCATATTTTTTTTTTAAAATAGTTCATATATTAATAGATAAAGAGGCACCAAAGGTGCAAATACAAGGGAAAAAAAAACCAACAACAACAATCAGCATCAATAACTAGAAAGGCAAATTGCTCACAGGAGAGGCCAAGAGTTTGGCCACATTCACGTAAAATGTCGGTCATGGAAATATTCCTGAAATCCTGTAGAGAAATGGCCCACGATGCACACTTGGAGAGAACACGTCTTGAAACTTCAGCATTGGACTCAACAATACTTTTAAAAATCTTGTTATTACGTTCCCATCAAAGACTCCAAACAGTAGCATATAAAGCTAGATGCCACAAAGAACAGCATTTAGGCAAGAGATAGGCAATATCCCAAGTAAACTAGTGCATACCATGTTAGCATGCAATTTACTTGAGCGAGCCATATCATTTATTATGTTGATTGGAGTATGACAAGTTGGAATGTAATTTTTGGAGTGCATCATCTCAAACTGGGTAATTCGATTATCATTTCTTGATAAAGAAAATATGTTATATAAACTACAAACATAACCATGTAGTAGGAGACGTGTCCACAAAACATCTGGTAATCTATTTTCACAGGTAAACACCTGAATAAAGCAAGTGGAGATAAAGAACATTGATCTCAAAGGCAAAAATGCAACAAGCGATTCAATCATTTGATGCATTTTTCGAAATCGAATGCCAAGATTTTGATGCGCAGTGTCGAGCTCAAGTTGTTGCTGTTTGATGGCCATTGGAGGCGGTTGGTGGATCGACACTCGTAGCTCTTCCGACTTCAACTATAGATTCTTTCTGTTCTGTACTCTGCAATTGAATTCCCATAGAAGAGCCTACTTTAGCAGTGGTGGACTGCCTCCCCTTTCTCTTCTTTACCTTCTGAGCCCACCCAACCAGGCCTTCTTGCACGTGCGCGTCGAATATGGCCTTCTTGAATGAACTCCCCATCTTCATTAGGTAACACAACTGCAATCAGTATGGATCATCTTGATTCACAAAGAAGGGAGTTTTAAATTCAACCGGTAACTCACCTGAGTGACAATGGCATAAAGCGGGAGGGTGCTGTAGCTACAGAGTAGCTGAATGATCACCCTGCAGGGCATCGAACACTCCATCATCATAATGTTCATTGGAAGCACATACAACGTGCTTAACATCTAATGGATGTGAAATGAGAGATGGGTTGATAGATGTATATAAAAAGAGTGAGAATCCAGTACCCGATTACGAGTCTCGGAACAATGAAATGAACTCTTCCCATAATGCAGGAGTCAAAACCAAATCTTGTCTGCACAAGATGAATGTTTTTAAGTGCCTTGATCTTTCTAAGGATACGTCACATGTAAGCAGTTCATTTGAGTGGATTATCTAGGATATACATGGATGGAAAAATGGCTTTGATGATTATCTAAGATATAGATTGAACATCCCACTAACCCATATCCAGAAGCAAAATGCAATCTCAAAGGCATTCTGAAAGAGGATGAAATGGATCAAGTAGAGGACTATCTTGGGCCGGTTGAACCAGAAGTGTTCATCTGAAGGCTGAACCACCAAATCCCCTTCTACAGCGATATGTTTCTCAGCAACTTCCTGGGCCAACTGACTGATTACATGCTCTAGCTTTGTGCCCACAGCAATCAGAAGCTGTAAAGGAACTCAAAATCAGTTCAGTTTCTTCAAAATCGCGCTTAAGCTTGAACCTTAATTTTGTGAACATGGAAACATGCTTGAATGATATGCGCAAGTGTGTAAACGTCGACATGTGCCGAGATGTACATTCTGGCGGTGTTGCAGCGTGAAATATGAACATCATATGCATCAGTTACAGGTCTAGAAACCTGAGAGGTGATGATGCATACTTACAATTAAAGGAATGAATGCTAACCAAAAATATGCATTCCAACCTGCAAAATGGCATGAGAAAAATATCAAAGAGACAAATCTCTACTAAATTATCCTGGTCTCGACTTAATTATCAACATACAGACAACAAAATCTTAAATGTTTAGTTTCATCAATGTAAGTAGTTTGGGATTGCACTTACCATCAACATTCAGCAATAAGAAAATGACCACAAAAATCCAAAGGTACCAACTGTCATGTGAAAGAAAAAGAAATTAGAAATTATGGGAGGCATTGAGAGAGCAGGAACCAGTCATTAAGTTATTGTAGTTTCTGCTGATTATGTCAAATAAAAAAGAGATCCTATGCTAAACAAAGTTTTGCAGGCATTAATACCTGATACCAACAACCTTCTTAAAATCAGCTTCAAGGGCCCTTATCATGTACTTGTGGAAGTCAAATTTCGGATTTCCCCTACAATGTGTCTGTAACAGACATGATGAAATGATTTGGAAGAGTCAAAATAATCCAATGAAATAATACTGATGAAAATGAGTTAACGACAATGACGATTGTATGAAGAAACAGGGCTAGATTTCTTTATATATCGACTGACCATGATAAAACCGAGCCGTAATGTGATGTAATCTGATTTGGTAACAGACCCATAGAATTGTTTGAAGAAAGAATGCTGCACATCAAAATGGTAGATCATAGTATTAAAGAACAGTAATCAAAATCTATTTCTTTATACATATCACACAGAAGTGATGCAGAGAAGAACTGTACAATATATTGACTTCATGATATCAATAGCAACTTGAAAAATATCAGCCAGTTTTTCACTTCTACAAGTTCTCAAGTTGCTCATCCATACTAACTATGATTTGGATGTAGAATGACTGGGTTTTATTCTTCTTCCAACAGAAGGGATATCAATCATTGAAAGGGATGGAAATGACTTACCAACCAACCAACTATCGCCAAATGTTTCCCGAGACCACGAAAATGTTCCCGGATGAAAGTATGCTCGCGTACATGGGTGACCTTCGAATTCAGTACTGTATGTGATCATTCATACTCATGTTGAGTTAGAAGAATTAAATGTAAAACTAGATAAATTGCAACTCTAGCAGCAGAATGCATTACCATCATCTGCATTGTATTTCTCCTTTGCAATTGAATCCTCCCATTGCTTCCATTGACGTATCTGAATTGTATCAGACAGAGGAATGCTTGTATCATTATTCATGTCTATACCACCAGTGACGAAATCCGAATAAATGGTAGCTTGGCCTACTTACCTTGGCCCCTCCCAAAACCATGGTCAGGGCACTGAAGACGACATGGGCGACTGCCAACACGAATATGAAGATATGAAGATCATGTAACGCTTCGAGAGATAACAGTGGGACCTTCCCCTGTAAATCATAGAAATAGTGAATCCATTTCGGACTGAAGTATAGTCGGATACAAGAAGAATTTGTAGTTGGGACAATAGATACTGCAAAAAGATTCAGGAAAATGTATTACTAGTTTTCAAATCTTATTGGGGACTTGATGAATTTTCAGTGCAGATCTGAACGTTTATATTTATGAAGCTTCATTTGAATTATATCAACATGTAACTGGTCAAGTACTGTGCTTTGAATTTGGAAGTAAGGAGCATAGATGACCATTAATGGTACCTCTTTTGCACAGTGATCTGTTCCAGATCCTCCAGCGAGGAGATGTCTTCCGCTGCCTAGAACCTCTTGATAGTGCTCTGCCTTCTGAACTTCCTTCATACAAGGAAGGAAGTGCTTCGTGTAACCCGCGGGTATGCAGAACTGGGCAATTGCGCCTTGGAACACAGTCAGGAGAAGGGAAATGAATCCCAATAGCATCAATTCTGCAAATTGAAAGTACCCACTTCTATTTAATTCCAAATAGAAAGATTTCTATGTGTAAATAAGAAAACATTACGATAACCCAATTCATACCTTCTTTCACTTTAAGTAACGCTTCAAAGAGAGGTTTCTGATTCTTCTTCTTCAAAATCTGCAAGCAAAAGAGAAAAGAAATGATACACCATCATATAACTCAACGTCTTAATCTTTTATAGTTGCAACAATGAACACTCACCAATTGAATTAAGAAGTTTATACGCGAGAACCTGATCAATGTGCAAATGAAAGGAATGATATATAAGATGATGAGATTTACCTTTCCAAGATAGTGAAGAATTCTTTCGAGAAAGAGTGAAATGAGTACGATGACAGAGCAGACAGCAGCTACAATCCATGTTGGTGTAAATTGCAGTGATTCCTCAGTCCCTCCACTCCCTCCTGCCATCTTCTCTCTCTCTGATTCTCTCTCTCTGAATTGAATCCAAAGTGAAAGAAAAACTAGAAATGTTTGCTCCTATATATAGATTATCTAAGAAAGCTCTTGAATATTGGAAAATTTACAGGGTTCTTGTATTTTTCTATCTATTAATGAAAATTCTATATACTAAATTGATATTGATTGATTTTTTTTTTAAAAATAAAGTGGGTTGATATGATTTTAACGTATCATATTAACCCAACCTCCGAAGTAGAAGAAGTTATGTTTCTATTCTTAACTCCGTGATTTGTACTTGGCTTCCTGAAGACGACCGTTGATATAATAAGCGAGAGAAATTCTCTTGGAAGGAAGCGTTTTTGCCTCCGTCAGAGCTGTCCAATCCCTAACATGTAGATGGACTATTTTTCTAATATCTTTTTTTTTTTTTCATCAACAAATAAAATAAAATAGAGGAATCGTATAAAAATGAATATTGAAAATATATTTAGTGAGTTTGAGGGATTGAAGCTATTTTTTTTCTTATGAATATTAATAGAAAAAACTTTGTAAAAGTAATTTAGAAAAAGGAGAGTTTAGACTTAAATATGGCGAGTTGAAAGAGTTTTACCTACTTTTCTCATGTCAGCAATTAAAAATTAGAAAAGTTTATGTAATTTAAAAAAAAAAATTTATGATTGAATATGGCGATTTAAAAGGGTTTGATATATAATTATTATGCCAATTATTTTTTTACTGTTCAATTTTTTTTTAAGGACTAAGGTATTTAGGTCTTTTAGAGTATATGACTATAGTGTTTTTTTTTTTAATTTACATGTGAGAAATTGTGGAATACTCAGCGTAAAAGCTCCACGGGTGGACCCCTACCCCTAACGCACACTAAAGTTAAGCCATGAGGGTTCAAACCCATGACCATCCGCTTCCTGAAGTAGAAGATAACTGGCTGAACTACACCCACGTGAATTATATGACTATAGTTTTCTAATTTGGCTAAGTTCTTAGTCAACGTCCCAATAAAAAAAAAAAGAAACTTGATTACTAGACATGATCAAATTGGGTGGAGTGAGCTTTGAATTAAGTCAAGTTGTAAATTAACTCAGTTTAAATAAATAAATAAAGAAAATAAGAGTAAGTTGAGAAATGGTCAGCAGGTTTAACATTTATACGTATTGGGGTTGCTACGAACGATTCCCACATCGGAAGTATAGAGACTTGGGTTACTCCACATAATATGTCAGTTTTTTGGGTTGGAAGTCAAAGTCTTAACGAGTGATATCAAAGCCACGTCTCAAACTACCTCATATAGATTTAAGAGATCCCAGATATATCATAATAATTTTCGAGCTTACATATACAAAGTCCATATCATAATAATTTAGGGTTAAGAATATAATTTTCCAACTTACATATTCTAAAGTTTGGAATACTTCTGAAACTTAAATCACATTTCATCTGTTCTAAAATTTATCCCTTGCACGCCTTACGACTTTTTTTTTTTTACTTCAAATTTTTAATTGTGTAACTTATTTTATGTTAAATTGAATTCACTAAAATAAATTTTCTCTTAAAAATTTAGACCATAACTTTTATAATTCTTATTAGATGCATTTCTTGTTGGATTAATCATTAATTCATGATAGATCAAAATATTTTCAAATAGTTCATCTTTTAATTTTTAAAAATATTAGTATTGTATCATCTGTGCACTTATGGTGTTGGCTGATACAAGCATTTTATTTCATGTATCATATTGCCATGTATAGACCTATAAAGCATAATATTAGTCGTTTTCAAATTTAATATTTTTTCAAAAAATCTATCACATTCAACCATTTTTGGAATTGAATCTTGCACTGGGTGTGATTTAAAAAAAAATTTAGGAGCAACTTCTTCAAGTGTAAAAGGTATTTATCTAATCCAAACTTTTTCCGTTATTTTTTTCCATTTTGAGTTATTTTCATAATTTTTTTAGATTTTTGCTCTAAGATTATTCTAATTATGGAGTTTTTTTAAAAATAATTTAATGAAATAATATGAAGTACTTATGAAATTGAATAGAAATATTTTAATATGATTGGTATAATTTGTAAGGTATATTTTTTTTTGAAAAAATTCAAGAGATCCAATTTTTTTAATAATATCTAATGAAACCCATGTACCCGAAAAATCAATAGATTTTTACTGTGTACAAAAGACTAGGGGATAAATTTTAAAGGGTGGATAATCAATTATGAATACTCTTTCTAAGGGTTACTCTTATCTTATTTGATAATTACCGTGAAAAATTAGAATTTAGATAAAAAAATTTATTTAATAAAAGTAAAGAAAAGAATTCTAGAGTTACATGTGTTCTCCCTTCTTTCACCTCAAACAAACTCAGCCCGAGAAGTCTTTCCCATTAAGAATACTGAATACCGCGTTGTGTACTTTAATAATAGGTGGGGGAATTAGTCGATATCATAATAATTTAGGGTTAAGAATATAATTTTCCAACTTACAGATTCTAAATTTGGGTTATTCTGAAACTTAAATATCACTGCATCCCTATGACTTTCTTTTACTTCAAATTATTTATCTAGGAAGGGAATCTACGAATCAGGGTCCTATGTGTAACTTATTTTATATTAAATTGAATTCAGTAAAACTATTTAGCTTTTAAAAATTTAAACCCAACCTTTTATAGTTGTCATTAGATGCATCTTTATTGTTGGATTAATTTTGAATTTGTGATAGGTAAAAATATTTTTCAAGAGTTTATCTTTTAATTTAAAAAAATAATACAGTATCGTATCATCTGTACACTTAAGGTATTGGCTGATAATTTTTTCAAAAAAATTATCAAATTCAGCCATTTGTTGGGATTGAAGCTTGCAATAGGCATGCTTTTAAGAAGGTTTAGGAGCAAGTACTTAAATGTGAAATATATTTGTCTATTCTAAACTTTTTCTCTTTAAAAATTTGTCCATTTTGAATTATTTTCATATTTTTTAGATTCTGATCTAAAATTATCCTAATTATGAAGTTTTTTTGGTGAAAATAATTTAATGAAATAATGTTGAGTACTTATGGAATTGAATAACGATTTCTTCATGTGATTGATGTAGTTTGTAAGATATCTGTGTAATTTTCAAAGTTTTTTTTGAAAAATTCAAAAAATCTAAATTTTTAAGATAATTTTCATTTTGGGGTTCCATGTGAACATTTTTAATGAAATGATTATAATTTTTTATAGAATTAAATGAAGAGCCTTTAATGTGATTAATATCGCTTTATGGGGCGTTTGTTTTATTTTTCTAATATTCCAACATTTTCATGAAATTCATTTTTTTAACCCAAAAAATTAATGAATAAATGATACTTGTCATAATGGGATAATAGAATAAATAAATATATTAGGTGTTTTCTCATATTGGCTCTCTATTTTCTGTGATTTTGAACATTTTTCAAATTTTTTAAGACGTACTGTATTCATATCAAAAATTTTGCTCTCAAGGGTATAATCTCCGTGGAAGAACATTTTTTTTAACAAAATTAATTTTAAATAATTTATATTTGACTAATCCTAATTATTAAATTAAATATGATAGGTAAAACAATTTATAAAATAATTTTATTTTATTTTTAACTATTAAAAATTAGATAATTTAATAAACTATATTTCAGATTATTTAATAATATCCATAATTAATATGTAAATATAATTTATTATTATTATTTTTTAAAAGGGAGTCAATGAGAGTCGAGCGAGGCAATCTGAGTAACCTGTACAGAGTTTAAACAGTCAGCTTCCGGATTGAGTTCGGAGTTCGGCAGAGTGTTACTCAACCAACCACGTGGAAGACGTCCATTGGCTGGAGGACTGATTGTTTCCTCCATCTGTCGCGACGTTTCTAAGATCTACATCTCCCGCAAGATTGTCGGAACAGGATATGACGTGGACCACATCCATCCGTTCATTTTTAATCCAATAATAATAAACATAAAAATAATCCCCAGAAAATGACACCTTATAATACACACAGACAGTGTGACCATCGTTTCATTTTAAATGAGAAACAACCAAAGAAGAACGGAGTAAAAGAAGAAAGAAAATAGCAGAATCTGAGGAAGAAGAAGAAGAGATGGAGGTTGGATTTCTTGGGTTAGGAATAATGGGGAAAGCAATGTCTCTCCGTCTACTCCGCCATGGCTTCAAAGTCACTGTCTGGAATAGAACTCTCTCCAAGGTCATCTTCTTTCTTTTCATTTTTCTTCTATTTCATTTCTGTTTTTTTTTTTTTCCTTTGAAATCTCCTATGACATAGTCCGATATGCATGATTCTTCGGTTCTATTGAATTAGATGTTCTGCTCATTTCTATACAGTGGTTTCGATTCTTCGGTTCTTAATTTTATTTCTTTATACATTGAGTGAGATCTTGTTCTTTTGATGAGGCTTGTAAAGGAACAGTAAAAAAAGGAAAGGAGGAGGGGGGTTGGTTGGGAAGGTTGTATTCTATGTGCTTGGTAGATTGGATTATGAACTCTGTCACTTGTTTGTATTCCATGATGCGTAGGCCAGCTCCTGGGGTTAAAGAGGCTTTTGTTGGTGTTGAATGGATGGTTCAGCTCATGGAAATTAATATGCCAAATTCAAATATGAATCCTACTTACTTGTTCTAGCCTATGTAACAAACGGCATTTAAAAAAAAAAAAAAAATAGGATTGAGGTGGAAAGTAGAACTCAGAAAACTGAACTGGTAGAGTTCAGAAAACTGACCCTAGATTGATGGGTGAAATGGTTTTGATGAAAATGATGGTGAGTGGGTTTGAGGAAGAACTTCATCATTATGTTTTGATTTGAAGGTCAAGGGAATATGTAAGAGGAATAACACAAGTACACAATCACTATTACAGGAATTGTTTTTATTGTCCAAAATTTTCTCTATTTTTAAATTTAGAGTTGACATATTGTATGCTGAAGAGGTGGGTAAACAGAACAGTTGAGAAAATTGATAAGGATTGATTGGTGAAGTTCTTTTTAGTGCTCACTAGATTGTATTAAGCCGAATTGTGCAAAGAATTCTATTATCTGTATCATGATTGAAGGTCAAGGGAAATGTAGGACGAATCACATAAACACCAAGAAAGAGAAACATTGCCACTATTTTAATTTGTTATTATAATTTTCATCTGTGGGTATAGTATTGAATATGCCAAAACTCAAAGCTAAAAATTGAGCTGTGAAACTGTAAAATGTAAATGAAAATCTGGAAAAAAAAATACTAGATTTGTTGCACTGATCTTTTGAGGCAAGAAATATAAAAGAAGTATTATAACAATCTAAACATACCGAGGAAGACTATTACAACTAGGAGAGGTTATCTTTAATATTGAACTGTGATGTTCTTGAATCAGTTATTCATGTATCATGGTGGAACCTGTTTTCTGCACTACAGCTTTAGACGTTCTTCTTTAAGTAAGACTTGGGATTGTATGTTGACTCTTTTCATATTTATAATCTATACTTGTTTTTGCAGTGTGACGAACTTGTGGAGAATGGCGCCTCTGTTGGAGAAACCCCTGCAGCAGTAATCAAGAAGTGCAAGTATACCATAGCAATGCTGTCGGATCCATCAGCTGCTCTGTCGGTCAGAAGTTAACTAAATAATTTTTATTGTATTAGACATTCTAGGATTCACTAAAAACTGGAAAAAAAATGTTTTCTCTAAATTGCTCAGGTTGTTTTCGAAAAAGATGGTGTTCTTGAAGAAATATGCAATGGAAAAGCTTATATTGACATGTCAACAGTAGATGCTGATACTTCAACAAAGATTAATGAGGTCTGGGTTCCCTGTTGTTGCTATATCTGAAGCATGCATTCTGTTATATGTTTAGCTGGCCATGTTGTTGTTGTTGTTGTTATTATTGATGATATGTGTACATATCACACTTTTGAAGTTTTGAGAAGTTTGAATGGATTCGTTTTAGTTTTTAAAAGTAACCCACATGCCTAAATCCTAAAGAAAATATCTGGTCCAAAAATATTCTTAAGGTTAGACATACTAGCTATGTGACTAGAATACCCAATTTGACTGAACCTAACCCAACCCGAACCAACCCAACTCAATGTCAATCTTGGTGGCAAATCTTGTCATGACCTGGTAATTTGGGGTCAGAGTTGACCCATTTACAATTGAGTCAGATTCTGGTGGTTCACTACCTGCTACCCAGTGGGTCATCCCTATCCAGACCTCTTGCCCCACCCCCTATTAAGGGTTATCAAGTGTTGTTTCTTTACAAGGAAAGCGGTATAAAGTATATTACACCTTCCTGTGCTTTTGAATTCTTGTAATGTGAGTGACAATAGGAATTGGCTAGAACTTATGTCACCCACTTGACAATAGGAAAGAGTCTCATAATGTAACTTTCATTGCAAATACATTGCTAAACATATGGCCTATGTGATATTTTTTTACAGTATCTATAACCACTTGTAGTTTACTTACTATGCTCTTGGTTTAGATTTAAAATGATTAGGTTTGACTAGAAGCATTCATATCTTTATATGGGGTTAATCTTCCCTGATTTTTGTAGGCAATTACAGGAAAAGGTGGACGTTTCCTTGAAGGTCCAGTTTCTGGCAGCAAGAAGCCTGCTGAGGATGGCCAGCTGATCATTCTTGCTGCTGGAGAGCAGGTAATTGAATATAATGTCTAGAGGTCTCTCTTTGTTGTTTCCATACCTTCTCAGGGTGACACCCTTATGGTTTGAAGGGCTTATTCTTTATTTCTTCTTAGTGCATTTGCCAGCAGAAGCTGTAGAAAGGGCTTAGACTGGAATTTCCCTTTAAAAAGAATTTTTGAAACACAATTGAAAACCAATAGTCCTAACTTGAGCAATTGCGGAATGCATGTAACCTCCTACAACATAAGGTTCTACTCTGAGTGATTAATAATGCAACTGGTACAGAAAAGATTGAAAGAATTTGTGGACTAGGTCTGAATGAGCACAACGTATTCATTACACACCCCCTTGGAGCTTAAACATAATTTATGATATGGAAATATGACAACTGGGAGAAATGAAGACATGTTTGAGAACAAAGTTTTGATTTTGCTGTAGCATATTTTGGAGAGTTGACAGTCCAAGTCCAAGAATTGTTCTTATTACGCCAAGGATCCTGGTCGAAAGCATAAAAGTTCATGGGTCAAAAGATGGGCCCCACAATTTGGCACATGGACTGCTTGTGTTATGCCCAAATGGTCTAAAGTTTTAACACACACAGAGGGACATGCAATTATTGACCATTTATGATGACTGATTATTTATTTTAATTTGTTTCAAGTAGGAAGTTGAGTGAACCCAATGGGGTTGGAGTAATGGCCAAGAACCCACCTCTGCAAGCAGGAAGTCTTGAGTTCAATTCCCCCTCCCCCAAAGGGCCACTTTCTGTAGTTTTATCTAGTATGTGTGGATATGAAGGTTTGCACATGCCCCAAGGATTAGTCAGGTGCTCTAATAAAGCCTGGACACCTTGGTCTTAAAAAAAAGTAGGAAGTTGAGTGAAAGTATTTTAGGCGACTTTTGTTAGTTTGTTGAATGCCTAAGATCAAAACATCTAGCTGAGGTTATTTCTTAGATTAATAGTTTGAATTTTTAGCTGGTCTACTTTTTCTAATGACCACTATACATGCATAGCAAAGCTAGACAACCGCTATTCCCTGTAATTGTTTTCTTTAAATTGTTTGTTTCCTCTAAAATCCAGCATGAAAATGATTCCAACCTTTTACACTGGATGCATGAGTTCAAGCTCGAGTCCAAAGCTCTTGCATGTAATTTCCTCTATTATTTCCTTTCTTCCTGAATCAGATGGATTACTTGAAATGAACAACCTACTTGTGTTTGACATGTCTCTGTTGGATTCTTCTAGTTTAACGTTGTTTTCCAAGATGCAAGATATCATCATACCTTTTTTTTTTTCAAATCTAAGTAAGATGTTTATTGTTTTGAGTAAGTTTGCAAAGTATTTTTATTCATATTTATTGTACATGCCATTTTTTAAATAAATGTATTTGCATTGACTCATATATGATGTTAGAATCCATAAATTGTATATTTGTGGATTTTCCAAATCAGATACCTTGTACCAGTGCTAGATTCTGACAGGCATACCAGTACTTGTGCAGTACAGTAACACAATCTAGAACTCTGCTTCTGTAGCCTTTGGTTCTTTGGAGTACCAAGTTTTTTGTTTTAGTTCTTCCAAACCCTTTCTTTTATAAATCTTTTTGACTGAGTTCAAAAATCTTTAAAAAAAAACTGCTCTGCACACTATAGCTTAAGAAGATTCTGAAAAGCCATCTTCCACTACTCTCAATTCCTCATGAAATGGTGCACTCCAAATCATAAAGTGCAATGTTCTCAATTGGGTTATGTGCTAGAAATATACATTTGTACTTCAAAATTTTTAGCTCATCCTCTATCTTGGTTGCAAAATTTCAGGCATTATACAATGATGTAATTCCTGCTTTTGATGTCCTTGGAAAGAAGTCTTTCTTTTTGGGGGATGTTGGGAATGGAGCAAAAATGAAACTTGTTGTCAACATGATAATGGGAAGGTAAGGTTTTCTTTTGACACAATCTTTTTGTCTAGCTGAAAGCCTGTAGCAGGGAGATTTGAGTTTGTTTAGGGTCTTGTCTGCTGTGTAATGTTTCTTCATACAACTCTTATGCTCTAAGTGGTCTTTATTTTATTTAATGAACTTTTTTACTGTTTCAAAAAAGAAAAAGAAAAAAAAAGTGATTTTAGGTATCTAAAATAACATTGAAAACTCATGATTGTTAAAAAATAAAAAATTGAAAATCTGATGTTTACAGAGATGAAAGGTAGCCACTATGAATTAAATGGTGCAATGACAACATTTTTTTTTAATTCTTGGAGAAGAGTAAAATTTAATAGGATTGATACTTTTCAATATGGAAGTAGCCCTCTTTTCAGTAACACTATTAATAGCATAAGTGCTATCAAAATATAACAGATGCAAAGTTGAAATAAGTGTATTTGCTTCTTCTTCTTTTTTATTTCTGTGTCAAGTGTGGTCTAGTGGAATGGAACATTAGGATTTTGGGTCCACCTGGGCTAGCGCCTATTCATCCACTTGGTTCCCTAATCGCTACACATTTCACATCCCCTCCTGAACTGAAAGAGAGAAGGGATTGTGGGTCCTTTCACATCCCACAGATCCCTTTGTGTGTGTGTCTCTGTGGGTGGATGCGGGTGAATTTTCATTATCTTTCCTTGTTTGTTTCCCCTTATTCGAGTTCCTGGTGATTCACTGCACCTGACCATTTAAACAATTGTTTTGAGTGACAAAGCTACACAGTGCAAGAGAAGTTTTGCATGGCACAGTTATGTGGTTAAATATAGGGGCCCCTTGGCTTCAGCTGTACATTGGATTTTTCCCCATCCTTTTGAATCCTTGCCTGAATCATATGTCATATATTTTGCAATTTCATTTCAGTTTCACGTGTTTTTTTTTTGGTATTAATCATGGATATTATCTTTCAAATAATCATAGCTAGTGAGTGGTGAAGAACACATTTTACACTGTAAGGAAAGGCAGATGCAATATGTAGCCTCTTTTTTTAATGGTAATGAAACTTTATTGAAAGGAAAGCTAAAGTGCAAACATGTAAAAAAGGAAAACCATGCCACTGAACTACAACGCTATACAATGCTTCCAGTGTTCCTTCAATCATATGGAAATAAACTACACCTAAATATGTAAAGTTAATGTTCAAAGAACTGTTCTAAACTATAACCTACTCTTTTCTCTGGAACCTTCCCCCCCCCAACCAAACGAAAAAATGAAAGCGAATGCTTGGAGCCCTCAACAGTGAATTATCCACAATTGCCACTGAACTTTCCTTGTCCTAAGTAGTTTGAGGTATAACATTGACCCTAGTAATTACCGAAGAAAGCTAAATACCAGATCTCAAATGAGACAGTCTAACTGAAGTTCAATCCAACAAAAAACAACTGTTTTTATGATAATTTGTTAACCATTTTTTTTTTTTTAAATGAGTTGATTACGAGCTTCCCCTGCTTCTCTTACTTTTTGATCTTTCTTTTTCTGAGTCTCCTTCATAATTCGATTAGCCTTCGCCTATGACAACAACAAGAAAAAGAGTTAGGATGCACATGCCTAGGTGTGAGTCTAATCTTGATGGATACACTTAATTTTATAGCTCTTATGTGCTCGTATTGCCTTCGTTAATAAAACCTATGTTGCACACACACTTCAATGTAGTCAATATGCCATGTTAGACAGTAAATTTTATGTGCAAAATCTGTGCCCCTACCTTGTCGATGCCCTGTGTCTGGGCATCTTGGACCAAAATATATGGAGCTTCCGAAAAACATGTCTAGAGCTTCCAAACATTTTATATAAATATTGTCCTATATACACACGCATATAATGTACTTGTGCTTAATTATTACTTTTGTAGTAGAATATCTAGTTATTATACAGAAAACTAAAAGTAGGATCATTATAGAAATTTTCCATAGAAAAGGCTTGAGGAAGGTCCTGGTTTTGGAGCTTGGTGACGCAAAAAATAGGTTTGAGATTTAAGTATGGCCAAGTTGCGTCTTTGATTACTATGAGAAAGAGTTAGGAGACAAATGCACACTTAGTACCCAGTAGACCATGGTTTGTACAACACATAAATGAGTCCACACAGTCAAAATTATTTATGTTTTATTTTTTCTTTTTTGAAAGTAAAATTCTATGTACATATGATTTTTTAGAATCATCCAGATCATCTTTTTTGGGAGTGAGAATAAGCTAGATCAATTGCAATTATATAGCTATTTGCATGTGGAATTGTCTGGATACTTCTGTAAGTTTGTTAGTCAAGTAGCATTATTTATTAAACAAATCACTGTTATTCCCCTGCAGTATGATGAATGCATTCTCTGAGGGACTTGTTTTGGCTGGAGAAAGTGGACTGAGCCAGCAGACACTTCTAGATGTATTGGTAGGAAGCTAGCGGCTTACAGTTTCAGAGATAGGTGCCTACTTTGCTTTTCGGCATCAGTGGGATGAATATCTGCATGGTTTCTCTGGCAGGATTTGGGTGCAATTGCTGCTCCAATGTTCAAGCTAAAAGGACCCTCAATGATCAAAAGTAGTTTTCCCCCTGCATTCCCTCTTAAGCATCAGCAGAAGGATATGAGGTTGGCTCTTTCTCTTGGAGATGAAAATGCAGTATCAATGCCTATTGCTGCAGCGTCAAATGAGGTGATTGTCTCCCATTTTCTCTTGTTATACAGAATCATGTAGTCCTACTCGGCGGATATACACCATGATAAGCTGCTGATTTTTCTAAATGTTTGCGACCTGGCTCTTATTATTATTTCCCTGGGTTGTTGATAGGATGGGCACTGCCAAGGTTGAAATGCCAACTAACATTGAGTGGTAGTGATCTTTTATTCTTTGAATTTCTTTAGGAACATCTATGTATAGGCCCGAGACCATTAAATCGGAAATTCTAGTGGGGGGATTTCCTAGTTATCTTTTATCTAATGTAGGGCCCATCCAATCAGCATTCTAAATTGCTGATCACAGGCACCACATTTATGAGGTTAGGCATTGAGTCAAAATGCAGTGAGGAAATTCTCTTATTTTTACCAATAATCTCAAGCCTTAGGTGACTGAAACATTTTTTAACCTTCACAGGCATTCAAGAAAGCTAGAAGCTTGGGGCTAGGGGACCATGACTTTTCTGCTGTATATGAAGTAGTGAAGACGTCCAAGTAAGATACGAGGCATGCATTGATAAATACTGAAGGTATTGCAATGAACAAGACTGCAACTGTGATGCTTGTTAATAAGCCAGGTTGAGGCTCTATTTATGGTGGTAATATTGATGGTAATATTGAATGTAAATCCTGTTAGAATTACTATGAATGAGATTGTGCTATGGAAACCCTATCAGCAAAATTTTATGGATATATTGCTTGATCAGATGCCTTTTGAGTAACAAATAGGATGGTCCTGCTTGTGATACAAAGTAATTGCTGCAATATGGATGACTGTCAAATTGCTACATGAAACCCATGCAAAGAGAACGGAGTGGCAAATATCATTCTCAAATTTTCATATATCACCTTGAGCACGCACATCACATATTCTTGATGGTGCATGTGGATGTAAATACTGCAAGTGATTCGAAATTCTATTCATAGTGACATGTCATACCATTCTCCATTCTTAAATTCTCAAAAATCTCAACATCCTAAGTGTGTCGGGTATTTTGAAAATTGGGCTCTTGCCCATCCGACAAAGTGAGTTGGGATGGTACTAACTTTAGTGTTGTGACAGTGTAAATACACTTTTATCCTTTTATGGGAAGGAGTTCATATTTTGTATGGTCTCTTTTTTTGAAACATTGACGACTTAGATTCCATAGAATAAGAAAGTCCTACAAGAGGTTTGAGTATAGGAGAATTATACTCAAAACAAAAAGAAAAACAAGAAGCAAGAGAAAAGAAAGGAAAGATATAAGATACACCCAAAATCACCCACACCAAAAACAAAGTGTGTCCAACCCCCTAGCTTCCAGAGTTTTGTGGGTTCATTTTACCGCATCTACAGAATCAAATCTGGGGTGTTTGGAAACCCAATTTTTGGGATTTTTACTTCAGATCTAGGTGGATACAACCTTTCTGCACTTTAAACCTACATCTACGTAGTCACTCCTGCATCTACTTCAATCCATCAAGATTGGTTAGGCCCCCAAATTTGATGGGGCCCATTTTTGGTCATTTTTTTGTGTCCTTCACTCCTCGACTGACAGTTCGTTCTTAGATTATCCTAGGCTACAGATCACATGGCAAGTATGTCTCATCTTTTATCGTCCATTTCTCCATGTTCTCTTGGCCATGTTAAGTTAGCTAATGGCTCATTTACAGATATTGTTGGTCATGGAACTATTCCTTTATCCTCTACTCTCAATTTGTCTTTTGTGTTTCATATTTCTCATTTATCTCAAAATCTTTTTTTCTGTTAGTTCCCTTACTCGGTCCTTGAACTGTTCTATGATTTTTTATCTTACTCATTGTGTGTTCTAGGATCTGGCCACGAAACAGACGATTGGTGGCGGATGTGAGTCCAAGGGCTTGTACTTCTTCAATTCTCAGGCTGGATCTCAATTTGAAGATTGCTCCTCTTTATCCTAGGATGTGTGGTGGTGGCATTGTCTCGTAGGACACCCCTTGAATAAAGTTTTGAAATGTTAAGTTCCATCCATCTTTTAATAATTTTGAGTGTGAAAAACTGAAAATTGCCAATATGGTAAACATCATAGACCATCGTTCTTTGTTTCTTCCAATAAGGATAATTTCACTTTTCTTTCTTTAATTCACTCTGATGTCTGGTTGTCTCATGCTGTTTTCGTATTGACTTTCGTTATTTTGTTACTTTTATTGATTTTCACTCTTGCATGACTTGGGTTTATGTTATGAAAAACAAATTTGAGATTTTTTATCACGTCCGTCACTTTTATTAATGGGTAAAAAATCAATTTGATGTTTCAATTAAAATTTTATGGGATTCAGTCTCAAACTACTTACTCTCATACACCTTAGCTGAACAATTTTACTGAAAGAAAGAACTGTCATTTTCTTTAGGTAGCATCCTCTTTAATTTTCACTATGCATGTAATTAAATTGTATTGGTCTGAACCTGTTTTAACTATTTATTATTTAATTAATCGCATCCCAACCCGTGTCTTGTACAATAAAAGCTCCCATTAACATTATTTCTCCACATACATGTTTCACTATTCCCCTGCATGTATTTGGTTGTGTTTTTCTTATTCATTTGTTTCCAATGATAAGCTTTCAAAAAGATCTGTGAAATGTTTCTCTCTTGGCTACTCATCCTCACAAAAAGGTTATAAATGTCTTGACCCTATTAGTGGAAGGCTGTTTGTTTCTATGGATGTTTTTTTTTTTAAAATCTTTCCTATTTTGACAAAAATCCATCCAACTGTCCATCCCCTCTCATTGTTCCTATCCTCCCAGATGATGTTCTTCCTCAAGAACCTTCTAGGTCCATCATTGTATATGAACAGAGGAAGCACAAGCCCTCAGCCTCACATGACACTATTTCATCTCCGATTGATGGCCAAGATTGTTTTACCATTGACTTAGACCTTTGTACTCTACGGAAGGTAATCCTACATATATTGAGCATTTTTTTGGTTGTTTTGTGTCATATTAATTTGTCTCCATGTCCCTTGATTAGTTGCCAAAGGCTTTATACAAACTTATGGAATTGATTATCATGAGACATTTTCTCTTGTTGTCAAGCTCACGTTTGTGCGTTTATTGATCTCCATTGCTACCACACATCAATAGTCTCTCTATTAGCTGGATGTCAAGAACACATTTTTACATCATGATTTACGGGAAGAAATATATATATACTCCTCCTCCTGGTTTTGTTAAGGGGGAACAAGGATTGGTTTACAAGCTCAAAAATGTTATTTATGGTCTTAAACAATCTCCATGGGTTTTTAGTTTAACAAGTTCATCAATATTTGCAATATGAGTTTTCTCGATGTCAAGCAGATCATTTTGTATTTATTTATCTCATTGACACTATCATTATGCTTCTCGTTGTGTATGCTGATAATATTGTCCTCATTGAGAACAATGGACAGACCATAGGTGCTTTGAAGCAATATCTTTAATAGTCTTTTAGTATTAAAAATTTGGAGTTGTTTTGAAGCAATATTTTCTCTTGAGATTGCGGTTGCTCATGTAAAGGACTATTCCTATTCAAATGCAAAAATGCCCTTGATCTATTGAAAGAACTGGCTATTCTAGATGTAGACCTACCGACTCTCATTGATATCAACATCAAACTCTCGACAACTAATGGTACTCCCTGGGAGGGCCCAACATTGTATCAGAAATTGATGGAAATGCTCATATATCTTAATGTTGAACCTCATTTTGGTTGGGCTTGTTCTATAAGCACTAGTGTCAATTTGTTGCTGGCGACTATTTCAATGTTGATTGGATCAGGCTCTAGATATTGCCGGTCACTACTCGCTATTGTATTTTCCTAGGCGCTCATCTCGTCTATTGGTAAAGCAAGAAGCAGAATATAGTCACATGTTCAAGAATGGAGGTTGAATATTGTGCAATGTCTAACACGACTTGTGAATTACTCTTGCTTCAACAATTCTTGACTAAAATAACTTTTTCATCCTTAAAGTCATTGCTAATGTTTTGTGAGAAACATACAACCATCAACATTACTTCCAATCCTATTTTTTATTAGTGAAAAAACATACTAAAATTGATTGTCATTTTTTTACTCACCACATCTCCGCCAGTCATATCATTACTGCTTATTTTAAGTCCGAAGATCAACTTGCTGATATACTTACCACTGTTTCTTATTCACAACTTGATGATGCTTTGTACAAGTTGGACTTGATCAAAATCTAAGCACTAGAGGGAGGAGTGTTGTCATTATTTAAATAGTCCTTTATGAAAAAGAGTTCATTTCTTTGTATAGTTTCATAGTCTCTTATATTTATAAGAATTGACTTTGCCTTTTTTGGTTGTATCCTGCATAGAACCCTGTACACCATATTATTACAATCGAAGACGGATCAATTTCTTTCATTATTTCTCCTTTTTCCATTATTTCCTCCATCATTCAGAACCCATGCTACTGGAGATTTCACTTTCTTTTCTACCCAAAATAGTATCAGTGCAATTATCCATTTTTATTTTTTGAGAAAAAAAAAGAAGAGAAAATTTTGGAACTGCCTTGAATGGGGTTCACCCTGTTCAGTTAATAGAGAGTAGATCATAAACTGTGTTGCCAGGATTCATAAGAGTGACTTAAAACATTTGTTCCATGGGAAAGAAGGTTTGAATGTACATCAAATGATAATGCAGAGACCAATATCAAAATGGACCTTTTTTTTTTCCCTTCCTTTTTAATGGTAACTTGAATAGATCATTTAGAGAGTAAAAAAGATAATGGATTCTTTCCCAACTGTACTTCAGGTCCGCGTTTGGTATCTGCTTCTATTGTTAGTTTGTCACTGCATGGAGAGAGAATAACTTACTTTTTAAAAATATGATGACGGATAACTCTAAGGCCCTCACCTTTCTAACGAAGATGTTGGATAAAACTACGGTGCACGTAGACCCTCCGCAAGTCAGACACCTCTACTTCCTGAGTCAGAGTGTACTACTTGAGAAACAATAACTTTATCATATAAGATTCAAATTTTTTTATTCCTGATATTTTAACTCTGCACCAAATTTTAGAAAGTTCCCTTTGAAAACTTGACACTAATTTTAGATATCGACAAATATTTTAAACCTTGCTAATTAAGTGTTGGTGAGGGTTATGTGGGAACATCAAACTGCTATTATTCAAATCATCGCTTTATAGATACTTATTCCTCGTCCCCCTGGTATTCATCTGTCATCATAGATAAACCGGAGAAAGTATTATCATATAGATGGTAAGGTTTTGAGTTTGTACTTTTGATATGGGATTTTTTTTTTTTTTTTCTAGCTTTTGATGAAACAAAGGAGTGGCAAGGGTGAGAAAGTAACCAGAGAAGTTGGATTTTGATGGAACAAAGTTTTCTTTAAATATTAACATGGGTAATATATTTGTTGATGAGATATGTAGAAAACAATGGGTGAATAAAATTTGAGTCTAATTTTATTATTTTAGTTTTGTGGTTTAGACTTTGAAAATTTGATCGCTATAAACCATTGTTTTTTTCATAACCCATGATTAAAATTGAGTTTCTCTTGAATTATTTCATTCATGAAATCATTAATTCTCTATCTAGTCCACCTAATCACGTGGGGCCCAATTCATAATAAATGTATAATTTCCTCATTGAAAATATATGCCCCAATCTCCCTAGAGCTCTATAATATAATATGTACTTCGAGATTTACAAACAATTGCATGGGCATGGATGGGGTCACCTAACTGTTCAATGGTGCTAATCTGGGTCTAAAACTGTACAGGGGAGATTTATATTCACTAATCACTGGATTTTCTATATAATATAGTCTCAGTGAAAAACTTTTCTACCGAGTTATTTCAATACTGATATTTTCCCAAATGAAAAAAAAAATCAAGAAGTAAAATGTTCTTTTAGAAATTTGATAAAAGTGACATGGAGCCCAAATTTCGGCAAAGATGATCAAATCTTTTTTTTTACTTGTGATAGCGAAGTATGTGTATGGTATTGACTCAACAAGACTAATCCTTAGAGGTCCACACTGCCATTGCCCATACAACTGACCTGAATAAATCAAGTGGTAGCATCAAGAAGACAAGAATCAATTCAAGATATAAAGGAACAAAACCCATGTCAAGGACCACCCGCCAAAATGACCAAACTTTGGCTGATATGTTGGACACTTTTCTTTTTGGAAAAAAAATCTAAAATGGATGAAATGTTTGCTAATTATTCTCTCTTAAAACGGAAATGTCAGTTTCATGCAACATTTAGAAGTCAAAATATAATTAATGGGTCACTTATTTAAGATTATTAAGAGTGAATGACTTCAGAGTTTATCGACATGAGATGTGGACATGTTCATTGAAGTCTTTGGCTGATGAGTTAAAGAGCAATAATGGATTAATGAGCTGAGTCATTGTTAGGGATGAGAACAATTCTTGTCAATGCATAGAAATGACTTTTAGTTGTCTTTTACATGAGTAACATTTTTTTAATAGAATTGATTTGATCATCATACTTTATTGTAATCAGTTTTTTTTTTTTTCCAATTTGTTTTTCATTTTATTATAATAAATCAAATTAATTTATCACAAGATTTTTTTATAACCAACATCTCCTGTCATCTTAGAGCACCCGACTAATCGACGAGGCATGTGCAAGTTTCCCAATCCATACACGGGCAATTTTATGGGAGTGACCCTTTGAGATGGAATATAAATGGAACTCAAGACTGGGTTCGTAACTATCATTTCAATGCCTTTGAGTTATTTATCATAACAAAATGAATGATAAAATAAAAATAATGTTTGATTTTGAGAAGTGATTGGTGCACTAACACTTTTGCCTTTGATGTAATAAAAATGAGTGAATATCTATTTTGTCTATTTTTTTCAATCTTTCTTTTCCCTTATTTAGATAAAATAGATATTTCACTCATTTTTTGTACACGAAGGGTAAAAGCCTTAGGTGCACCAATCAATTTCTTTAATTTTAATAATGTCAGGTGCAATTACGTGACCAAATTTCTCTTTTAGTCAAATTCAATTTGAATTTATCGTCACCCATCATTCTCTTTCTCCATCTCCGTTAGCATTGGAGAAATTTCCATTTTATTTCTAATAGTGTACAGTTCATCAAGTACTAGTGAACCGATAACACACCGTTATGCCTTAATATGTTTTGCATATTGGTACACCGTTACTTGATGAACGGTACACTGATAAGAGTAAAATGAGAATTTCATTTCATCCCGTGTCTCCTAACAAATTTTGCTCGTGTTAGGATGGGCGTCCATTTTCAATCTATTGGTCATAAGAAAAAGTTTTATGCCCACATGGGAGTAGTTCAACTGATTAACCTCCCATCTCAAGAAGTGAGAAGTGCTAAGTTCAAGCCCCCATGACCTAACTTTACCAACCTTAAGGGTAATGGATATTATCCGTGGGTGTTTTACGCTAGGTTTCCCGCAGTTTCAAACACGTAAATTAAAAAAAAAAAAAAGAATAAGTTTTTATTTAAATACTTTTATTTTTTTGAAAGGCATTTAAGTACTTTTATTAATTTACTTGTACTTTCTTTTTATTAATATAATAAACTTTTGTTACAGCTAAATAAATAAATTTGATAGTTAACTGGAAAGATCCATTTTAATAGTCTATTTTATATATATATGTAGTGAGGTTAATATGTTTTAAATTCTCATTTTATTATTATTTATACTGTATAACGTCATTAGATTCCCTATTGTCAATAAGCGAGTTGAGATTACTGGCCTAATTAATACTTAGTTTAACTAAATGGTAATATTTGGACAGTTGGGGTTAATTGCTCTCATGGCAGCATAGGTAGTTAGGTACATTTGAGTAAGAGCAATAAATTTGACAAATGACAGACATCGTAAGTCTAACACGACAAAAACATGCATCTTTCAAGGTCGAATCTTTACAAAATTACAATTTACATCCATATTTACTTATGGGAGATTTTAATGCTAGGTTCTCATTAATTAGATTGTCTTTTCTTAAAAAAAACATGAGCTATAAAAAGTTATAAATTTCAAAATATTAAATTGAAGTATAAGGGGTATAAATATCGGTAAATCGATATCTCGGCTTCTGATATATTGGATATTGACCGATATCTTTATCTCTCCTCTTATTTTTTTTTAAATATCAGTCTTTTTATTTTTTTTAATTAAAAATAGACTCCTTTTAAAAAAAAAGAAAAAATACCAATATTGGCCGGTTCCAAGCTCGAGAAGGATTTTTTTTTAAATGCCAATATTATTGATATTGGTGATATCATTATATATCGGCCGATATTGCCCATATGAACAGTGTACGGTTGATACATATCGCATCGGCCGATATGTATCATGCGTAAAAAATTGATACATATCATCCGATACGATATCTATTAGCCGATATTTAAACCCTTGAAAGTACTATCGTTGATCTAATCTTATTCTTCCCATCTAAACACAAAAATATTCAAGATCAAATGGAGAAAAAAAGACCCAGAAAAAAGAGGAAAAAAAAAAATCTATGCGTGAAAGAAAGTGTAAAAATGGAGAAAATGGTATCGAGTAAAGTGGTGAAGAAATGGACATTAGTTGTAAAAACCGACCCATATGATTTAGCTAGGCCTAATAAGTAGGGGTGAAACTTAGGCCTAATAAGTGAGTTGTGTTTTACATTTTTAAAATTAGAGTTAGGTTGGGTTGAAGAAAAAAATTCAAATTAAATTTGAGTCACGATGGGTTAAGTATTTTTAATTTGACTCGACTTGACTTGATCCGACCCATTCAAAAAATTGAATATAGCACTCAGGTTGAGTCGGACAACACTCAGAGTCGGATCAACAATTTGGTTAGATTGAGTTGAGCAATTAGATAAGCAATTCGATTCAAGTTAGATCGAGTTCAATAATTTTTTATATAAATTGAATTAGATTTATAAAAACCACCCAATTCAACTCATTCGAGTTTCAGCCTTACTAAGAAGTATTTATCTCAAGCGCACTTGGAGATTTCCATGTATCCAATTGTACATGGAAAGCCATTTTAGTGCTAGCATTGCATGTGGGCTTCTTTTTCGAATTGCTATCCATTCCTCTCCATGTTTCCAATCATACATGGGAAATGGGAATGCCATTTTAGTGCATGCATTGCATGTGGGCTTCTTTTTCCCGTTGCTATGTTGTCTTATCCCTTTGCACATATCAATAATTTGAATCAGACTGGATTGAGCAATTCGAATCAATAATTCAGTCATATCAATAATTTGGGTTAAGTTGGATTGAACAATTCAAATTAATAATTTAGGTTGGTCGGATTCAATGATTTTTTATATGTACTGGATTGGATTTGTTAAAACTATGCATGGGAATGTCATTTTAGTGTTTGCATTACATGTGGGTTTCTTTTTCCAATTCCTAACCATTCCTCTGTGTATGTTATCTTATCCTTTTGTACTGATCAACAGTTTGGATCAGATTAGATTAAGCAATTTGGATGAATAATTCATATTGGATTGAATCAAGTTTAATAATTTTTTACATAAATTAGATTGAATTTATTAAAATCCGATTCGATCCATCTGAATTTCAGCTCTATCTTTGTAAAGTAAAAAGCACGTGGTATGTGCCACAGGAGATCTGGCCATGGAGATTTCCATGTATCCAGCCATACATGGGAATGTCATTTCAGTGCTTTCATTGCATGTGGGCTTCTTTTTCCAATTGCTATCCATTCCTCTGTGTATGTTATCTTATCCCTTAGTATCTCTTTATTTAAAGCAAAGGAAAGGATGCAAGTTAAAGAAGAATGTGACATTTTATGATTAAAAATCAATAGAAGGGGCCCAACACCTGACCATTTCCCCTGTTTAGTTTCTTTGAGTTTAATACCTTATGGGTCTTGTTAGGATTTGTGCCTCGATTTAGAGTCTTATTTTTATAATAGAAGTTCTTAATTTTGAATTAGGAAATCTTCTATTTATCTCTCCCTCTCCTATCTCCTCTGAATTTTGCTATTTTCGTTTGGATTGAATTTGTTAAAATAGAAATGGTCTCAAATTGGAAAATCTATTGTATTAGGAAACCTTCTCGTGTCTATAAAAATAAGAGAGGGTTTCCTTAAAGGGTGTACCAAATTCATGAAAAATTTGTGAGAGAGATCAAGTGAGGGAGATTTCGGAATTTTGTAATCATTTTGATTAGTGAAAGTTTTGTTTTTGGATTTTTATTGAATTCTTCCATCTCATATCATAAAGATATCCACATAGTATGATCGGTTGAAAAAAAATGGTCTCAGGATCGGCACTGATCAAAATGTATAGGCGTCTCACCTGTGTTAGAACAAGAAATAATTTTAACCTAATTAGTCTTGGGACATGTGCAAGTCTCTCAATCTCCAATACACCAAGTAAACAACTACGGAGAATGGTCCGTTGAGATTGAGCGTTAATCGAATTCAAAACTCCGTTTCTTGAAGCAGACACCTTGACCATCGAGCCGATATTTTGATTGGCGTTTAGTTAACAAGATCATAGAGGCCGGCCGCCTTCAAAACTATAACAAACACAGTGGCTTCTTTCAGATAAATTCAAAAGATAGAGATCAGTTTAGAATAAGACTAATGACATGTCGTTTTTAGTTAATGGATAGGATAATAACAGGAAGAAGATAACGATGATGACTTCTAATAGTAAATTAAAAAGATGATTAGGGTATTGATCAGCCTAACTTCTTTTCCAACGACAAAATGATTTCTTTTCAAGTAACAGAAACTAGGGTTTGCAAATGAGAAGACTTTAGGCAGAGAAGCCAACGGTGGATGACGAAAGAAGGAAGCATGAATAATTCACTATATAATTCAATACTGTTTAATGTAACCAAGACTTGTCACTGTCAGCGTAACTCCCTCATCTACTTCTACAGTGCACCGGGTAGGGTGCCAAATGTTTGATACGGATCACTTTCTTTGCGTTGACTTAGAATATATAATTTTTTAATAAAAATTATTTGATTTACTCTTTTTTTTAAAAAAATAAATAAATTTATACATGTGGGACTCACTCGATATAATATTATTGTGCATTTTAATCTTACTTTTATGATCATGGATGGTTGGTATTAAGTTTCATCTCCAATGTTAATAGAATATTAAAGATCTAAGATTCTTTTGATGAAGAGTTAATTGAGTATTTTATCGGTTACAGGAGTGGGAAAAAGATACACAAGCGTATTTTGTTAAAAAAAACACCAATATCCCTATCAATTTCTATAAAATAACATGCAGATTTGGTGTTCTTTCTCAATCATAGAAGATGCTCGTATAGACTTATATATATAGAGAAAAATATAATGAATGACAAATAAAATCCTGTAACTATCGGAAATTCAAGGCATGCAACTCGCAATCAAAAAGGAGTAAATCAAGGGCATGTAACTCCAAATCAAAATAAGGAAATCGGGCTAATCAACTATAAAATCTAACTATAGCCTAACATCTAACAATTTCATTGAAATTTTTTTTTTTTTTTAGTCCTTCAAATTTGTAGTTTGCACATTGATCTCTCAATAAGAAAATTCTGAATCTTTTGTACATAGTCAAGTCAAGAATCTTTTCCAATTTTCTTCTCAACAAAGTCGTCATTATAGTTAAAAATCTATTTATTTGAAATTTGCTTCTCAACATAATGACTTGTGATATGGGTTGGATTGTTGATACTAAAAAATAGTCTATTATTGATACTTTAGCATCTAATATAAAGAAAATGAAATAAATGTTATGTATATTAACTATCATCATCATCTAAGTCATGTATTATATTCATTTGATCATTTAGATTTGACATCTATAATTAAAATTTCAAATTGTTTTTCAAGTGTCAACTACTTATCAATTGATCACATGCTACAGTACAAATACTTACCATATTTGCTATAAGTTCTAATAGAAATTCATTTAAATACTTATTATTAAAGGTTGACATATAAAAAATTTATTCATTAGAAGTAAGGGAGTTATAGAAATTAAAGTGAGGATTATAGATGCTCTATCAACTTTTACGGGATTGCTCTAATAGAAATAAAATAATTGAACGCAAGTCATCGACAAATTTCAAATATCCTCTTCATAATTGACTAGTCAAGTAACAATACCCCCTCCTTTTTTCCTTGAGGCCATCCTTGAGTTGCCTTAACCGGAATTCGAACACCACACCTATTATCTATTTTTACACCAATTGTTACACATTTGACTAATATGTTGAAAGCTTCAAAATCAATAAAATACATGGAGTCAAATTAGACATTAAAGAAAAATAATAAATTATCGAATTATTGATCAAATTTTACCTTTACTCAATCCACTCCTCTCCCTCTTCCTCTGTTCCCATGAAAAGAAACGTTAAGTCCTACCGTTCTTTGCTTGTGTTATTTTAGTTTAATAATTAGACATGGATTACTCTCAAAGCCTGTAATAGAACAAAATAAAATCCATATTTAATTTTGAATAATTATCAAACAAAAATAAAATTACATTTAAAAATTCAACTTCTTTTTTGTTGGTATCTCCACAGTTTATTTGCATGAGTCGTGAATTTTGTCCCTCAAAATGTAGGTGCAAGTTGGGTGAACCAAGCTTTTCATTAGTACCATTATACTAGTTAAATTAGACTCCATAGTAACTTTAAAGGGTTGGTGTATTAGTCAAAAATTCATCTTCCCAAACAGGAGTCCTGAATTCAAATTTCATTTCACTCTAAAAGGTCTTAGTGTATGTAGGTGTAGAAGCTTGAACACGTCCTTATTCGAGGTGCTCTAAAAGACCCTAGACACCTCGATAAAAAAAAAAAAAAAATTATGATTTTGATTGTTTGTATTATCTCATTTATCATTTAAAATAGAAAAATAAAATATACATACATATAATGTAGCAATCTATAGAGCTGATTTGGTTGGAAATCTAGAAAAAAAAAAATCATTAAAAACTAAGAAACCCACCAACACATCATTTTCTAAATAGCACAACAAAATGCCATTTTTAAAAGAATTTTGTTTAAGACTGAAAGTAAATTATATAAAAATGTTGAGTTCTAGAAGATCCACCTGTTAAAGCCAGTACATCCATAATATAAAATTATACTCATTTGCTGCTTCATCTGATGTGCTAAGAGGACCAATATCACTGTACTGTATGTACCTTAAGTTTTCCAAATAATTTATATCCACTAGAATAATATTACCAATCAATATATATATATATATATATATTTTTTTTTTTTTCCAAACTCACGTATTGAAAGCCAAACCACAAGAGTAATAATGGTAATTTGGCTGCAAAAAAATTGATAGATTTTGATGGAGGTAGAAGATGATGATCATAGAGGTCAGTGGGAGAAAACTTTTCTTTTAATTTCTATAAAAACTAATATAAGTTCGATGGATTGTATAGAAAAAATAATGGTTAAATCAAACCATAGGGCTCTCCTTGACCCACAAAATAAAAATGTAGAAAAAATAAATAATGGAGAATAGAAAAATAATATTAGAAATTAAAAATAATAAATTATAACAAAATATAAATTAGAAACAATTATTAATGAAATGGCTATTTTGTTTGTTTTAGAACTGATATTGGCCAGGGGTTTTAATATCGATCGATACGTATCATATATGTCGATATTTATATATATCATTCAATATTGATGATTTTAATTAAAAAATAATAATAATAAGATATATTTCACGGCCAAATCTGAATTTCAACTCATGATATTGACTATTTCAAATTAATGTTAGAACAAAATATTTCAATCTATCTTGACTTCACTCTAAAAGAATTATTATTATAATTGTAATTGTGAACAATTCATGGTATTAGATAATTAGTAGTAGCTTTCGCTGTGCATTTCCATATTTTTAATCAATATTTTTTTACAAAGAGGTAAGCTTATTTTAGTATAATATTAAAAAATACAGGGACCGCTTTATTTGTAAACGGCCTCAAATGCACATGGCTTCAGTGAAGGGGTGAAGTTGGCAATTTGATACGACACTCGAACCTCTGCATCTTCTAGAAGGGTTGACGTTGTACAATTCTATAAAACGTTTTTTTTTTTTTTTCCCATATTTCATTCTTCCATAAATTATATAATTTTAAAAATATCCTTTTATTAGATTGATTCTCATAAATAAAATATATTTAATAATAAATTTTAATTTTAAAAGCTAAAAATTAATTTAATTTAATGAATTTTATTTGGCCGTCCGGGTTCTAAACGGCTCTCTCCCCCTTCTAGAAGAAACAGCAGAACATGACACTAGTACATTACATTAAAAGGTCTGTAACCACTATACATTATTTTATTTTATTTTATTCTTGTAAAGAAGGATAAGAATTGAATTGGACCAAGGACCCCTCCACATGAAAGAATACATCATTCATCCCCATCTAATTCCAAACTCCTTTTGAGGGTCCCATCCTTCAACTATTAAACTCCATAAAAATAGTAATAAAATAAATAAAATGGATAATGGGTCTACTTAAAGCCCATGAGCCTCACTCCCACTCCATTCCTCCCACACATCACATGACCCATCATCATCTCACTCTATTTCCCAAATCCAATACAAGAGAAGAGAGAATTTTCAAAAGGAAGGAGGACAAGTGTAGTGTGATTGATACAAATGAAGGAAGAAGAGGATGATCAGCCTCACAGTATAATTCCGGGCTTGCCGGACGAAATTGCCCTCGATTGCCTCGTCCGAGTCCCGTACCGATTTCACTCAGTTCTGAAATCGGTCTGCCGCGGGTGGAACCGTTTGCTGGGTCACTCCGAGTTTTATCAGCAAAGGGAGGTAGCCCACAGAGCAGAGGCCTTCGTCTGTCTTGTGCAGGCAGTTGTGGCTTCCGTAACGACGGAGCCGGCTCAACTCACCGAGTCGGAGAAGGAAAAGCGACCAGTTCAACACTACTGCCCGCCCGTTTATGGACTTACCGTGTACAGCCTCAGAGAGGACACGTGGCGAAGGATGCCCAACCCGGAGGCTCTCCCTGCCGGCATCCCAATGTTCTGCCAGTGCGTGGCAGTGGGGGCAAAGCTGGTTCTGATCGGCGGGTGGGACCCGAAGACACTTGACTCAGTGGCTGACGTGTACGTGTGGGATTTCGTGCGCGGGGGTGGCTGGCGCCGTGGCGCGCCCATGTCCGTTGCCCGGTCCTTCTTCGCCTGCGCGGCCGTAGGGTTTTCCGTCTACGTGGCCGGCGGGCACGACAACCAGAAGAACGCGCTTCGGTCTGCTGAGGTGTACGACGTGGATACCGACACGTGGCTGGAGATCCCACCGATGGCCGACGAGCGGGACGAGTGCCAGGGGCTTGTGGACCAGTCCGGCCGGTTCTGGGTCGTGAGCGGGTACGGCACGGACCAGCAGGGGAGGTTTGACCAGGCGGCCGAGTGCTTCGACCCGGTTCATGGATCGTGGACCAGGGTCGATGGGATCTGGCCCTTTCCCAACTCCAGCCCAAGGGGCTCTTGTTCGGAAATGTCCAGAAAGGACAACGAATTTTTAAAATTACAACGGTGTCCTGGGAAGATTACCAAAATACCCTCCGCCCCTGTTTTGTTTCCCTCCTCGTGGTTTGTCGGCAGTACTAGGGGCGCCGCCAGTAATGGTGGTAACGGCAACAACAGCCATCAGGGCCTAAGAGAGTATGATCCGAGGGACAAGAGCTGGAAAACTACGGTCCCGATGCCGGACACCGTGTGTTCTTCTCCATCCGCGACCATCATAAGAGACGGGTCTTCGATGGATCGGATTTTCGTGATCGGTTCAGGCGAGGTCGACGGTGGACCTCACCGCCAACGGGCGTGTGTATTGGATACCAGAAGCAGAAAGTGGAGCGACGTCGATACACCGGCTGAATTTTCTGGTTTTGTTTACTCTGCTTCTTCAATTTGTGTTTGAGGTAGTGTAATTTTTAGTCTTTTAAACGACTGTACTACACAAGTGTGTGAAATGTGAATAGAAGAAGAGGATAGAAATAATATATGTTTATTAGGATATGATCAATATTATTATTATATATTTGTTTTATTTTTGAGAATTATTTGATCCAATCTGACCTGTTTAATAAAAGGTTTGATTGAATTCAAACTGTTTAATATATGGTTACATTCGACTCGAATCCATTTATAATTAGATTTACTTCATTTATTTCACCATTATAACATATATGTTTAATAGATTTAGTCATACAAGATTTATTCATTTATTTAAAAAGACAAATTTTGTTGTGAATCTCACTATAAAAGTTTTTTTAATCAAATAAAATAAGTAACTTACTTTAAATTTAAAATAAATCTTAATCAATATAATCTATTTGACAAGTTGCTTTTAAGAGAAGTTAGATTTTCATTCACTGAAGAGATAAAAGTCCAAAAAATAGAGAAACATACAAAACGTCCACAGTCCAGATAAGACAAACTAAAACGACTAATAGGGTAAAAAACAACAGAGAGAATTATTCAAGTCACCCGTAGTTTAATGGGTTCTCCCTCCCTCCTTATGAAGATCATGATCTAACTTGGTGTGTCCAGTGAGGATTTTATACTGATTATCATGCATTTTTCCATATTTAAATTAAAAAAAAATTTATTCAAAATCATTTATTTTAAAAGTATTTTTTATGAAAGTGGGAATAAATTATTAAAAAAGAGGACTTTTCTATTGAGAAGCAACTAAAAAACAAGATGTCTGGTGTGACAATTTCTCATTGATCTACATTTTTATGAATTTCTGCATCTGATGGAAAAGTATTTGCTAGCTATCTACAGATGATCCAGATTCCCTTACATTGGATGACTAAGATCATAGATTAATTGATTAAGATTGTTTTTGTCATCTACAATATGCACAAAGCCCAGTAATCTATCTGTTGGGCTTGTTTTCAAAGTGATGGGCCGGTGCTTCTAGGCCCATCTGTTTAAATATTTAAATTGTCCCTGGCCCAAGTGCCAATCTAGCAAATTCATTGTCCTTTTACAATGCTGAGAATATATCTATCCAGGATTGCAAATCTCGGCCGATACACACAGTATCGGCCGTACTAGCGAGATCATCGACTGATACACATTTATACAGTCAAGATTTGTTGAAAAAAATTAGGAGAGAAAGATATCGGCCAAGATCTGAGATACCGAGATGCCAATATCTTGCTATGGGTTATTTTTTGACCCCTGGTCCTATCTATTATGAACTTAAGATTTGGGCCTTTAATCCTGGCCAAGGCCCTGCTCCTTGCTAGAGTTTCTAATCTTTCAAAATTTCTGAAAATAAAAGGGGAAAAACTTAGATATAGAACTTCTATTGTAAACTTTGAGGAAGAATAATAATAATGATAACAATAATTAAGGTTTAGAGTGAAGGAAGAGATTTCTCAAAATCTGATATTTGTTGACCAATATAAAAAATGAACTAGATTTTTTAAATATGAAGTTCCCTCCATCTTTAATAAGTGTGTTTTTGTTTCCACGAAGTTTTCTTAGAAAATTTGGTTTTATTTGGAAAATTATATTTTCCTATTTGTCTGCACAATTTTTTCTATGAATCTAGATTCTCAGGTGGTTAGGTTTTCTTGAATTAGTAGTCCAACAACTTTCCCATACTGACCGGTGAAAAAATGTTTTTTTGGAAAAAATTGTGCTGTACACCTTTAGTCCTTCAGAGGTTATTTATCTATTTCTTTGAGAGAAGCAATTCTAAAAAAAGAAAATTATACTTGGGTTGAACTCATTTCATCCAACAAGCTATATAAAATTCGACCTTCTGTTACACTGTGATGAAGTTTTGTTGTTTGTGTCGAAATCTTTATTTTTGTTGAAAATGAACTAAATCATTGTTTTTCCAAGAAAATGAATTCTTTAGAAAAGAGAGAAATGCCTCATTTTTTTGCTCTTGAGAAGAGCTCCTATTTCATTGAAGGAGACAGTAGATTCCCATTTTCCATACTCTTCATTTTCCACAACTAGAAAATGACAAAAATTATTTAATAATAGTGAGTACCTATTTGTTCCTATAAAAGTTTTAATTTTTCATACATATACAATTAATTTGATGTGTGCATATATTAGTATAAGAAAAACAATTTTGCAAAAAGAAAATGTTTGGGTTCGATTTATGGCATCCAACTAGTGCGTGCTATAAAATCTTGTCTTCTGTGTTTGGTTGTGAAAATCTTACGTTTTCTTTATTTGTTGTCTTTGTTTTTAATTATAATGAACGAAGAGTTTCTTGATGAGTAAGGAAACCTCTCTCATTTCCTCATTAAATTTTTCTCTCCATCATGGAAATTGATTCTTTAGAAAAAGAGGGAAAGGTCTTTCTTTTGTGTTTTCAGTAAAAAGTCATTATTTCGCTGAAGAAGAGAGAATGGTCTCATTTGTCAGTCAGTATATGTGCTATATAAATGAGTCTCTGGTTATAATCTTTTACAGCAACGGTACTGTAATTATTAACCCTTAGGAGTTTAGTTTGATGGTTAATTTCCATCTTTGTTTGTAGGAGGTCTTGAGATCAAACCCCCTTAATACAAAAAGGGTCACTCTTTGGGAGGTTTACACATACTCCAAACAGCTCAAGTCGACTTTAATAAATTGTTTAAACATGAGAATGTTTGGAGTCCACCCCAAATTTAGGAGAGGAGAAGAGTTAGTTTAATATAAATTTCAATTTTTTTTTACATTTTTTGTGTTTTGATTTTTTCTCTTTGTTGGGTCCAGGGGTCAAAAAAAGGCCCGAGATATCTCATATCAGCCGAGATATTTCAGGTTTTTTACGCTCGATATATCTTAGCCAATATGAGATGAACAAAAAAAAAAATAGAGAAAAAAAATCGTCCAATATTGGTCCAAAAATGGTGGACCCAAATCTCGACGTCTCGGTCGAGATCTCGGTCCACTGTTTTTTGGACCCCTGGTTGGGTCGAAATATGAGATGCTAGCTTTAAACATTACTAAAAAATTGAAAGGTAGCTCTACTTGGCTTTCGATGATCCCATACTTGATCAAAATATCCAAGGCTTATAATTTTTTAAATCCTTGCCCCTAGGCTCGTTTTGGAAGATCTTCACATGCAGGAAGGACTTGCAAGGCCAGGTCGGAAAAACCCGATTCCAGGTCCAACTGAAAGGCCCAATTTATCTAGCCCAACTGAAGCCCTTCGGCTTAGGCACTTTTGATGTTGGGCTTGGGGTTTACGTGGATCATGTCATCGAATTTTTGTACGGATACTATTAAGTAGTAAATCATATACTTCTACTTGATATGTAAAATATATTAAAATTGGGTTTCCTGGTATTCTTGAGCTGAACTACGTAAGGGCTTTCAACATGGGTTTAGGCGTTTACAACAGCCCAGCCTGATATTGAACCAGAGTACCAGACACAATCGTTTGGGTCCAGAAAAGCCCAACCTGAACTACGATGAGCTTTAACCCAAAGTTTTGGAACTTTTTTTATGCAACTTCAAGATGGCCCGGAAAGTTATTTTGGTTAAACCCAGGGGTCAAAATATCGGCCGATACTGTGCGTATCGGCCGATATAATTCGGATTTTCAGCCACCGAATTATATCGGCCGATACGTATAGTATCGGCCGTACAAAAAAAAAATCCGGCTGATATGACCGATTTTTTGACCGAATTATCGGTCATCATATCGGCCGAATTTTAAAAATTTGGTTTTTTGTTTTTTTTTTTAAAAGCTTTTTTTTATAATAAATATCGGCCGAGATGACCCATATATCGGTCCAAATTTGGGCCGAAACGGCCATTTTTTTCAAAAAACAGTAAAACTCAGGCCTGGGCCCAACTCAAGTCCGGCGATATTTTGCCGATATATCACACGATATCTCATGTCCGATATATCGGACGAGATCTCAGAAGAGATCTCACCTGTCAACCAATTTCTCCCCGTCACATCTCTATGTACAGCGGACTGCAGGATTCGGCTGGTACGGCATGCGTGAATATTTTATTATTATTTTTAAATCTGAAAAATCGACCCGGTCCAATTTTTTTCTATAAATACCATTTTCCTACATCTCAAATTTCACACCTTATTTTCAAGGAGAAAACCAGATTTTACTATTTATCTTCCCAAAAAAAATTCACTCTTCATTACTTGATTTAACTAAGTTCTAAACGACCCGGATTTGATTGAAACCGAACTATCCAGATCGTTCAAAGGTTTCTTCATTTATAGATCTGCTGATCTTGTAAGTTTTGTAATTTATTTCGATTTATTTGTATTTTATTTTAATTTTTTTAGCCAAAAATGACATAAAAGTGTTATAAAAAGTTAAAAAATGCTTGAAGTTAAATAAGATATGTAGTAAATAAAGATTTATATAGGTATTATAATTTTTTTCCATCTGAATGTATCTGTAGTTATTTTTTATGTACTTTGTTAGTTACTTTTTTTTTTCATTTATTTATTCCTTTTTGTTAAATATTTCAACATAAAATAGCATAAATGAAAAAAAAAGTTAGAAAATGATAATACCTATAAAATAATAGATGAAATTTTTTCGTTTGGTCTTAGTTACTGTTACTAACATGTCAAAATTTACAACAACATTTTTTACATTCACTTACTCTTTATTTTAATTATTTCATCATTAACTATGAATTATGACATATAAATGTTAGTAAATGGTAAAACCTATAAAATAATACATGAAATTTTTTTATTTGCTGTTATTTACTGTATACTAACTTCTTTTACAGGGATGTAATTTTTTCCTTTTATTTTCTTTCTTTTTGTAATTATTTCATTATTATCTATGGACTATGACATATAAATGTTAGAAAATGGTAAAACCTATAAAATAAGACATGAAATTTTTTTATTTGCTGTTATTTAATGTATACTAACGTCTTTTACAGGGATGAAATTTTTCCTTTTATTTACTTTCTTTTTGTATTTATTTCAATATTATTTATGGACTATGACATATAAATGTTAGAAAATGGTAAAACCTATAAAATAATACATGAATTTTTTTTATTTGCTGTTATTTAATGTATACTAACGTCTTTTACAGGGATGCAATTTTTTCCTTTTATTTTCTTTCTTTTTGTAATTATTTCATTATTAACTATGGATTATGACATATAAATGTTAGTAAATGGTAAAACCTATAAAATAATAAATGAATTCTTATTTGCTGTTATTTTTTTATTATAATTAAAAATGTATGACATTTGTGTGGTTATCAGTTCAAGTAATTAGGACCCCATTAGTTTCATTTTCTAATATTTTTCTACATTATTATGTAATTTTCAATCATTTTATTATTTATTTATTTTTATTTCTATAATTTCATAGCTTAAAATAACACTCATTGACTAAGAAAATAAATTATGAAATTATTTCTACAAATTTTCCTCATTTATATCCTTTTACTTGTAATTTTCACCATTTCATTACTATTTATATAATTTCCCGCTATCGTAACTTCAAAACTATATTAGAAGATGTAAATGTCCGATATTTTATGAAAAAATTACATATTCAATAAGCTCATAATTATCTGCATTTACTGTAATTTTTTTGGAATTTTTTTTAAAAAAAAAAAAACGGGCAGGAGAGAGAAAAAGTTCGGCCGATATGAAAAATCGGCCGGGATATCGGCCCGGCCGATTTTTCTACCCCTGGTTAAACCCAAAGACACAATACAATGGTATGGATCCCAACAGCATACAACAAACATAAGCAAGATTTGAAATTACATGACGTGTAGCTTAGTGGTCGTTGGCATGAGGTTTGCTCCCTCATGTCCAGGGGTCAAAGCCTGGTACTATCACCTGATTTATCCGAATCGGCTGTGTGTGCATTGACGGCCCAGGCGCATATTTCGTTCATTGGATTTTAGCCTATGATTCGTTGGCATATCAAAAGATAATATTTTGGATTTTTGACATAGGCCTAAGATCCAATATTAGTCATATTGGTTGGCGAGGGCTGATTAAATTAATAAATTTTAACAAATAACTTCGAAATTGGTCCAATTTGAATAAATAATCATGTTAATATTACTATAAAGTATTTATTTTGATAAATTTCTATTTAGAATGTTTTGAGTTTTAAGGACAACCAATATATTGTTGGGTTTTGGGCTCTGGGCCTATTATTACATGATACATAGTGGACATTTTTTCTGAAGAAAAAAAACTACGATTTCAGTGATCAGAGAGAAATACAGTACCTAAATACTAAATATCTGGGCCCATTACTAAATACAAACATTACAAAATCAAGGCCCAAAACCCAGACGCTGGATTTGTAACTCAATAATCACCAAACAGAATACTAGTACAACCATATAATCTTAGCTTTCTATACTATTATTCAAGAGGACATAAGGTGGAGCTCAACAGAAGCAATCAACTCAGATGCACTTCAAAGTATCGTGACGAAGGCGGGTAACCGGGATAGCCATTAGATGATGGGCCCTTTGCACAATGAGCCCAGCTTTCTCATTCATGTCCAACTCGCTGGGCAACATGCCATTAGGAAGCTCCCAATTGAAGCAATGCGCAAACTGGGCCAAAAATAGTTGGACCGCTATGTTGCCCAGTGGAAGTCCTGGGCAGAGACGGCGACCTGATCCGAAAGGCAGCAGTTTGTAATAGTGTCCACTTGCATTGATGCTGGACCCTTTGAACCTCTCCGGTCGAAATTCTTCGGGTTCTGGCCATGTTATTGGGTTTCTTCCGATGGCCCATGCGTTAACGAAGGCCCGGGTTCCTTTCGGTATAAAGTATCCATCAATGGTGCAATCTCGTGTGGCTACATGGGGGATTAGAAGTGGGACAACTGGATGTAGCCTCATTGCTTCTTTCACCACCATGTCCAAGTACTCCAACTTCGGCAAGTCGGACTCGTTTACCATTCTGTCTTCTCCGACTACTCGAAGTAGCTCTTCTTGAAGCTTTTTCATCACCCTTGGTTGTTTAATGAGCTCGGACATTGTCCACTCTACTGTGGCTGCAGATGTATCCGTCGAGCCTATGACCATATCCTGTATTGGAAAATAAAATGAATATATTCCTTGTTAATCCAAGAGATTGGATTTCACCTAAAGAAAGAAAAAAAAGGACTGCAACAGAAGGTCCGGCCCATTGAACTTGGATTGGATATGGACCGGATAGTGGAAGACTTCCCATGTCCAGCCCGAGTTTTGCTCATGTAGCCAAGTTGTATATTGGGTGTCCAATCCAAAAGACTAACATGTTAGGTGGAGTGACACAAGTCTTTTATAAAACTTTAAATATCTCTCTATACTTCCAATATGAGACTCGTTCACAGCCTCAACAATCTCCCTGTCGAACGAGACCAACATCCCGTCTGCCTAGGGGTTCTCCTAAGTCCACATGAGGTAGCCCGAGACTTGATTTTGATACCTAGTCCAAAAGACTAGCCTCTTAGGTGGAATGACCCAAGTCTTTAATAAAGACCTATATCTCCCTCTATACTTCCAATATGGGGCTCATTCCTCAACATTGAGCATCTAACAAACGTCTCAAAGGCCCTAAGTTTTATCCACTGAACCAGACAGTTCTAAACTCCGACAGGCAACTTTTACGTATAATGAGAAATGAGAAAATAAACTTTTGTGTGTTAATTCTTTCTTAAAAATAATTTTTTTAAATAAATTATATTATTAATATTTTCTCAAAAAAATCAATTTCTATCTAATTTTATTTAGAAGTTAGAGATATTATGGTTGAAACTCGAGTCGGGTCAAGTCGGGTTTTAATAGACTCAATCTAGTCCGTGTCAAAATGTATTGAACTCGACCTAGCCCAACCTGAATTACTGATCCGATATACTCAACACATCCGAATTTCTGACTCGAGTCAACCCTAGTGTTGCTTTATAACTTTAGTGCACGTAAGTCGAGTCAAGTTACGTGAGGTAGGGATAGGGTCGGACTTATTTTATATTTCTCAATGCAACCTGACTCGAATTTCAGTTGGGTTTTTATTTTCCCAACTCCTCCTGACCCAAAATATACAAATGTATAACCCAAATCTTTTGATTTCTCGAATCGGATCATGCGGTCAAGTTAAAATCCGATCCCAAGTTTTACCCCGTAGATTTACACTTACCAAGATGATTGCTTTGAGGTTGGTTTTATCGAGTTGAACCCCGTTGCCTCGAGACTCCATCAGGGCCAACATGATATCAACAAAATCCTTGTTCTTCTCCTCCTTCCCCCTATTCTGTATATGTTCGTCGATCACCTTCTCAAAGAAATCATCAAACACCTTGCTCACCGCTTTCATGTCGCGCCGTATCCCTTGAAGGTCCAACGGCGCGAGGAAGGGAATGAATTCAGCTATATTGAAAGCCCCGGCCAACCTCATCGATTCGTCGATCACTTCCTTAAACCTTCTCGTCTTGTCCAGTTCATCATCCGTGTACTTCCTCCCGAACAACATCCGGCAAGACACATTTGCAATGGAAGATCCGACCAACGTAGTCAGATCAACCACACCGCCGGTCTTCGCCATCTCCTCCAGCGTGTGCACTGCAACACCCAACTCTTCTCTCCTCAAATGCCCAAACGATTCGATCTTTGCGGTTGTAAGCAGCTCAGCGGTGGAGATCCGGCGAATGTTACGCCAGTAGGGGCCGTATTCGGTGAAAGCAATAGCCTTCTGCCCGTAGAAAAGATACTTTCCCGTGTCGGTCAACGGTCTGCTGGCAAAGATGGAATCATGGGTCTTGAGAATCTTTTCTGCGGCTTGAGGGGAGGTGATGACGACGGCAGGGTGAAGCCCAAGTCGCAAGTACATGATGGGCCCATAGTCTTCGGCCAGTTTGCTGAAAGTTTGATGTGGGAGTGGGCCTAACAGGTGAAGGTTACCCAAAATGGGAAGGCCAATCGGGCCTGGCGGCAGCGGCAACCTCTGCTTTCGCCTCCATCTACGGCCAAAAACTGCCAGTAGAAGCAGTGGAAGGGAGAAGAGAAAGAAGAGAATAGCAGGAGAAGCCATGGAAGGAAGAGGTGTGGAAAAGCTCTAAGGGCAGCCGGTATGGTGTGGTATGGTGTGCCCAATTATGCTGTCTATGCCATATAATTTAACTATCCATGCAATTAAATAATATTTCTTTTGATGATACGACTGATTATAATTTTTAGCCAACTTCGCCATATGGTATAGTGTTAACTAGAATAGTTACTTTTTAATATTTTATTACTATTTTTTTATATACATTTTTTTAACAAATTTAAAAGAAAATAAATATAAAGACATTACATATTTTTTCACAAGTAATTAAATAAGTTAACAAAATATACATATTTTCTTACAAGTAATTAAACAAATTAAAAAATATACATATTTTCTCACAAGAAATTAAATAAATTAAAAAGACATACATATTTGTGATGCTAGAAATATAAACTATACGCTGGAAAGAGAAAACAAAAAAAAAATCAAAAACTATATACAGACGCGTGTATATATATATATAAGGAGAGAGAAAGAAAAGTAGGAGAGAATTACTTTTGGCTGGCTGCCCTTGTGTTACGTGTGGCCAGCCATTAAACAAACTTTGATGTGGGCTCCACTGATGGCCATCACCACACTTTAAATACATTGTGGCCATATGTGAAATTAGCTGGCCAAACACTTCCCATATGTCATATAGCAGATGGGAGATGTGACGTGTAAAATTTAAGAGAAAAATAATGGAGAAAGAGATTTTTTCTTTTTTTTATTAATTTACTTGTGAGAAAGCCTAAAACCCCTGCATACTGCCCTTATGATACACAACGTTAGGTTACGGGGGCTCAAACTTGATACCTCTCACTTTTTGAAGCGGGAGGTTAACCAGATGATGAGCAGAAAGGGAACATTACTGTGATGTGAACTGTGAAGCAAATCCAGTACTTGTATTTTCGGTAATTTGGAAAAAAATCCTTTGAATAGAATTTCCATATACATTGAACGATTAAAAAGATACTGCACACTTTTAAAAAATATTAAATAAATTTAATCATAAGTTCATTATCAACCCGTAAGAACAAAAGATCTTTGTTCGAGTCTACTTGTTTGGTCGAATTTGAACAAATGAACACTAATTAATTATTACTCGTTACTTTTTAAAAGAATAAAAAAATGGTAAAATGTAAAAATGATCATCAATAAGATTTGAATCCGGGTTATTTATATGAATAACAAGTTTCTTTATCATTAAACTATAATAACTTCTATATTTTATTTAGAATCTCATAAAATAATATATAAAAGAAAACGACGAGCGTTGCATATAAGCGTTTGGTGAAAAAAAAGTCTCAATAAACATATGAAACACGGTTCATATTGGTATTTAAAAAAAAAAATCCATATCGAGTGTGGGCCCTGTAATACCCTGACCCAAGATTAAGGATAATTGTGTTATTTGTATTAATTAATTGTGTTTTGATCCGTTAATCATGAAGATTACGGATTGAGATTTTTAGAAATCCAGAATCGGCCCAATTAGAGCTCGATAGCTCACAAATCCAACTCATTTAAGTTGGAAGGGCAAAATGGTAATTTACTATAAATATTATTATTCGGTGATTTAATTAGTGATTATTATTAAAATATATTGTTTGAAATAATTGGGTTGTCAAAGCTATGCATTGGTAGTGATCTTTAATGATGAATTCATAGGACCTTTTAGTCTATGCTTTTGATTTTCAGAAATACTTATAAATGTAACCGTGGAAGTTCCCTATTTATGAAAATAATTGCTTTAAATAATTATAAAAGTCATAAAATTTCAGAAAAATAACCAGTATTTAATCTGTATTTTAACCAATTAGTTTATTTAACGGATTTACAAAATAAGATTTAAAAAATACTTAAACAAATACTGTATTTTTGAAAAAAATCGACCTATGTGTCATTTTTGCCTAAATCGAACGATTTCGAAAGTGTATTTTCTCCAGATATCAACAGTGTTTATTATTTTTAAGACCCGACATTTTAGATTAGATGGATTAATTTAGTTAAACCATGTTTATATCTAATAAATGAAGATAAAAGTTTAAAAATGAAAATATTATAAAAAAAATCATCCTTGCATATGACGCTTAAAGCCTCAAGCATGAGCCGTAGGCTTGTATGCATATGATAATGCCATATAGCTAGCCAACTGGTGGCCATACAAGGCATTTGCTTTGTTATAAAAGGGAGAGAAGTGAGGAAAGAAAAAAAAAAAAACCTAAAAACTAACTCCTCTCCACGTCCCTTCCTTTCTTTTGTTTTCTTTTACTGCATTCAATGTCCAGCTAAGCTTTGAGGTGAGTTTTTATTTTTATATTTATTTTAATCTACGATTTTAGTTGGATTTTTAAGTGAAATATATATATATATATATATATATTTTTATTTATTTTAATCTACAATTTTAGTTGGATTTTTAAGTGAAATATATATATATATATATATTTAAAATGAAACGTTATATTTTTTGAAATTGTTTGTTTTTAACTTAAAATGTGTTATCTTATTTTATTTTATGAAATAATGTGAAGTATTATTATGATTTGATTATTTCGATTTGTTTAATTAAAACTTGAAATAAGTTTCAATATAATTTTATTTACTACAAAGTTTTTTTAAGGTCTTTTATTGTATTTTAATTAATTAAATTGTTTATATTAAACTTAGGTTGGGAACAATATTTTAAAATGAAATAACAGTAACGTGAGATCTTTTATTTTGGGAATCTTATCTTAGTTTCGTTATGTTGTTTAATTATTATTCTATCTTTGGTATTCAAAGTGATTGGAATTTTGATTTAAATTCAGTTTTTTATTTCCATTTAATACTTTAGATTTTCTATTACTCTAAACATTAAAGGTCATTCTGTCAATTAAGATTTTATATAAAAGTATTACTTATTATGAAATTTATCAGATTATGCAAATATCCATCTTAAGTGGGTTAAGTGGGCTTTAATTAAACCTAGCTTAGTTGAGTTTGTATTAGTAGTTTATTTATACATCTAAGTTAGTTATAATATAAAGTATCTCGTTGACCTTGTTGTAGTTTAAATAGTTGATTTTAAACCTTATCTTGATAATGTTCTTAGAAATATATAAGAATCATTTAAAAACATATACAAAGGACTGTTTGGGAAATAAAACGTTACTTATTTTGATAAATTAAGATTTTTGTTTTAATTGTGATGATTTATTTTCAGAAGTTTGATTCTAAGTTTAAAATATAAATGATTCTAACTACTTGTGTTGATGATCGTCTAGAGACCCTTATTCTAAATTAAAAGTGATATTAACATTTTGTTGTATTATATATATATATAATGTATTCACTTCTAGGCCGATACTCTTTATCTGTGACTGACTCAACCCAATAGTTATCTGTAACTGAGCGATTTCCTTCGCCGCTAGGTAGAAAAGAAGGGTTCGAGCACTGAGTGACCTCTAGGCCTAACTCGCTATAAGAGAAGTGCCCTGAGCACCTTATACCTCTAGGCCTAACTCAATACGTCAACCTGGTCATGTCCAGAAGACAATATGAGAAGTGGCCTGAGCACCCTATTATATATTGTTGATTATTGTAACTTAAAATGTTTAGTAACTCCATTTCCCGTAGAGATTTCTGGAAAAATAGGATAGAAATATTTGAATACTATAAGTATGTGTTGCTTGTATGCTATCTATAATGACTGTAATATCCTGACCCAAATTAGTGTTTAATTATGTATATTTTTTTTACAATTAATTGTGCTTAATGGCCAGTTAATCAGAGTTATTAACGAATGGGCCTTATTTAGAGTCAAAGTTGACTCGATTCGAGTTTGGAGGCGAGTGGATCCAACTCATCAAGGGCAGTGGCAGAGTTGAAATTATCTGAACTTTCTCAAGCTAAGACCCTTAAAATAATCTGTGTGTGGAAAATAAGTGATTTGAGGTATTTACATTCTCAAATCTTATTAGTATAAAATTTTGAGTTTGAAGGATTTTATCGTCGGTCATTTTAACTTACAAAAGTGTGAATTTTGAGTTATTAGGGGTGTCCCTATTTTTATAAAATGAAAGTTTTAAATGCTATAAGAGTGTCAAAGTGTCCTGAAAATTTTTAGAAGTATTTTATCAGTCAATGTATTTAACCCAGCTGAAAAGGTAGAATTTTTATTAAGTGTTATTTTAATTTTGAAATTTTGTAGTTTTGTGATTTTATTTCTAAGTTTAGTGTATTTAAAAAGAAAAAAGAAAAAAAAAAGTAAAAGAAAGAAGAAGTGTGTTTTAATTTTGAAATAAAAAGAGTTTAAATTTTATTTTCTTGAACATTATAAGTTGTAAGGTTTCAGATCTATTTTTCTAAACTATGGTAATTAAATGGGTTTAAAATTTATTTATCTAAACTATATAAATTATAAAATTTTAACTTATTTTTAAAAAGATAAGATTTAAGCTAATAATCTACCTGTAGCTAGGCTAACTTGGAAGAGAGAGAAAAGAAAGCCACCGACTTCATGTGGAAATATAAGCACGAGTGGGAAGAGATTGAGAAAAAAAAAAAAAACCACTACCCACTTTCTGCTTCCCTCTTTCTTCATCGTTTTCCTCCTTTTTCCCTTTTTTCCCTTTTCATTTCTTCTTTTCTCTATCAGCTTCTATTCCCTCTCATATTTGGCTTTCCTTTTACTGCTGCTTCATCTTCTTCCGAACGACTGAAACTTTCTTCGCATTTGAGCTCGGGATTTCTATCAACTTCTTTATTTTTCAAGCGATTTCGACGATCAAGGTATGAAAATCCATCTATTCAAAATTTTAAGAGTTTTGGGACTGTTCTTTTTGTCGAATGAGTTGATTTCAGACTTCATTTTTAGATTTTTAGAATTAAGGGAAAAATTATCCTTTTCATTTAATTTTTAACTAACACCTTAGAAGTGATTTTTTTTTATGTGTTAAGACCTTCATGTTGCATTTTTAAACTATGATTTAGTTTAAAGTGGATTTCAAGATTTGATTTAAGTTGATTAAATAAAATTATTTAAATAATTAGTTAAAGTAATTATATTTTTAAATTTAGTAAATTAGGCCTTTAATGTATTTATTGTTTAAATTATTGAGATCGACTATCTTATTTTTAGACGGTGAAATGTTAAAAGAGTTATTAGAATTTTATAACTTTTTTCTTTTTTTTTGTTGTTTCAAGAGTCTACCTTGACGGAACTATGTTCTGTCAGTCGGACCCATCAAGTTGTCAGTCGGGTCAATTTAGGTCAATAAATAATATCTAACTCCGTCAATTATCCAATTGAAACAGTTGGACCGGTTCTCTCTTGTTCACGCAAATCGAGAAATTCATGTAACTTCGTCGATCAAGGTGAGGAGACTCAACTTAACATGTATAATGGTTATTTTTAAAACCTATTAGATTTTAGATTGAAAATGGAACCCATGGTATTTTTAAGATGGGAAAGACTAAGTGGGACACATTGGAAGTGTAGAGGGTGATAGGTTTAAGGTTTGGACAAAAGAGTAAAAAGTCCAATGATACTGTGATTTATGAAAAGGAACATGTAAATCATGTTAGGATGTGTGCATGTGATTCATGTATTAGTTACGTGAATAGGTGGTATATGTGGCCTTGATCATGCATTGAGTTTTGTATATATGTGATTATACTTGTGTTAATAAGTTTGTGCAGGTAATGAGATGAAAACATTTTAGGTTATTAAACCTAGATTTGAACCAGTGGATAGTAAGTGAAACTCCATTGTTAAACCCTCATGGAAAGGGTATATGGAGACAACATATGTGAATGGTGATTTTATATTATTTCTGTGTTTATGGATAATTGATAGATAATATACATGTTAATATATACGCACACACTTGTACATTCGGTCAAGCTCTTGCAAGATGTTGCATTCTGTCTGCCTTGACTTAATGCATTTGAGGATGAGTGGGATTCCTCGACAGGGTTGAGTGGGATACCCTGGACCTGTACAGTTGGGGTTGAGTGGGATACCCCAGTGTATTACAAGTTTCGTTGTAACCTTTTTAAATGATAGATATGATTTATTTGCTTATCATGTGTTAAACATGCATTGTATTATTAATATTATGAGTATATGCGTGGGTATGCATGGGTGTGTATGTGGAAAGGAAAGAACAAAGGATAAAGGTATGCCCTAGTGTTTTAAGTGTTTTCCTCGTAGGTCGCATTGTAAATTGATATTCTAAAAATTTGAAGGGACTTGTTAATTTGAGTGCTCTTCATTGGGCTGCAGCTCACATCCCTTACAATGCAGGTTATGTACTGGATGTGGGAAAGGAGAATCCTTCTGCGATGCTTAGGAGTTGGAATCTAATGCTGTTCGAGGGTAGGATTTATTCTTGTTTAGTTTCATATAAAAATTATGTAAATTTTAGGTGATTATGTCACTTGTGACATAGAGGCTTTATGTATAAGTCATATATGTGTAATATGATAATATGTTGTATAATTGATTGTATTATGATGTGTATTTTGGATTTTTAGAGTGCCAGTCGACGGGTACATGGAAATTGTCGACGGTTTGAGCAGATTACCATCAGTCGACTAATACAGGAGAATTTATGTTAGATGTCTTTTCAATGTGCCCCTTTGGGGACTTGATGTTTTAGGACGCGAGTATTGTCCACACAAGCGTGTGCGAATGTTTCTATGGGCTTAGGGAACCGCATGAGAGGCCCATGGATTTTTGATAATTGGATTTGTCTTTTTTAAAAAAAAAAATTAGTCACGTTCTGGGCCCGCTTCTAGGGTCGGGGTGTGACAATGACTGATTATTGATTGTATATCTGTTTGCATATTTGACAGATATCTTGATACCACACATTTTCGGTGAGAAGACTTAACACTGCAGTAGGAGTAAATCAGGTTAATAGGGATCTAGTGCAATGAGTAGTTTTAAGGATTTGTTTTGATAAACCCACTTATATGCCTAGACATGATACACTATTGTGAAAAGTGCTTATGGATAATTGTGATGTTGATCACATATGATGATGCTTATGAGTTGTGATGTTATTAATACTGCTTCGACGTACCATTTACTATTGAACCATTGCTGAGCTTGTGTGTGTCAATTTACGTCTACTGGACCAAGTGGGTCAGTTACTGAGCTTGTGTGTATCAGTACCGGTTTTGGGTGGAGTGGAGATGTACTTGCAAAAAGTATTTTGACCGTGTCGGGACTTAATACTAATGGTCTCAGCGTAATATCTAAGTGTTACGGTGGATGTCAGCAGTTATGAAATTATGATGAAATTTTGGACATGATAAAACTATTATGTTGATAATATTGATTTTGACTAACCTGATGTTCAATAAATTGCATTGTTATGTTCTTTTCACTGGGCTAGTTATCTTATACAACTCACATTTCAAGAGATGTACCCGAGGAGGAGTAACCTCCATATCAAGCTTAGGATGGATAAGCTATTGTGGTTTCATGGGATTCCCACGGACAGGAATTTCTTTATTGTTGACTTTTGGTTCATTTGAACCATATGTTTTGTAAAGTACCTCATATGGTACTTATTGTGTTAATCATGTATGAACCACTATGTTACCGTTAGTAACTCTGATAGGATTGAAGGATATCTTTTTATGATGGAAATATTTCTTTATATGATATGTGCTTGTAAATAGGTAGACATATGGTACATGTTTAAGTCCACGTGAGAAGAGCACGTGTGACATTTCTATGATATGGTTTTTATTTCTGGGCCTAACCTCTGATCCAATCCAGTTAGAAATCTTTGACATTAGTTTACAAAAAAACAAAAAACAAAAAACAAAAATTAGTAGCGTTTCAGCCCACCTCCAGGTCGGAGCATTACAGGCCCAGCCAATATCGGATAACTATCGGCCGATATTTGGTGTTTTTTTATTTTCAGAATTTTTTTGTCTAAAAAGCCTAATTGAACTAAGAAAAAAGACCGATATTAAAAAAAAAAAAGATGAGAAATAAAGATATCGGCCACATTTCTTAGATGTGGTTAATTGACTTAATTCCATGTAAATCTTTGATAACATGATTCACGTAAATATGAAATCCAAAGGTCATATATTTCAATATAATATAGAATTGGTCATCCAAAGGTCATATATTTCAATATAATATAGAATTGGTCTTTATTTATAAATGAACATGTTTCATCAAAGCCCATAAGCTATGAATATAATTATAATAAACATTTTCACTACATCAGTCAATTTTTGATGGGTTGCTGCAATTCTGGGTTAAGATTTTAAATACAAGTGTATTTGGATAGATGCTATTTTGAATTATAATTTTCGAAGGTGGTTACGTGACTTACTTGTAGAGAATTTTACTCGACTAATCTTTCTGAATATATACACTTTTCTACACACGTATAAGATTCAAGTGATAAAGAGTATAATTAATTTTATATATTATTGTTTAGTTATCTAATGATGAATAATCAAGTGAGATTATTAAAATCATTTAACTGGTTACATCCCGTCCAAGCCTGGCCTAACTATAAGGCAAGTCAAGCCTGGGCCTTATGCCCCCATTTAAAAAAGGCCTCACTCCTATTTTGATTGTATAGTGGACCGAATAGAATTGAGAGACAGAGCATGTGAAAAAGGGGAAAAGACTAAAGCATGTTAGGTTCAGCCTAACTATAAAGCAAGTTAGGCATGGGCCTTAGGCCCCCATTTGAAAAAGGCTACACTCCTACTTTAATTGTATGGTGGAGTGGATGGGATTGAGAGGCATGCATGTAGAAAAAAGGACATGTCTAAGCCTGTTTGGCTTAGATGAAAAATGGTAAAACCATTTACAATGGGAGGAAATGCAAAACATTCAATTTTTGAGGGATTTGTCAAGAGTTTTTTTTTTTTTTTTGAATTATGATAAGATATTTGGTAATAAATACTCTACAATTGAAATGAGACTAGTTTTAGTAGAGATATTCATCGAGAGTTAGGACATAGTTTTAGAAAATACTGATCTCCAATTTTGATCATACACCTAAAGGATCTTTCATCTCATAAGTGGATCAAATATTTCAAAAATTACATATGTTGGCAAAGAGATATAAGGGCTAAAAAGCTAGAAAAATTCAGTAATTTCAAGTACTCAAGAGTCAAGAGGGGTCTCTTCTGTTAATAAAATAAGCAATTGATTAAAGTACTTTAGACGAGCGGAATGTATTTCAAGGGATTCTCCTAGCCATTTCTGGCATTGTTTACATTATCTGTGGGTGTTGATTTGTGAATTTGTAGGAGTGGAATTTTGGATTATTTTGTGCTTCTTTTGGTTTAAGTTTGTGCCTATAAAATTTTATTTAATAATATATTTTCTCTTTGCAAATCATGCTGTGACTTTTAATTTAGAGATATTTGGTGAGTTGGTAGAATAGTAGAGGACATTGTAACCATTCATCAATTCTCTTATTTTCACAGTGTCATGTTCTATTGTTGTTTAACCTTTCAATTTAGTTCATTTTAATTTTTCATTAATTTAAGGACTAAATGAATTAACCATATTTGCAATTATTTTTTAGCAAAACATGAATACAAAAAATTAATTAGCAATTTTACATCTCAAAAAGTAAGAAAAAATAGATTTTATATAATTTTATTATTATATATAATTAAAATTTTAATTAATTATTACTTATAATAATATATTAAATACCAAGAAGGCCCCATTTAGATTTTTCGCCTTACGCCTCAACATGTGTCGAGCCGGCCCAGATCCCGCCTCAAGAAGTCGGAGATCACTAGTTTGAGTCCAAGCAGTGTTAACTGGAAACGTCCTATGTAGGTGTGAGACGTCTCCTATACGGATTTTAGGAGAGCTAGGCGTAAGCGCACCTGGCAACTTAACAACAGATCGTTAAGGTGGGCTCGGAGTTTCTCATAGATTTTCAAAAAAAAAAAAAAATTAAAATTATTTACTTTATTTAAACTTTAAAGTATCACGTCAATTAGTAAAATTGAAACTTATTTTTAGTGAAAAGACATTACCTTGTTAAAACAATAACTTTCTATTTAGTCTGTATCATGACAAGTATTTTTTCAAACATTATCAAGAGAAACCTTTTTTTTTTTTGTCTTTGTATTCCCATTTTATCCTCCAATGTCATTTTTAACTTAATTTTAAGATTATCATTATTTTTCAATTCTCATTTCCCTATTTTTATCTCATCTTGTAGGGCTCACAAACCCTAAGCTAACTCTCTCTTTCTCTCTCTCCAAATCCATCTTTTCATTTTATTTTATTTTAATTTTTAACATCTGATTATTTTTAATCATTATCACATTCAGCTAATCGGACATTAAAGTACTCGTAAAACAAGGTGTCTTCATTAAAATGGATATAACTTTATCATACAAACTCCGACCTTGATGATTTCGACATCATTTACCCATCTGAAATCATGGTCAAAGTCCAACATCAAAGTTTGACCGTGATTATCTGATGATCAATAGAAATTTTCAAGATATCGGAGAAGAGACTTTTGATGTACTTGATAGTCCGAATATTCATATGTAAAAACATTACGTTTACTATTTTTAGACTTAGCGGATCTTAGAACATGTAAAATAACGGGTCAAAAAATCCGAAAAAGAAAACACATATATGTAATGGGCGGTTCTCTGCCTCTCTGTAACTATAAGTTTTGGAGAAAAGAAAAAAAAAATGAAGAATTTCTTCAAAATATTCTCTCGCTGTCTCTGTCTGGTTTTTCTTGGCAAAAAATTATTTTGGATTAAGACCTTTGCAGAAAGCAAATACATTTCGAGGAAGATGCTTAAAAACCAAATATTTTCAATATTTTGGACCAGTTCTAAAATTTATAAATTATATATTTTGGATAGGTTTTTATATGCTTTAAACAAATTGTTGGATATACATTTTGGATAGATTTATGAAGATTTTAGATATGCCAGGAATTATATTTTGGATAAGTTTTGCTGATTAATTCATTTGTGTATTCATTGTATTTTATTTTTATCATTTTTATTTTAATACAAGACACTTTATTATAATTATATTCATTATAAATGTAATACAGGAGAAGGTTTACAATTAAAATTGCATTAGGGAACTACAAATAGAACAAGAGCATCGAGAAAGAAGAAGAGTTGGTATTGTTTGAGCCGGGGAAATAAATATCGGCCGATATTTACCGATATCAGACGATATTTGATATATATATATATATATCGCTAATATCGTCCGATATTGATTGTTTTAATTAAAAACAATTAAGAAAGAAATTTTTCAGCCGATATATCGGCCGAGAATGAGATTTCAACCTTGGATTTGCGCCCAATACATAATAGTAGGTTGAGAGAGGGGCTAATAGCTGAGATTTCGGTCGAGATCTCAGGTCCACCATTTTTTGGACCCCTGGTTGAGTTGAAATGTGAGATGCTAGCTTTTATACTTTACTAAAAAATTGAAAGGTAGCTCTACTTCACTTTCGATGATCCCATACTTTATCAAAATATCCAATGCTTATCAATCTAATTTTTTAAATCCTTGACCCTACTAGGCTCGTTTTGGAAGATCTTCACATGCAGGAAGGATTTGGAAGGCCAGGTCGGAAAAACCCGATTCCAGGTCCAACTGAAAGGCCCAATTTATCTAGCCCAACTGAAGCCCTTCGGCTTAGGCACTTCTAATGTTGGGCTTGGGGTTTACGTGGATCATGTCATCGAATTTTTGTATGGATACTATTAAGTAGTAAATCATATACTTCTACTTGATCTTTAAAATATATTAAAATTGGGTTTCCTGGTATTCTTGAGCTGAACTACGTAAGGGCTTTCAACATTGGTTCAGGCTTTTCCAACAGCCCAGCCTGATATTAAACCAAAAACAATCGTTTGGGTCCAGAAAAGCCCAACCTGAACTCCGATGAGCTTTAACCCAAAGTTTTGAACCTTTTTTATGCAACTTCAAGATGGTCCGGAAAGTTATTTTGGTTAAACCCAGAGACACAATTCAATGGTATGGATCCCAACAGCATACAACAAACATAAGCAAGATTTGAAATTATGGCGTGAAGCCCGGTGGGCCTTCGAGTGGGGTATGCTCCCTCATATCCTCGGATCAAATCCTGGTGCTGCCACTCTGGACCGGCTGTGTGGGCAATGGCGATGCGGACCCGGAAGATTAGTCTTGTTGGATCAATACCTCAGGGGTACCCTCGTTAGTCACAAAAAAAAAATATCGGCAAACATATGGGCCGATCTCAGTCATATATTGCTTTCATTGGATTTTAGCCTATGATTTGTTGGCTCTATAAATTAATATCAAAAGATATATAGACCATCTATCAAATCCGTTGGCTCTATAAATTAATATCAAAAGATATATAGACCATCTATCAAAATAATATATCAAAAGATGCGAGAAAATGTCAGAGTGAGATCAATATTTTGGATTTTCGACACAGGCCTAATATCCAATATTATTCATATTGGTTGGCCAGGGGGGAATTAAACTTTGACAGAGAACTTGGAAAAGGGTCCAATTTGAATAAACAATCATGTAAATATTTCTATGAAGTATTTATTTTGATAAATTTCTTTTTAGAATGTTTTGAGTTTTAAGGACAACCAACAAATTGTTTGGGTTTTGAGCTCATGGCCTATTCCATGATACACACTGGACATTTTTTTGGGGGAAAAAAAAAAGCTTTGATTTCATTTATCAGAGCAAAATACAATACCTAAATACTAAATATCTCGGCCATACTAAATACAAACATTACTAAAACAAGGCCCAAAACCCAGAAACTGGATTTGTAACTCAACAATCACCAAACAGAATACTAATACAACCATATAATCTTAGCTTTCTATACTATTATTCAAGAGGACATAAGGTGGAGCTCAACAGAAGCAATCAACTCAGATGCACTTCAAAGTATCGTGACGAAGGCGGGTAACCGGGATAGCCATTAGATGATGGGCCCTTTGCACAATGAGCCCAGCTTTCTCATTCATGTCCAACTCGCTGGGCAACATGCCATTAGGAAGCTTCCAATCGAAGCAATGCACAAACTGGGCCACAAACAGTCGGACCGCAATGTTGCCCAGTGGAAGTCCTGGGCAGAGACGGCGACCTGATCCAAAAGGCAGCAGTTCGTAATAGTGTCCACTTGCATTGATGCTGGACCCGATGAACCTCTCCGGTCGAAATTCTTCGGGTTCGGGCCATGCTGTTGGGTTTCTGCCGATGGCCCATACGTTAACAAAGGCCCGGGTTCCTTTCGGTATAAAGTATCCATCAATGGTGCAATCTTGTGTGGCTACATGGGGGATTAGAAGTGGGGCAACTGGATGTAGCCTCATTGCTTCTTTCACCACCATGTCCAAGTACTCCAACTTCGGCAAGTCGGACTCGTCTACCATTCTGTCTTCTCCGACTACTCGAAGTAGCTCTTCTTGAAGCTTCTTCATCACCCTTGGTTGTTTAATGAGCTCGGACATTGTCCACTCTACTGTTGCTGCAGATGTATCCATCGAGGCTATGACCATATCCTGTATTGAAAAATAAAATGAATATATTCGTTGTTAGTCCAAGAGATTGGATTGCACCTAAAGAAAGAAAAAAAAAGGACTGCATGAGAAGGTCCCGCCCATTGAACTAGGATTGGATATGGACCGGATAGTAGAAGCCTTCCCATGTCCAGCCCGAGTTTTGCTCATGTAGCCAAGTTGTATATTGGGTGTCCAATCCAAAAAACTAGCATGTTAGGTGGAGTGACAGAAGTCATTTATAAATTCTTAACATCCATCTACACTTCCAATAAGAGATTCGTTCGTGGCCCCAATAATTTCCCTGTTGAATGAGACTAGTCATCCCGTCTGCCTAGGTGGAGTGACCCAAATATTTTATAAAGACCTATATCTCCATCTATACTTCCAATATGGGACTCGTTCCTCAACATTGAGCCTCTAACAAATGCCTCGAAGGCCCTAAGTTTTATCCACTAAACCAGTCAGTCCTAAGCTCAGGCGGACAACTTTTACATGTAATGAGGAATGAGAAAATAAACTTTTGTGTGTATATTCTTTTTTAAAAATAATTTTTTAAAATAAATTATATTATTAATATTTTCACAAAAAAAATCAATTTCTATCTAGTTTTATTTCGAAGTTAGAGATTTTATGGTTGAAACTCGAGTCGGGTCAAATCAAGTTTTAATAAACTCAATCCATGTCAAAATTTATTGAACCCGACCTAACTCGACCTGAATTACTGATCCGATATACTCAACCCACACGAATTTCTGACTCAAGTCAATCCGAGTGTTGTTTTATAGCTTGGTGCACGTAGGTCGAATCAAATTACGTCAGGTAGGGATAGGGTTGGACTTATTTTATATTTCTCAATGCAAATCGACTCGAATTTCAATTGGATTTTTATTTTCCCAACTCTTCCTGACCCGAACTATACAAATACATAACCCAAATCCATTGATTTCTCGAATCGGGTCATAAGGGTCAAGTTAAAACCCGATCCAAATTTCACCCCTAGATATACACTCACCAAGATGATTGCTTTGAGGTTGGTTTTATCGACTTGAACCCCGTTGCCTCCAGTCTCCATCAGGGCCAACATTGTATCAACAAAATCCTTGTTCTTCTCCTCCTTCACCCTATTCTGTATATGTTCGTCGATCACCTTCTCAAAGAAATCATCAAACACCTTGCTCACCGCTTTCATGTCGCGCCGTATCCCTTGAAGGTCCAACGGCGCGAGGAAGGGAATGAATTCAGCTATATTGAAAGCCCCGGCCAACCTCATCGATTCGTCGATCACTTCCTTAAACCTTTTCGTCTTGTCCAGTTCATCATCCATGTACTTCCTCCCAAACAACATCCGGCAAGACACATTTGCAATGGAAGATCCGACCAACGTAGTCAGATCAACCATACCGCCGGTCTCAGCCATCTCCTCCAGCGTGTGCACTGCACCACCCAGCTCTTCTCTCCTCAAATGCCTGAACGATTCGATCTTTGCGGTTGTAAGCAGCTCAGCGGTGGAGATCCGGCGAATGTTACGCCAGTAGGGGCCGTATTCGGTGAAAGCAATTGCCTTCTGCCCGTAGAAAAGATACTTTCCCGTGTCGGTCAACGGTCTGCTGGCAAAGATGGAATCATGGGTCTTGAGAATCTTTTCTGCGGCTTGAGGGGAGGTGATGACTACGGCAGGGTGAAGCCCAAGTCGCAAGTACATGATGGGCCCATAGTCTTCGGCCAGTTTGCTGAAAGTTTGATGTGGGAGTGGGCCTAACAGGTGAAGGTTACCCAAAATGGGAAGGCCCATCGGGCCTGGCGGCAGCGGCAACCTCTGCTTTCGCCTCCATCTACGGCCAAAAACTGCCAGTAGAAGCAGTGGAAGGGAGAAGAGAAAGAAGAGAATGGCAAGAGAAGCCATGGAAGGAAGAGCTGTGGAAAAGCTCTAAGCACTGCAAAGAATATATATAGCAGATGGGAGAGGTGACGTGTAAAATTTGAAAGAAAAATAAAGGAAAAAGAGAATTTTTTTTTTGGAATTTACTTGTGTAAATCCAGTTTAAAATCCTCGGGATGATGTCAACTGCCCTTAAGGTACACCAGGTTAAATTATGGGAGCTCGAATTTGATACTTCTCACTTCTTAAAACAGGAGGTTAACCAATTGAGTGGCAGAAAGGGAACATTACTGTGAACTGTGAAGCAAATCCAGTACTTGTATTTTCCATAATTTGGAAAAAATCCTTTGAATAGAATTTCCATATACATTGAACGACTAATAAGATACTGCACACTTTTAAAAAATATTAAATAAATTTAATCATAAGTTCAGTATCAACCCATCAGAACAAAAAAATCTTTGGTCAAGTAATTTGAACAAATGAACACTACTTAATTATTATTCATTACTTTTTAAAAGAATGATAAAATAAAAAAAATCATCAATAAGATTTCAATCCAAGTTATTTATATGAAAAATAAGTTTCTTTACCATTAAACTATAAAAACAAGTTTCTTTACTATTAAATTATAATAACTTCTATATTTTATTTAGAATCTCATAAAATAATATATATAAAAGAAAATTACGAGCGTTGCATATAAGCGTTTGGTGAAAAAAAAGTCTCACTAAATACATGAAACACGGTTCATATTGGTATTTTAAAAAAAATCCATCTCGGGTGTGGGCCCAGCCAATATTGGATAAATATCGACCGATATTTGGTGTTTTTTTATTTTCAGATTTTTTTTAAAAAAAAGCTTGATTTGAATTAAAAAAAAAAGACCAATATAAAAAATAAAAAAGATGGGAAATAAAGATATCGGCCACAGTTCTTAGATGTGGTTAATTGACTTAATTCCATGTAAATCTTTGATAATTGATCACATGATTCACGTGAATATGAAATCCAAAGGTCATATATTTCAATATAATATAGAATTTGTCTTTATTTATAAATGAACATGTTTCATCAAAGCCCATAAGCTATGAATATAATAATAATAAACCTTTCTGCTACATCAGATCACATCAAGTTTTGGTGAGTTGCTGCAATTCTGGGTTAAGATTTTAAATACAGGTGTATTTGGATAGATGCTATTTTGAATTATAATTTTTGAAGGTAGTCAGACGTCTCATTTGTAGAGAATTTTAATCGACTAACTTTCTGAATATATGCATACGTATCAAATTCAAGTGATATAAGATATAATTAATTTTATATATTATTGTTTAGTTATCTAATGATGAATAATCAAATGAGATTATTAAAATTATTTAACTGACTACTTCTCCTCTCAAAAAATCGGAGATCACTTATTTGAGTCCAAGTAGTGTTAATGGGAAGCGTCCTGGTGTGAGATGGCTCCTCCAAAAATTTCAGAAGAGCTAGGTATAATAAACGCACCTGACAACTTAGCAACTGATCGTTGAGGTGGGGTCAGAATTTCTCATAGATATTCCTTTCCAAAGTCAAAGAAGGTTGCTGGCCATAACATGCCCTTCATAGCTGTCACATCTAAGTGTGACTTTTATGACGAATTCATTGGTCCTGTTAAATTAAAATAAAAAATATTAATATTTTAATTATAAATATATTTTTTATTTATTTAATTTAAATAACTAAAAAATGCAAGTGAGAAGAAGTTTCACATCTATCATCTACTTTATTTTATTTAAATTAAAAATTATATATGAGATTGAAATTGAAAACAATAAAATATTGGAATACTTCTTTTGATCAAATTGAAAGGTCTCATGGAATCGATTTTATGTTGAATTTAGTAAATTAAAATTAAATCTAATTCTTTTAAATTTCTATTTAATGCATTATTAACTGTTGAATTAATTATGATAAGTCAAAATATTTATCTAATAATCATGATAATCTATCTATTTATTTAATTTTTATAATCATGAAAGTTGTGGCATTTGCTAGACCTGCCCAAGATATTTTTTTTTTTAATTCTTACATCAACAATTATTTTTTTGATTTTATAGTCATTGAACTTTTAACTCAATTATGCCCCTAATTTAATCCATTTGAAAATGTTTCACAATTATTACAAAATTATGTTATAGCTTATCTTTAATAATTATATTACATTTTACAGAGAATATTTCATATATATAAAATGGTATATATGAATTCTTGATGGAATTAATTGGTAGCTCATTTAGTTAATGATTATACTTTGTAAAAGCATATGCCATGTATTGTGATTTTTTTTGCCTTCTTTTGATAACATGTATTTTTATCAACTAAAATCAAAATGAAAATATTTTTTTCTTAATGGAATTTAAACAACACGATAGAATAAAATCACGAAAATTTATTTACTAGCTGATTGTACCCAGGGGAAAAGATGTTGGCCGATATCATATCGATCGATATTTATATCAGTTTTTTAAGACCGATGTATATCGGCCAATATTATTAATATAAGTTGATTTAAATAAAAAAAAATCAATTCGGTGGTGGGCCCAGGCCTATATCGGTCCATATCGGGCCAATATCGGCCAATATTCAAAATATCAGCCGAAGTTTTCAAAAAAAAAAAATCCTTTACATATCAGCTTCCTTTTGACTTATTTATTTATTTTTAATAAATAAAATAAAATATATAAAAATATCGATATTTAAAAAAAAAAAACCGAAAGAGGAAAGAGAAATTTATCGATCGATGTATCGACTAGGCCGAATTTTATACCCCTGATTGTACCATTAATTTTTTTTATATGAGAACTTTGTATAAATCTACTAATTTTTGGCATTTTTCTTATTTCTTTGCACATTTTATTGGGCTCGAGTTGGTGAAGATACTACAATAGATTAAGTTGTAGAAGGTAATGCAAAACAACCAAAAGCAAACGAATATTTGAAATTATAAGGGTTGTTTGGTTTTAATGAGGTCTACTTATTAAACCTTAAACCTCCAATACTTTCATGCCTATTTATGAGTTCTACTTGTCAAAGTGACAAAATTTTATACTTAGTGAAGCTTAGATTATATGAATTTCATTAAAGTCAAATAAATATTTTAAATAATTTGTATTACTAAATATTTTTCATTTTATTAGTGTCAAATTGTGTTAGAATATATTTAGGATTTTGGAATATAGTAGAATTATTATGTGATTAGAATTTTAAATTTGGGTTTATCTCTATTTAAGAGATGTATTTGGTTTAGAATTAAGACAATAGTTTGAGTTTGAGTTTGAGTCGCATGACCCTATAGTCGGCTAGAGACTATAAATATATGTAATAACATAGTTCTTAATAATAATACAATACTCAATTTATTATTTCCCGAAAATTTTAGAATTCAACATTACTCTTGAAAAGGTTTATGCATTTAGATCCGAAGGCCTTCATATCCCTTAAATGTGATTAATTTGATTAGTGTCACTAAAAATATTTTCATAATTTTTTTTTTAAAAAAAAAACTTGAAGGGTGAAGGCCTTCATATTCCTTACATTTTATTAATTTTATTAGTTTTTAATCCACATGACTCACGTGGGTGAGCCAATCCAAAGGTCCCTCATTTAAATATAAAAAAAGTTTCATTCATAACCATAAACGAACGTGCTTTGATTGAGACCCATCAATTTAAAAATAATAGAAATCGAAATCAAACTATACAAATCAAATGATTAAGCATTAAACATGTTTCCCATGAAATTATGGACTCAAATCTCTATTATTGATCATCCAATACTTTAATCTATTTTTTAAGTGACTCTAAGGGCATCTCTCAGTTGTATTGCACGTTTAACAGGTCATTTAATATTAGAAAAGATATGAATAAATAATTTTTTTTATTGATTGAATATCATGTTTGGATTTAGGTTATGTCTCAATCGAAAGTTAGATTACTTATCAACAACTATGAGATCAATTCTTTCATTCTAAAATGACATAATTATTAATAACAATACAATACTCAATTTATTATTTCCTGGAAATTTTAGAATTCAACGTTACTCTTGAAAAGGTTTATGCATTTAGATCCGAAGGCCTTCATATCCCTTAAAAGTGATTAATTTGAATAGTGTCACTAAAAATATTTTCATAATTTTTTTAAAAAAAAAAACTTGAAGGGTGAAGGCCTTCATATTCCTTAGATTTTATTAATTTTATTAGTTTTTAGTCCACATGACTCACGTGGGTGAGCCAATCCAAAGGTCCCTCATTTAAATATAAAAAAAAGTTTCATTAATAACCATAATCGAACGTGTTTTGATAGACTGCACACGCTTGACGACAAAGGAAAGCATTTGCTTGTGCTATCCTTTATAATGCTTTCCTTTACCGTTTCCTAATAAAAGACATAACGGATGATCGACTGCAGCCATTCAGCACACGACGCGTGTCTCCGCTATCCCGCACGACGGTTCCGGCCTTGTCTTTTATTTGAGTATTATTTGAGAGAGGTAAGATACCACATGGGTATTGTTGCCGATTGATGGACTTTCCAAAGTTTTTTAAATTTTTGTCTAGAATCGCGGTTCACGGGCGCTCAACTTTTTTGTCTCTACCCATTTATTTTTGTCTCTACCCATTTATTTTTGAATTTTGGGATGAAATTATATACTACTTCTGTATTTTTCACTTATTTGAATGGTCTTTCATTTCATTTTTACATTCATTCAGATGAATCATTTATTAGAACGAATGACGAAGTTCATTCGAACAATATTACAGTAATGCATTCTTCCATACAAATGGCAAAGTCCATTCGTAATTCATTTGAACGATGCTACAGGAGTATTATTTAAATAATAAAATATATTTTAAAATTTTAAAATTATTTTGTAAGCATTGTCTATTTTCAAAATTTCTCAAATTCAATATTTGGACTAATTATAATAATCTGATAAAAATACTTTAAAATTTAAAGGTCTTTTGAAACTCTTAAATTTGTAAAACACAGTGTTTTACAAATAAGAGTATCCCTCGACTGTGCCGAAAACACATTTGGGAGTGTTAAAATACCTTGAAATCTTAAAGTATTTTTATCAAGTTATCGTAATTAGTCCGGAAATTCAATTTAAAAAATTTTGAAAATACATAATGTTTAAAAAAATAACGGTCTATCTTTCATATGCTGTAATGCATACTACATTACTTAAATAATAAAATATCCTTTAAAACTTTAAAGTTATTTTTTAAGCACTGTGTATTTCCAAAATTTCTCAAATTGAATATCCGGACTAATTACGATAACCTGATAAAAATACTTTAAGACTTCAAGGTTTTTTTGACAGTCCCAAATGTATTTTCGGCACAGCGAGGGATATCATTATTTTAAACCACTATGTTTTAAGCATTTCGGAATGTCAAAAGACCTTGAAGTCTTAAAGTATTTTTATCAGGCTATTGTACTCAGTCTGGATATTCAATTTGAGAAATTTTGGACATACATTGTTTAAAAAATAAAACTTTAAAGTTTTAAAAGAGATTTTATTATTTAAATAATGTACTACTGTAGCATCGTTCCGAATGAATTACGAATGGACTTCGCCATTTGTTCGGATGAATGCACTACTGTAGCATCGTTTGAATGAACTTCACCATTCGTTCGGATGAATTATTCATCCGAACGAATGCGGAAATGAACTAGCAGTTAATTCGAATGAGTGAAAAACACGGGGCATAGTGGTAATTTCACCCTAAAGTCTAAAAACGGGTAGAAAAGTTGGGTGTGTGTAAGCAGCACCGGAATCAAAATATATTCTAGAGAATGATTGACTCAAACCGTGGTATCTCCACCTTAACGGGCTAAGTTTGTCCCAGATTTGCATGTGATACACCTTACTATAAGAAGCCCGTTTGTTTCTATTATTATTACGACTAAAATCGGGTCGGGTCTCTTAAAATCCAATTTGACCTGAGTCAATAAAATATGGAACCTGACCGGACCCGAGTTTTTTATCCTAAATTCTCGATGCGACCCGATCCGAATTCTAATCCGACTTAACCCGAATTCTGACCCGACCTGCATTTGAACCCATTTTAGCCTAATTTTTGCCAGGTCGGGTCGGGTAGGATCGGGTTAACTTGAAAATTTCTCAACCCGACCCGACTCTACTCGAATTCCATGCGGTTTTTTCATCTCAACTTGACTCAACTTACATGGCCCGACCCGAGTTTCACCCCTAATTATTATGGCAATAGAGTGATGGAAAATTATTCATCTTTAATGGTTCTATGTAACTTATCGAGAGAAAGTATGGCAAATTTTAATTTAAAAAGTTTAATAATTTATAATATTTGCATTTAATCTAATTCTTCTTTTTTTTAAAAAAAAAAAATATGTGTGGAAAATTATTGGATACCCAACATAAAACTTCCATAGATGAACCCACTACCTCTAGGCCACATTAAGGTTAGGCCATGTGATCTCAAACCTGCAACCTCTCGCTTTCTGATAGGGAGGCAACCAGTTGAACTACACTCATGTAAATAATAATATTTGTGTTTAATCTAACTCTGAGTTATATTCAGAAATAAGTTCAAATTTCATACAAATCTAAATTAGGTGATAATAGATATTAAAAAAAAAGGTTGTAAATTGGTTGACAGAATCGATTCACAATAGATAATTTCTGATAAAGTGATAAGCTGAGTCCATAGTTTATCTTAGATCCATTAATCATGAACCACATATTTTCAAATTGTCACCTTTATCTATAATTGTGCTTATTTTGTCGTTAACAGAATAATATAGATAATTTATTGTACTAGTACATATTAAGAGAAAAATCATCGAGATTAAGTGTTGGAAATAAAAATGGTAGAAATCATAAAGCTTCTTGTAGTTTAAGATTTTAATTAAAGATATCATATAATAAATTGGACCTCTCAAAAAGCTCAAATGCTTTTATTGGATCCTTCTAGAAGGAAATTTTTGGTTCAATTTATTATTATTATAATAATTGTTATTATTATTATTTATTTATTTAAAGGTATGGTCTATCAAGAACCCATCCTGCTAACCCATACTGCTAAGTCTAGCTTTTTAGACCTACAATTCATGGCAAAAGGCTGCAAGAGAATCTAAGACATGTGCCCCATTTAGGATTACATGTGGGCATGATTAATCTCACGTCCAACTAATGTGATCCACCGGTAAAAGTAACAATAATTAATAACTTTATTTCTAATAAAATTTAGACGTGAAGTTAATTTTCATTAAAAAAAAAAAAACCCTCTTAGACAACTCTAGATTAGTCTCCTTCACGAGATTCATGAAATTGAGAAGCTTTAAATTCAAATTTATTAAAAAAATTCTGGAGATATCAAGTTTGAGCTCTCATGATTTAAATTAGTATACTTTAAATGTAGTGAATATCATTCGTAAAATTTTTATATTGAACTTCTTATTATTTTTCATAAATAAATTTAAAAAAAAATTCTTTGAATTATTATTGATTTGACAAGTGTACTTTGATAAAGGGCAAGCCGCATGAGGCTATCCATGTCAACATTCTTCTATTTAGTTGATATTGAATAATTTAAAGCATTTTTCATCTGATGATCTAAAAAAATGATTTAAGCCTTTCTTAAATAATGAAATTTGTAGTGAATGATACCATCTAATGTGAACAAGTTCTTCTTTTCGTCAACTTACTTGAATCAATAAATTTGTTAATTCTTTTAATTTTTTTTGTGATCAATGTGACGAGATGTCTTACCAATATTTGAATAGAGGATATTTTAGTTCGATTAACTTTTGATGTATGTACAAACCTCTCAATCTCACATACACTGAGTAAGCAATTATAGAGAGTGAGCTAGAGAGATGTTGAATGTGAATCAAACTCAAGACGTGTCATAAAGCTTAAGTTTGCTAATTATTTTATTAAAAGAGGAAAACTGACCTTTCTATAAGATAATAGGCCATTTGTAAAGGACAAATCCTGGAAAGTTTTCTTTACTGGAAAATAATTACTTGCACAATGGTGTACGGCGAGTTACACCAAGGGCATAAGTATAGGGTCATCAAATAAAGTAGTGATGGGCGTTTTAGAAAGGTTATTCTTTAAATATTTGATCCATTAAAAATCATCCTTATTGAATGAGTAAATCCACATTTTTAAATATTATAAATTTTGAAGCATAAAAAAACAATTCAAACAGATCAATTTTTAAAGAGTTTAAAAAACTGAGTTTGATTGATTTAACGAATGTGATTTTTTACCAACTACATATTCAAAAAATGACTTTTTTTATGCACTTATCACCATTCTATTTAATAGACTTTATCTAAAAACTTGGCTTAATAGGCTGCACATCATTATGTTTGGTTGATCATCTCTTTTATTTCAAAATGAGATGTTGACCCATGCTCCAAATAAATGTAATATAAAAACTTAAGGTGCGACTTACAAACAATTGATTTTTCTGCCTCTACACATCCATTGTTTGATTTTATAGTAAAATTATCATTTTGCCCCTGCTTTTTCATTCATTCGAATAAATTGCCAGTTTATTTCGGCATTTATTCGAATGAATCACTTATTCAAATAAATGCTGCAGTGTAAATTCCACTCATTCGAATGAATAGGCTGAACAGTGTTCTGTGTTACTGATCATCCCATTTATTCGAATAAATAGTAAAAATGAGCTTCATTCCATCTCTTCATTCGAATAAACTTGCTACAGTAATACACTTATTAAATAATAATTTTTTTAAAAAAATTTAAACTTATTTTTTAAGCACCGTGTATTTCCAAAATTTCTCAAATTGAATATCCAGACTAATTACAATAACTTGATTAAAATATTTTAAGACTTTAAGGTCTTTTGACACTCCCAAATGCTTAAGACACAGTATTTTACAAATAAGAGTATCCATCGGCTGTGTCGAAAATACATTTGGGAGTGTCAAAAGACCTTAAAGTGTTAAAGTATTTTTATTAGGTTATCGTAATTAGTCCGGATATTCAATTTGAGAAATTTTGGAAATACACAGTGCTTAAAAAATAACTTTAAAGTTTTAAAGGAGATTTTATTATTTAACTAATGCACTGTGTATTTCTAAAATTTCTCAAATTCAATATCCGGACTAATTACTTTAACCGATAAAAATACTTTAACACTTCAAGGTCTTTTGATACTCCTAAATGTATTTTTGGTAAAGCGAGGGATATCCTTATTTGTAAAATACTGTGTTTTAAGCATTTGGGTGTCAAAAGACCTTGAACTCTTAAAGTATTTTTATCAGGTTATTATAATTAGTCTGGATATTCAATTTGAGAAATTTTGGAAATAGACAGAGCTTAAAAAATAACTTTAAAGTTTTAAAGGAGATTTTATTATTTAACGCACTGTGCATTTCCAAAATTTCTCAAATTGAATATCCGGACTAATTACGATAACTTGATAAAAATACTTTAACACTTTAAGGTCTTTTGACACTCCCAAATCTGTTTTCGGTACAGCCGAGAGATACCCTTATTTATAAAATACTATGTTTTAAGCATTTGGGAGTGTCAAAAAACCTTTAAGTCATAAAGTATTTTTATCAGGTTATTGTAATTAGTCTGTATATTCAATTTAAGAAATTTTGGAAATACACAGTGCTTAAAAAATAAGTTTAAAATTTTAAAAGAAATTTTATTATTTAAATAAATATCCTAATGTATAGAATGAAGCTCATTTTTATTACTATTCATTCGAATAAATCATCCATTCATTCGAATGAATGGGCTGAACAGTAACACGGAACACTGTTCAGTCCATTCATTCGAATGAATGGAATTTATACTGCGGCATTCATTCGAATGAATGCCGAAATGAACGGGCAATTCATCCGAATGAATGAAAAACGTAGGGACAAAATAATAATTTCACCATAAAATTAAAAAACGGGTGTGTAGAGGCAGAAAAATCAGGTGTCTATAACTCGCGCCAAAATTAAACTCTTTATCATATCTCATATAAGGTTGGTCTAACTCGATATCTATATTTCAAACTAGACTCTATTATAGATGTGACAAATCATTAGTGAATCTCGTGTTAAAATTTCAATGAGAATTGGTTGTGAATTTAAATATGATGTCTAAAAAAATTTGAAAGCACTATTTATTTAAAAAAACAAAGAACAAAATTCAAGCACTCTTTTATGCAGTCAATTGAAGATGAACTAGAATGCCAAGTACTGTAGGCTAGAATTTATGTCTAGAATTGATTCATTGTGAATTAGGTTTGGCACCTCCTTTGTGACCTTGTATGAACCCTAGAGGCATGTTAGTTTATGTCATTGACATCGAGAAAACTTATTTACACTTTTATCTTTATATCCATTTATAATTTGAACTTACTTTAATATATATATTTATCATCAAATTAAATTCAAATGATATGAATAATTAAGACTATAAAATTTAAAACCATGCTTTCAGATTATTCAAATTGAACCCATAAAGAATATCTTGTCTAATTTAAGAAGAATAGAGTTTGAAACCAATAGATACTCATGTAAGGAGTACACTGCATACATCTCATGTTACTCAAATTGGTCGAATGAAAGAGTTGTTGCATAACATGATCTTGTTAATTAAGAATGGGTGACTCGATTAAGGGTTTGATAATGAGGGCTAATTGGGTGTTTGAAAGAAGAAAGAGGAGCCACCTCTACTTCTCATCAGTACACATGATGGGTAATGGAAATTAACATGGATCATAATAAATAAAAAGAAACTAAATAATAATTTTACAATTAAGGAAATAAAATAAATAAAATAAAATAAAAACTAAATAAAAAATACTTTCTTTAATTTTTTTTAGTCGGTCAGGTTTTTCAATTTTTTTCGGGCCAGGTTGCATGGTCGGCCAAGTCGGATAGCCACGCGTTGTACTATATCACTTCTTGTCTTAGTGATGTTTAAAAATACGTGTTTACTTTGACCAATGAGATTGAATGATTAGAAATTGATTTTTTTAGCTCTAACTTAATCCACTTGTATTTTATCATGTCCAGTTTCAATTAAAAAGTGTCGATTTTCTAATTAATTTCAAAATAATATTTAAAATAATAATAAATAAATCAGGTCATATAATAGCTAAATGGGTCAAAATCCAACAGCTCTAGTAATACCCCGACCTTCACTTTCATATTAATGAACTCAAGAATTTGGGCTGATTTATGTGCTCAAATTTGTTCATTTTGGACAGGCTTGGACGAATTCTGAGTTGATTTCTATTGGAGGAACAACCTTAAGCAGGGGTTTAAATATTTAGAAACTGATATTTCAATCGATATAGTCGATATGGCCGGGCTCACATCTGAGATGAATTTTAATAAATGCTGATATTGTTAATATTGACCGATATATCAACCGATACAAACAATGTACAACTGATACAAATCATATCCATTTATATGTATTGGATCTAAAAGACCAATATTGATCAATACGATACATATTTCTGCAATATTTAAACCTATGAACTTAAGTGGATGTGATTGTTACAAATCTCGTTCTCGGGATATTAACTGTAATTGTTAATTGTAAGATATTTTTAAATTCTTAGATTTTTATCAGGAATTTAACGGAAAAATCTCGCAGAAAATATATTATTTAAAAAATAATAAAAATAAATGTAAAAAATAAATAATGTGTCTGGAGTTTGAAAACATAGATGATATTTCAGAAATAAAAAATATATATTTAGCCTAAGCGTTAATGGAAATTTAATGGTAAAATCTTGTGATTTTAATGGGAATTTATCGTTTCTTATGATAAAAACTTGTTTTTAACGAAAATTTATCGTTAAAAATGATAGACTCGATAAACTTGGATTTTTAACGTACAAACGTTATTTGTCGATATTTCTGTGATAAAAATGAAAATATTGTTGTATTTATTACATTAATGTGAACTGGGATGATGACTGATGAGATTGGGTTATTCCTTTAAAGAGAATAAAAACGTCTACAATAGGAAGTAAGTAGCATATTGCAAATATATCCAATCCTTCAACATGCAAGACTAATTTAAACAGGGAAAGTAGAATCAATTAAAATCACATTCAACATGAATTCTAATTGTACTCAATAATCAAATTCTTATTTGGAAGCAGGAGGGAAAAGCAACTAACAATAAAAATTATAACTAAATAAATTTAATCATTTATTATTTTAAATAGAGAACGTCTCTAAATGAAAAAAAAACAGAGAGATCATCTCTCAATGACCTCTGTTTTGAATGATCTCTTCAATTAGTTTATCCATATTGACATGAGACGACCCTCCCTCAGTTACAGCCCTTACTGCACTCTCCTTCCATTCCATGGCTTTCTTCCTCATTTTCTTCCCTTTCTCTCCTTCCATCAGTTCTCTAACAAGGCCCTCGATCTCATCCCGCTTCGACGCCAGATTGATCTCCATGCCGATGCCCCATTCCCGGCAGGCGAAGAAGCAGTTGGTTGTCTGCTCTGCAAAGCAAGGATAGCACAACATGGCCACCCCACTTAATGATATGCTTTCGATCGTCGAATTCCACCCGCAGTGCGTTAAGTACCCTCCGATCGAAGGGTGTTCCAGCACTTTCTCTTGGGGACACCAGCTCGCCAGCATGCACCTCCCCTTCGTCTCCTCCAAGAAGCTTTGCGGCAACAGCGCCGATTCGCCGGATAAGAGATCCGGTCGAATGATCCACAGGAAGGGGTGCTTGCTGTTGGCCAGCCCCCAAGCCAATTCAATCATCTGTTGGGGCGTCATGACAGCAACACTACCAAAATTCACATACAGGACTGATCGGGGCTCTCTGGAATCCAACCAATCCAAACACGTCGTGTCCTCCTTCCATAAATTCGATCCAATTGAGTAGGAAGGACTATCTGCCAATACCTGGCGATTGAGGATCGCCAACGGGCCTACCGGAAACATTCGAAGAGAGAACTTGGATCTGATTCCATCAAGCACCTCATGTTCTAACTCCTCGAACGTGTTGATAATCACACCTTTAGCCTTGGGGGCTCTGTTACTGTTCTCCAGATCGTAGTTGAGCATGATGTCGTCCAAATTCGTGGCTCTCACGAAGGTTGTGATGTCCTTGAGTCTGATGCCTTTCATCCCAGGCATCCAATCAATAGGCCTATCCAAATATCCATTCGTCAAGCAACTTTCATCTGCGATCACAACTCACTGGAAATGATCAGATACAGAGTTTTTAATTGCACAATTAATGAAAACGAATAATAAGAAATGGCGACTCTTCAATTAGAGTGGCCTACCTTTGAGTGGAACATAGCCTCTTTCGATGAGCTCGGCGTAATGAAGGTAGCCCATTAATCCGCAGGCGCTGAGAGTGTAGAAGACGTATTCAGGGATGCCCAGTTCTTCTGCAGCTTGCAGAGAAAAGCTCATCGCTCCGTCAGCAATGATACAAGTAACAGGTGGTGCACCAGGAGTGGTGTTGAGCGTCTTCAGAAGATTCAGAAATGGTGTGTGGCAGTTGTTAGAGATGGAGTGGCAGAGAGATGGGACGTCTTGGGAGCGATCTTGATCCAAAGTGGGAAGGCCGTCGGGAATGGTTTCGAATCGGAAGTCGGGGAGGCCCTTGACAGAGTCGGGTCCTCTGGATTTGAGGAGGCGGTGGTGATTGAATTCAGTGTTGACGAAGGTGATGAAGAAGCCTCTGAAGTGGAGGAGCTTGGCCAGTTGGAGAAGAGGATTGATATGGCCTTGGACGGGGAATGGAAGGAAGACAAGATGAGCCTTGTTCTCAATCTCTGCAGAAGCCATTGATGCTCAGTTACTTTAGACAGTGGTTGAGGATTTTGGGTATTGGGTAGGCTGCTCTGCTCCTGCTTCTTCCTCCAACTCAATGGGGGTTTGGTCTATTTTATACAGAAATGGAGTCCCGCCTCCAACCCACGCGACACACGTGATAAGTGATAACAACAAGCATCAATCAAAATTGTCGTGTTTTCAAATTTTTTTTTCCCCTCAATTACACTAACTCATCTTGTTTAGATCAATAAATGGGAGAGAATTGTCTTATCTTTCTACCAAAACGTCAACGTAGAGAGAGGACTGCATCTTCTCCACCAGGAAAGGAGTTCAAACTTTATTTTTTCTATCATTCTCTTCACAGTTAATCTTCATGCTCCCAATGGTCTATCCTACAATTGTGATGGTGACCAACCTTCGGTAATGGTCTTTTTATTTTTTGAACTTCTTTTTTTTCATTCCGAACTCTTAGAGCATCTAATTAAATCTTTGGAGCAAATGCAAATATCTCTATTCACACACATCGGATAAAATTAAAGGGAATGACCATTATATGTTGAGAATGAGACTTGATTCCAGAACCTCCATGGGTCATGAGGTTTTTAACTGCCAAATCAACTCTCGTGCATTCCCCATTTCATAACTTGTCTGCAGAGTACTTTTACTTTTACTAAGATGGGATTTTGGGTGATGTAAAAGTTAAAAGGAAAAATTCGGCACTTTCTAATTTATTCAAAGATAAAATTAGAAAAATTGAAAAAGTTTTCAATTTTACATATTTATGAAGTGCAAAATGTGTTGTTAGATTGGAGGTTATCTCAAAATGTTTTGTTGATCATCGTAGACCTAGTTTCAAGGTTGCACTTTGAAGATTGGAAGAGTGATAAGATATCTCTGAATAATTAGAAGAAGAAAAAAAAAATGCTTTAAGCAGTTGCGGTTATGAAGAATCACGTATATAATGGGGCACAAGAAATAGAATAAATTTGATTCTATGATATTATAGCTGCATGAACTCTCTTCACATGTTATCAAAATTACTCGTGTTAGTCTAAGCCTTTAAAATTAAATTAGAGGTTTTAAATTCGACTTCTCCTGAACTTACACGATACAAAAGACTTGAAGTGGTTTCACATATCCCTGTCATTAGTATTACATCGAATATGGAGTAGAATTACTTATGTTATAAAAACTTCACACAATCCCAAATTATTATGAGAAATTGACGCAGCGGGTAGGATCAGGTTCAAATTATAGATGAGTGACTCGGTTTAAATATAAATTTAAATGGATAAAAGGGGATTTAATAAAATAAAATAAATGGAATGAAAGCATTTAAACGGGTCAAATGGGTGTTTAAACGGTGTTCTCTCATCTTTTCATCTACCAGGGCAACTTCTATGCTTCTCCTAACGCCTTCATATAGGTATAAAATTGCCGTCTTTACTTTGTCTGGCCCAGGCTATGGGTTTCTCTTTTGTACATTTTTGGACTTCTTATTTTCTGAATGAAATTTACTAACCATCATTCAAAAAAAAAAAAAAATTACCGTCTTTAGCACACTGCTTTAAGAGATAACTTCAATTGATGAACCTATTTTTTTAAATTCTCTTACACATTTTTATTCCACCATTTTGACAAACATGATCTCTAAAAATATGGTGCATTAGATACTACACCTGTACATCGGTGCTACACATTAAAATGCTGTAAAATTCGTGCTTCAGGTGCTCATTGATTCATGAGTGCTTCTCATATGAAAACTAATGTGTGTGTATGTGTCTATTCACCTTTTTCATTTATCTAATTTCCCTTTGTCAATGGTGTAGATAAAGGCTTGCAAGAGAAAAGAGAAAAAGAGAGAAGGTTCCTACAAAATGGTGCTCGGCTCTTAGAGGAGCAAATCTCAGTCTGTGAAGGTAAATTTATGCCTCTGCGATGTTTCTCTACTGAAGAGCTTAGAAAGGCAACCAACAACTATGATAAAAGATTGATTTTGGGTTCAAAAAATACATATACTGTTTACAAAGCAATGCATGAAGACCGCATGATTGTTGTCAAGCAGTTTGGTTCCAGTGGTCACAATGAACTTGACATAGATTGTGCCTTCAATGAAATTGTCATGCTGTCCCAACTTAATCATAGGAATGTTTTGAAGATCTTAGGTGGTTGTCTTGAGAGAAAATCTCCAGCACTAGTCTACGAATATATCGACAAAGGAAGTCTGTGCCACCATATTCATGGAAAGGATCATTGAAGTCGACTTTCATGGGAAAATCGTCTAAGAATTGCCAATGAAGTAGCAGATGCACTTGCCTACCTACATACAGCTACTTCTAAACCCATCGTACATCGAGATATAGTGTCCTCGAATATTTTACTAGATGAACACTTCACTGCAAAAGTAGTTGATTTTGAAGTTTCAGTATCAATTCCCTTGGGTGAGACACATGTAAAATCTGCTGTTGTGGGTACCCTTGGGAGCATTGATCCTGAGTATCAGAGTACTGGAAAGTTAACAGAGAAGAGTGATGTTTATAGTTTCGGGGTGCTTCTATTTGAGCTCTTAAGTGGGAAGAAGGCTTTTGAGTTGGGCATGACAGGGAAAGGCATCACCTTCATATTGGTGGACTATGCAATTTCAGCAATGAAAGAGGACCGCCTTGATTTGGTCTGTGATGCAAACATTTTAGAACACAGCAACACAGAGGAACTCATGGCATGTGCAGAGCTTGCTCTGTAGTGTGTCCAGTGGAAGATGGAAGAGAGGCCAACAATGAAAGAAGTGGCACAACAGCTTCGACAATTGAAGAGGAGATTCTAGCATCTTGTAATGTTAGATTACAAAAGTCGAGTTTTATGTCTAAGTAGAAATATCAATCAAATCATTTGAGTCTACAACTGATAATTGTACACTTAACTATAAAGTAATTGACTTTCTTTCTCAATCATTATATAGATGATTTCAGTTGCATCTTTTTTTTTTATTATTGACAGAAGGTATCCAAGTGTCTCATATATAGGGAATTTTATCCAATTAAATCATTCGGGGCATGTGCACACCTTCTTATATACATACCGGATCTAAACGATGAGGAACAACCTCATGAGGAGTGGCGCAGAGAGGTTTGAGTATGACTCAAACTCAAATCTTCCTGTATGAGGGGAGCTTCTTGACTATCAAGTCAACTCCTTCTGAATTATTTCACGTCCATCTTGATGGTTTTATGAAGGCTGATAAAATATGCATCAACTTAATTAGTGAAATATCGACTATATTTACAAGATATATCAGTCCAAAACATTAACCGATATCTTGAATATCGGTCGAATTTTAAAAATAAAATAAAATAATCTCACGAATATATTTATACCGGCAATCTTCAATATTTGATACAATGTACCTCAAGTCCTCAAGTATTCATGATGGCATTTGGGGATTTGAACTTCTTGAAATAATAATCAAATGCCATGAAGAGATTACATCACTCATGCCTCGTACTAACGAGGATCTTTACGTGCTGCCTGTAGTTTTGTCCAAGTGGAGTTCATAGTTTTGTGATCCTGCCTCTTTAGTTTTGACCCACTAACCCACCTCTTGTATGGATGGCCATGCTAAGGAAAATCTCTAATTTGAGGTAACAACGTGAAATGCGATAAAAGAATTGAGTAATGGAAAATATTTTATTGATAGGGATTGGGTGAAAAAGAAGTATTAAAAAAATGATTTTAGAAGTCAAAGATAAAGGTTTGTGATAAACATAATTATTGGAAGAAATAGATGAAACGGAACTGTTAAAAAATTTGATTTTAGATAGTTGAGATTTGAGATTAGATGTTGGTGATAATGATGACGACAATATTATTATTTATACATGTGTATGTGTCGCTATGCATTGAAAGCTGATATTTTTTATATTTTTCAGATAAAAAAAGAGAAAAAAAAAAACCAATACAAATGATAATAGTTTAAACTTTGGATCCAATAAATAACTAAAGCAAATTCATGATGTCTAGGAATTGAAGTGTAAGTTCTCCTAAGGTCGATTCGAAACTGCCGATATTTGGATCTCTTTGTAAGAGAACTGTTGTCATCTTCTCTAATAAAAAACACTATCGTCGTCTCCACATAATTTTCTTTTAATTAAAGTGCTTGGTGGTGTTGTAACTGAATTTGTTTTATATATATATATATATATACATATATTACGATATTTGTATATACCCTTTAAAATTAAAAAAATATTTTAATTTAATTTCCAAATTTTGGTTAAGATTTTGTCTGGTCGTCTATCGGTCTGACCCTTTTCAATTTTACTGTTCAATGATTAAAAACAAAGTAGCACCTAGAGTTACATAGAGGTGTAGATAGATTGGCGAATCTGGAAGGCGATTCTTAGTTCATTTGTGATTGACTATGACAATATTCACTATTTATTATTAAATTATTTGATGAAATATGAAACTGCAAATTTTATTTTAATTAATATTTCATTTATTTTATAAAAACAAAAAATACTATCATATAAGTTTTAAATAAGATTTTAGTTGAGATGACCTAGACTGCAATACTGATCAAACGGTAAGAAATTTTACGCGTCATGGTTGGGGAGGTGCATACTTTTGGGTGTCCCAGCGGAGTACAATATCCCAGCCCCGATAGTGATGTAATTAATAAAGATCTTAATGACCTCATTATCAAACAACGGTCAATTGGTCAAAGCGAAGATCGAGACGATAATTAATTCAATGACTAATTAAGTAGGATTATCCTCAATAACAACGAGATGGGTATTTTAAGGTTAATGGAAAGATCTCTTTCCAGCCATGCATGCGCAGTGTCAGAGGGCCCAGGCCCGGGAGCATAACCATTCATCAATTGGGCTCAGACCCAAAAGCTGAAAGGTTTATTTAGAAAATAGTATTTTCTGAAAAGATTCGAAATTTGTAAAATTAAACTACAACTGTCAATTTTATAAATTTTATGAATGACTATGAAAATATGATTAGAAAGTGTAAGATTTTTTTAAGTAAACCATATTTTCATAATTTATATAGGTTATTCATTTACAAAGTGGGTGATTTTCTAATTGAGGCACGAGTAAACATCGAGATGATCTCCAATAACATTTATAATTTATAAGGCTCTTAATAAAAAACTTTCATTGCAGATTTTGCACCTTAAAATTTTTGTAGAATTTTCAAATACACCAAACTTATTATGTAACAAGCTTTCATACAAAAAATTTAGATCTATGTTTAAATTTTTGGTGATGACCTAATTCTTTTTTGCCTGTATTCTAGCTATTTTACAAATACTTTTATTTTAAAAAAATCATTTTGACTAAATCATGGCCCAACCCAATTTAACTGTAAAGTTGACAAACTTTAAAAAAAAATCTCAAAAGTTGCAATTGACATTCTTAGATTCTATCCTAGTTTACTTTTTATTTTTATTTAGAATATCAAAGTGTAATCATTTAGATTGAACATAGATATAATTAACTATAAATAAATTATTTTTTAACTATTTGAGCTTAATGATTAAAATCACTTGCCATATTTAAAAACCGTTACAATAATAATACCTATTTTACTTTAAATATTAAAATTAAGTGGTTAAAAATTAAGCATTTTAAATTAAAATAAGGTCAAATTATAATTTGTGATCATTGCCAAAAGTGACTGGAATATAATTAATTAGTTTTAATGTATGCAATGTCTAACTTCAATTTTATGTGTGGACGTACTTATCCTAACTTAGACGTGAAGAGTTACAGAGCCGAAGTGCGCACGATAAGTACAACTGAACAACTGAAGAGGACAAGTGACCGTATAAGAGGGACAACATTTTCTCCTTCCCCTCTCATTTTCTCCTGCATCTAAACACCCCATTTTCCTTTTTCTTTCTTTCTGCACAAACAATTCTCCAACATTTCGATCTAGGGTTTTCGTTTTCGATCTGTTCTGGATTAGGGTTTTAGGTTCTTGAATTCTCTTTTCTCATTCTCTGTTCACGTGCTTTTTCCCCTCTTCCATTTGATCTCTACGAAATCTCAGAAGCTATGTATTGTTTGGTATTAAAGGACCTTTTTTTTTTTTTTCTGATTTTTGAATCTTGGTACGTGAAAGATTGGTAGCGTGTTTTTTTTTTTTTTTTTTTGTGTTGAAATATTTGAATCCAGGGTTATTATTATTTTTTTTCTGGGTATTTTGGGATCCATGGATAAGAGAAAGGTGGCCATCCCTCTCGGGTGCCACGGGCATTCGCGACCTGTTGAAGATCTGTTTTACGGTCCCATTACGCCCGATGGCTTCTGTCTCACCAGCGCCAGCAAGGTTAAGTGCTCTTCCCTTCATTTGATTGCTCTTTTCGTCTACCAAAATTAAAACATTGCAAACCCTATAAGAGGACAAGTGAGTCTATGATAGGGAAATTCAAGTCCTATAAGATGCAGCTTCCCCTCTCATTTACTCCTGCGTCTAAAATGTTGTCATTTTTCTTTTTCTTTTTGATTCTTGTAAATTTCTTTCTGCACAAATGATACTTCCAACAATTTGGATCTAGGGTTTTCATTTTAGATCTGTTCTATTAGGATTAGGGTTTTAGGTTCTTGAATTCTCTCTTCTCATTCTCCGTTCACTTGCTTTTTTCCCTTGTTCCATTTGATCTCTACAAAATCTCAGAAGCTCTGTATTGTTTGGTATTAAAGGATTTTTTTTTTCAGACTTTTTTTTCTTCTGATTCTTGAATCTTGGTACGTGAAGGGTTGTAATTGTGATTACCTGAGACTCTTTCATCCTTTATTTGCCTCCTTCGTTCTTTGAACCCTAGAATTTTCTATTCCTTGTGAAAATTATTTATTGTCTCTGAAAATGACATCAAGTCGAACACTACCTTGAGGCATTAAAGTGAAGAAATGTCATATACCATTTATAAGTGAGAACCTCTCAAATTTCAAAATTCAAATATACAGAATTTCTGCTTATGATCAAATTTTGACATCAAGGTTTGTTGCATTTTAGCTGTCCACCTAGAATCTTGAATTCTTGGAACAAGAAGTACCTTCCTCTTGGTGACTGGTTTGTTACATTTGAAAGGCATAAGGGTGCTGTTTGGAGTTTCTGCCTTGATACCAATGCTCTACGTGCTGCATCAGACTCAGTTGATTTTTCAGCGTATGTTGAGTTTATTTCTTGTACGTAGCCTTTTTATTGTCATGATATGAAACATTTGGTACCTTGAAATGAGCCCAATTTTGTTCTAAATGGTTAGCATGAATATTGCACTTGTTTTCAGGTTTATTTGTGACATGCTGTATTTTTGTATTTACTTTGCTTTAGCAATAACAAACATACGTATGTTGAATTTATTTCTTGTACGTAGCCTTTTTATTGTCATGATATAAAACATTTGGTACCTTGAAATGAGCCCAAATTTGTTCTAAATGGTTAGCATGAATATTGCACTTGTTTTCAGGTTTATTGGTGACATGCTGTATCTTTGTGTTTATTTTGCTTTAGCAATAACAAACATAGTAGTTGAAGGGGTGTCTTAGTTGCACCTAGGCCCTCACCCAGGATCCATACCCCTTTTGCACCTTGCTTACCTCATTTTGTGCCTGGGTAAGCAAAGTGAGGAGATCCTTCTCCTTGAACCTAGAAAAGTGAGGAGATCCTTCTCCTTGATGCTTCAAATATCAAGATCACCATGAATGAGGTTTTATTTTGTTGATTAGTTTTGCTTTATGAAATGCTATTGTGTTTCAAACCATGATCTTAAAAAGTTGTGCACAAGCAATAACTAAAGAAACTCCAATATGAAGAGTCAAAAGACTACAAGTAGAAAGTAATTGGAAGATAGGTTGTTAAAGACATGGATTGAGGCCGTGAATGGTGTTTCATTATCCATTAGAGTTGCCATGTCGGCCACGAATTGTGATCAATGGTGGCTTCTAATCTAGGGGTCTCCCTTTCTTCCATTCTTTTTGTTCTTTTTTCCTGGTTCCTTTTCTATAGCCAGAATGGAAAGGAAGCTCCTCAAATGCCATTTCAACGAGTATTTATAGGGGGTTCTAAATAAGATCTCCTAATGCATTTAGAAACTGCCTCCTTATGGGGGTGGGGTGGGGTCAGGGGTAAATGTGCAATTTTGCCGACGGTGTATTAGGCATTGTTCAAAAAATCAATTGAGTCCGGCATGGATCCAATTGAACATGAACCCGTTTCCAATCATGATTTTGAATGTTATCTCATCCAGGTCCGGCATGGTGATGCTTGGTGGCTTTCTATGTTTTTTCTCAATACTCTTCTTTTCTTCATAATACTTTTAGCTATTTCTTTGGAACTTCGTCCTTTTAAAGAAATTATTCCTGTGCTTCTTAAAACTTTTACTTTCTTCTTCAAAACTTTCGTTTTACTTTTTCTAAAATTTTGTTTTTCTTCTCATTTTCTTATGAAAAACTCTATCGTTTCTTAAAAATTCTTCATTTGTTTCTTAATGCTCTTCCTTTCTTCATGGAACTTTTTATTTTTTATTTTCAAAACTCTCCTTTCTTCTTAAAAACTCTTGTTTTTCTTTTGGAATCCGAATAACTCTCATTTTCTTCTAAAAACTCACTTTCTATATAATTTCTCGTTTTCTTCTTAAACTTCTAAAATACTCTAATTTTTTCTAAACACTCTCCTTCTCTTCTTGAAAACTTTCTTCTTAATACTCTCTTTTTATTTAGAGAAGCTCTGTTATAGTTCTTAAGGCTCTTAAGCCTGTAGTTTTTTTTAATTCCCTCTTTTTTATTAGAAACTGTTCTTTATTTGTTAATCACTCACATTTTCATCTTAAGTCTCTGATTTTTAGCACTTTTTTTCCCCCTAAAACTATGGCTTTTTTCTTACAAACACTCTTCTTTTGAATAACTCTCAAGTACCTTCTAAGAACTCTCCCTTTTCTTCTGGAAGCTATCACTTTCTTCTTGTATCACTCCTTTTCTTTTGACAAGCATGCAATTTCTTCTAAAAAGTCTCATTTTCTTTTTAAACCTTATCTTTTAATTCTAAAAATTTCTTTTTACTTCTTAAATTCTCGTTCTTCTTAGAATACTTATTTTGTTCTTGAAAGCTCTTCTTTTTCATTCAAAGACTCTCATTTCCTTTCTAAAGTTCTCATTTTCTTTCTAAAACTCTATAGAGTTGGGAGGAGGCTATAGGTGAAAGCTCTTCTTTTCGTTCAAAGACTCTCATTTCCTTTCTGAAGTTCTCATTTTCTTTCTAGGTCCCCCTTTACGGTCATCCTTTTTCCCCTCTTGAAAACAATCTTCTTAAAATTCTGACTTTCTTCTTACGAACTCTCATTTTCTTATAAAATCTATAGTTTTTTTTTCTTCCAAGTAACTCTCATTTTTTTTAACTGTCATTTTCTAGGTAAACCTCCCCTTTTTTTTGGAGTTTTCCTTTTCTTCTTAAAAACTTTATTGTCTGATAATACTCTTTTCAAAAAAAGGTATTGATGGTGGAAGTAGAGGTGGCTATTTAGCTCGAAAATTTGAAAATTTACAGTGTCCGATTCGAAATAAATTTGGCTTGGAACTTAATTTTAAGTTTAAAGTGTTTTTCAGAAAATTCAACTTTAGATCAGTAGTAGGATATTGGTTCCAAAGCTTGTCCATGCCAATCCAATGGGGTTGGAGTGATGGCCAATGACCCACTTCTATAAGTGGGAGGTCTTGAGTTCAATTCCCACTCTCCCCAAATGGCCACTCCCCATAGTTTTACGATGTGTGTGTGGATAGAGAGGTTTGCACATACCCCAAAGATTAATCAGGTGTTCTAAGAGGCCTGGGCACATTGGTCTTAAAAAAAAAAGGTTGTCCATTTTTGGTTTAGGTCCATTGTTTGGGGGGAAAGGGCATACAAGCAACGACATCATTAAATGCATTGGTTAGGGATATGCGTTTAACAACGATGATTTTAAGTTCAATTTTAGTTATGTTTCTTGGTTAGGATGGGTATCCAAACAACAGCGTTGCCTATGTAAGTGTAAATCAATGTCATCATCAGTCTGGTCGAAGTAGTGATGGCTGTTTAGCTCGAAAATCTGAATGCTCGCAGAGCCCAATTTGAAAGAATTCGGGCTTGGCTTTTAATTTTGAGTTCAGAGAGATTTTCTTGATGTTCAACTTTAGATGAGTTCTATTATATTTGTTCAAAAGTTTGTCAATGCCCATTTTTAGTTTAGGTCAATTGATTGGGGAAGGGTATCAAAGTGACAACATCTGTCGTGAGAGCCGTATTTCAATATCTCAAATAGGGTTGAAATCTATTTTTATTTGATATTGAGAGGACAACCACAGTGATGCCCAGTTTTGGTTAGGTTCTTTTCTTGGGATGGATATCCAAAGAATAACATTGTCTATGTGGTGTCGGGACAATATCTACCATTAAACGGAAATCAATGAAATGTCCAATTGGACGGGCATTTCGACATGACTTCATCAATTTGGTGGAAGTGGAGATGGTTGTTTGGGTAGAAAATCTGAAAGCTTGAGGAGCTTGATTCAAAAGAAATTTGTCTTTGCTCCTAATTTTGAGTTCAAAGTGATCTTCATGAAGTTTAGCTTTAGATGTGTTGTTGGATATTGGTTCAAAAGCTTGTCAATGCCCATTTTTTGTTTACGTCCATTGATTGGGGAAGGGCATACAAGAAACAACATCATATATGTTGTGAAGAGTCTTCACTGAAGACTGTATTTCAATGTCTTAAATAAGATTGAAATATACTTTTATTGGATATTGAGTGGAGAAGCCTTATTGATGCTCTATTTTGATTAGCTTCCTTGATTGGGTTGGGAATCGAAACCACAACATTGTCTATGTAATTAGAATTCAATCAAATGTCCAATTTTGGTTAAAATCACTGGTTGGGAATTGGAATTTCCACAATGACATCATCAATCTCGGAGAAGTTGAGATGACAATTTAGTTTAGAAAAATCTGAAAGCTTGAAGAGCCCGACTCAAAATAAATTTTGCTTAGGTCTTAATTTTCAGTTCAAATTGATTTCCATGAAATTCAACTTCAGTTGAGTTGTAGGATATTGGTTCATATGTTTGTCATACCCATTTTTGGTTTAGGTCCATTGATTTGGAAATGGCATACAAGCAACATCATCTAATATGTTTTGAAGACTGTATTTCAATATCTCAAATAAGATTGAATTATATTTTTATTCGATATTGACTGGAGAGCCGTATTGATGCCCTATTTTGGTTAGGTTCATTGGTTTGGATGGGGGCATATAAAAACAACGTTGTCTTTTCGTGTCTGGCCGATATCTATTATTAAGTCGAAATAATTGAAATGTTCAGTTTTTGCTTAGGTTCATTGGTTGGAGACAAGCATTTCGACAATGACACCATGAATTTGGTGGAAGGAGAGATGGTTATTTAGCTTGAAAATATGAAATCTTGAATAGCCTGATTCGCAAGAAATTTGGATTGGCTATTATTTTTTGTTGGATATTGAGTGGAGAGCTGTATTGATGCCCAATTTTGGTTAGATTCCTTGGTTGGGATCGGCATATAAAAACAACGATGTATATGCGGTGTCAGACCAATATCTACTATTAAGTGGAAACCTTTGAAATGTTCAGTTTTGGTTTAGGTTCATTGGTTGGGACAAGCATTTCGACAACGACATCATCAATCTGGTGGATGTAGAGATGGTTATTAAACTTGAGAATTTAAAACCTTGAAGAGCCCGATTTGAAAGATATTTGGCTTGGCTCTTAATTTTGAGTTGAAAGAAAGATTCATAAAATTCAATTTTAGATGAGTTGTAGGTTCAAAAGCTTGTCAATGCCCATTTTTTTGTGTAGGTCGTTTGATTGGGGAAGGGCATACAAGCAACAATATCATATACGTATATGTTTTGAACACCGCATTTCGATATCTCAAATTAGATTGAAATATATTTTTATTGAAAATCGAGTAGAACGTCGTATTGATGCCCCATTTTGATTAGTTTCCTTGGTTGGGATGGGCATCCATACAACAAAGTTGTTTATGTAGTGTCAGGCAAATATCTACTATTAAATGGAAATCAATGAAATGCCCAGTTATGGTTTAGGTTCATTGGTTGGGGACGGGATTTCAACAATGACATCATCAATTTGGTGGAAGTAGAGGTGGTTGTTTAGTATAAAATCTGAACGCTTGAAGAGCCCGATTTGAAAGAAATTTGGGTTTGCTCTTAATTTTGTTAGTTGAAAGAGATTTTCATGAAATTCAACTTGAGATGAGTTGTACGGTATTGGTTCAAAAATTTGTAAAAGCCCATTTTTTTTTTTTTTTTATGTCTATTGATTGAGGAAGGGCATACAAGTAACAACATCATATATGTTGTGAAGACCGTATTTGAATATCTTAAATAAGATTGAGATATATTTTTATTGGATATTATGTGAAGAATCCTTATTGATGCCCTATTTTGGTTAGGTTCTTCGGTTGGGATGGCATCTAAACAACAACGTTGTCTATGTAAGTGGAAATCAATGAAATGTCCAATTTTGGTTTTGGTTCACTGGTTGGGATTGGGTATTTCGACAATGATGTCATCAATCTTGTTGAAGTTGAGATAGCTATTTAGTTCGAAAAATCTGAAAGCTTGAAGTGCCCGATCCGAATTAAATTTGGCTAAGCTCTTAATTTTTAGTTCAGAATGATTTCCATGAAATTCAACTTCAGTTGAGTTGTAGGATATTGGTTCAAATGTTTGTCATACCCATTTTTGGTTTAGGTCCATTGATTTGGAAAGGGCATACAAGCAACATCATCGAATATGTTTTGAAGGCTGTATTTCAATATCTCAAATAAGATTGAATTGTATTTTTATTCGATATTGAGTGGAGAGCCATATTGATGCGTTATTTTGGTTAGGTTCATTGGTTTGAATGGGGGCATATAAAGACAACGTTGTCTTTTCATGTCTGGCAAATATCTATTATTAAGTGGATATCATTGAAATGCTCAATTTTTGTTTAGGTTCATTGGTTGGGGACATGTATTTCGACAATGACACCATAAATTTGGTGGAAGTAGAGATGGTTATTTAGCTTGAAAATTTGAAATCTTGAATTGCCCGATTCGAAAGAAATTTGGATTGACTCTTATTTTTATTGGATATTGAGTGGAGAGCTGTATTGATACCCAATTTTGGTTAGGTTCTTTGGCTGGGATGGGCATATGAAAACAACGTTGTTTATGCTGTGTCAGACCAATATCCATTATTAAGTGGAAATCAATGAAATGCCCAGTTTTGGTTTAGGTTCTTTGGTTGGGGACATGCATTTCGACAACGACATCGTCAATCTGGTGGATGTAAAGATGGCTATTAAACTTGAAAATTTGAAACCTTGAAGAGCCCCCGATTCGAAAGATATTTGGTTTGTCTCTTAATTTTGAGTTGAAAGAAGGAGAGATTCAAGAAATTCAACTTTAGATGAGTTGTATGTTTAAAAGCTTATGAATGCCCATTTTTTGTGTATAGGTCTTTGATTGGGGAATGACATACAAGCAACAACATCCTAAATATTGTGAACACCGTATTTCAATATCTCAAATTAGATTGAAATATATTTTTATTGGAAATTGAGTAGAACACTGTATTGATGCCCCATTTTGATTAGGTTCCTTGGTTGAGATGGGCATCCATACAACAATGTTGTTTATGTGGGTGATGTCAGGCTAATATCTACTATTAAATGGAAATCAATGAAATATCCAATTTTGGTTTAGGTTCATTGGTTGGGGATGGGCATTTCAATTGACATCTTCAATTTGGTGGAAGTAAAGATGGTTATTTAGTATAAAATCTGAACGCTTGAAGAGCCAGATTCGAAAGAAATTTGGCTTTGCTCTTAATTTTGTTAGTTGAAAGAGATTTTCATGAAATTCAACTTGAGATGAGTTGTAGGATATTGATTCAAAAGTTTGTCAATGCCCATTTTTTGTTTACGTCTTTTGATTGGGGAAGGGCATACAAGCAACAACATCGTATATGTTGTGAAGACCATATTTGAATATCTTAAATTATATTGAGATATATTTTTATTAGGTATTGTGTGTAGAATCCTCATTGATGCCCTATTTTGGTTAGGTTCCTTGGTTGGGATGAGCATCTAAACAACCACGTTGGCTGTGTAAGATGAAATCAATGAAATGTCCAATTTTTGCTTTGGTTCACTAGTTGGGGACAGGTACTTCGACAATGACACCATCAATCTCGTGAAAGTAGTGATTGTTGTTTAGCTAGAAAATCTGAAACCTTGAGTAGTCCGATTAAAGAGAAATTTGGCTTGGCTCTTAATTTTTATGGTACATTGAGTGGAGAGCCATATTGATGCCCTATTTTGGTTAGGTTCCTTGGTTGGGATGGACATATAAGAACAAAGTTGTCTTTTTCGTGTCTGGCCTATATCTATTATTATGTGAAATCATTGATAGGCACTGTTGTAAAAATCAATTGAGTTTTAGTTGACTTTGCTGATATGACTTTGATCCAGTTGAACATTGGATTTGAACCCGTCACCAATCATGATTTTGGATGTTATCTCATTCAGGTCCGGCATGGTGATGCTTGGTGGCTGTCTATTTTCTTCTTAATACTCTTCTTTTCTTCTTAATACTTTTAGCTTTTTCCTTTGAACTTTGTCCTTTTAAAGAAATTATTCCTGCTTCTTAAAACTTCTACGTTGTAAAAATCAATTGAGTTTTAGTTGACTTGGCTGATATGACTTTGATCCAGTTGAACATTGGATTTGAACCCATTACCAATCATGATTTTGGATGTTATCTGATTCAGGTCCGGCATGGTGATGCTTGGTGGCTGTCTTTTTTTTCCCTTAATACTCTTCCTTTTGTCTTAGTACTTTTAGCTTTTTCCTTTGAACTTTGTCTTTTAAAGAAATTATTCCTGCTTCTTAAAACTTCTACTTTCTTCTTCAAAACTTTAACTTTCATTTCCTTTTTCTAACACTTTCTTTGTCTTTTTGAAGTCTCTCATTTTCTTATGAAAACTCTCAATCGATTATTAAAAATTCTTCATTTGTTTTTTAATACTCTTCCTTTTTTCATGAAACTTTTTTATTTATTTTCAAATCTGAATCTGAATTACTCTCATTTTCTTCTAAAAGCTCACTTCTACTATAATTTCTCATTTTCTTCTTAAACTTCTAAAATACTCTAATTTTTTTTTCTAAATGCACTCCTTTTTTTTTTTTTGATAACTTTCTTCTCAATACTCTCTTTTTATTTAGAGAAGCTCTCTTATACTTCTTAAGGCTGTAGTTTTTTTTTTTTTAGTTCCCCATTTCTTATTAGAAACCCCTTTTTATTTGTTAATCACTCACATTTTCATGTTAAGTTCTCTGATTTTTGCAACTTTTTTTTTTCCTAAAACTATGGCTTTTTTCTTAAAAACACTCCTCTTTTGAGTAACTCTCAAGTGCCTTCTAAGAACTCTCCCTTTTCTTCCGGAAGCAATCACTTTCTTCTTGTATCACTCCTTTTCTTTTGAGGAGCTGGCATTTTCTTCTAAAAAGTCTCATTTTAGACTAAAAACATTGATTTTCTTTTAAAACCTTACCTCTTAATTCTAAAAATTTCTGTTTACTTCTTAAATTTTTGTTATTTTCTTGAAAGCTCTTCTTTTCATTCAAAGACTCTCATTTCCTTTCTAAAGTTCTCATTTCCTTTCTAAAACTCTATAGAATTGAAAGGCTATAGGTGAAAGCTCTCCTTCTTCATTCAAAGACTCTCGCTTCCTTAGTTCTCATTTTCTTTCTAGGTAATTGGTTTTGACTGAAGGGTCATCCTTTTTCCCTCTCTTGAAAACAATCTTCTTAAAACTCTGACTTTCTTCTTACAAACTCTCATTTTCTTATAAAAACTATAGTTTTTTTCTTCTTAAAGGTATTTTTTCATCTAAAAACACTCATTATTTGGTGTAGGAACACCTACCTATAAAACACAGGTTCATATATTTTATGAAAGAAATCGAATTTTTTGAAAAATATCATTAGTTTAAAAATTTGTTATTTTGATGAGTTTTTGAGGTAAAGTTGATGAAATAACAGGCTAAGGTTCAATATACATAGGTCCATGGGGTTTTCCACTCAAAATCCATGTGAATCTAAGATTTTAGGGCCCAAAAGTCATCGATTCACATAGATTATGGGTGGAAAAGCCTATGGACCATTTTGGGCCTTAGCCCACTATTTCATCATTTTAGCTCAAAAACTGATCAAATTAACAATTCTTCGTCCTAATGAATATTTTGAGAAAATTCAATTTCTTTTATCCAATACATGGACTTGTATGTTGTTAATGAGACTGCATCATCTTCATTTTTAAGTCACTCATATTCTTCTCTCATTTTTCTTCTTAAAAACTCACGACTTATTTATAAAAAATGCTATCTTTCCTTTTTAAAAAACTCTGAGTTTGTACTAAATCCTCTCCTTTTTCTTTTTTAAACTTTGACTTTTTCATAAAGCGCTCATGTTTTTAGTGGAACTCTCATTTTGTTCTTAAAACCCTCAATTTTTTCTACGCGAACTCATCTTCTCCTCTTAGAACTCTCCTTTTCTTTTGATCAACTCTAAACTTTATCATAAAGTTCTAATTTATTGTGAAAAGTTTTTCTCTCTTTAATAAAACCTTTTTTTTTTCCCTGAAATGCTTTCACTTTATTTTTAAAACTCTTATATTCTTTTTAAAGTCTCATATTCTTCTTCAAAATCTCTAATCCTTATTAATGGCTCTCTTTTCTTTTGAATAGCAATCATTTTCCTTTTAGAAAACTCTCATTTTCTTAATAACAACTCTCATCTTCTTTTTTATGCTCTTATTTTCATATTAAAAAGTTATAATTCCTAATTAAAAGACTTCCTTTCTTCTGAAAAGATCTCTCATTTTCGATTAAATCTTCAGTTGTGATTGTTGAAACTCTTCTTCTCATCTACGTGAACTTCTCTTTTTTACTAAAGCTCTACGTTTTCTTCTTAATGGTGCCTTTTAAAATTCCTCATTTCTTATTAGAAACCCTTCCTTATTTGTTAATCACTCATATTTTCATCTTAAGTCTCTGATTTTAGCACTTTTTTCTTCTAAAACTATGGCTTTTTTCTTAAAAACACTTGTCTTTTGAGCAACTCTCAAGGGCCTTCTAAGTACTCTCCCTTTCCTTGAAGAAGCTATCACTTTCTTCTTGTATCACTCCTTTTCTTTTGACGAGCTTACAATTTCTTCTAAAAAGTTTCATTTTAGATTAAAAACATTGATTTTCTTTCTAAACCTTATCTTTTAATTCGAAAAATTTCTTTTTACTTTTTAAAAATTTTCGTTTTCTTCTTGGAAAAGTTGTTTTGTTCTTGAAAACTCTTTTTTCATTTCCTTTCTATAGTTCTGTTTTTCTTTCTAAAACTCTATAGAGTTGAAAGGCTATAGGTGAAAGCTCTCCTTTTCGTTCAAAGACTCTCATTTTCTTTCTAAAGTTGTCATTTTCTTTCTCGGTCACCGAAGGGTCATCGTTTTCCCCCCTCTGGAAAACAATCTTCTTAAAACTCTGACTTTCTTCGTACAAACTCTCTTTTTCTTATAACAGTTATAGTTTTTTTTCCTTAAATCTCTTTTTTCTATGTAACTCTCATTTTTTTATAACTGCCATTTTCTAGTTATACCTCTTCTTTTTTTTGGAGTTTTCCTTTTCTTCTTAAAAACTATTATTGTCTGATTAATACACTCTTTTTTAATTATTTAAATTCTATATTTTCCTTAATACTCTTCTTTTCTTCTTTAAAATTTTAGCTTTTTCCTTGGAAATTTGTCGTTTTAACTTTCGTTTTCGTTTTTCTTAATATTTGTCGGTCTTCGTCAATATCTCTTTCTTTTTTTTTTTTTTTGAAAATCTCTCATTCGATTCTTAAAAGTTCTTTTTTTCTTTCTTAATACTCTACTTTTCTTCGTGAAACTTTTTTTTTCTATTCAAAGTAGTCCTTTCCTCCTTATAACTCACATTTTTCTTCTTAAAAGCCTCAATTTCTTCTTGGAGTAATCCCCTTCTTCTGGATGAATATCTTTCATTTTCTTCTGACTCTCTCAATTTTTACTATAGTTTCTCATTTTCTTCTTAAACTTCTCTTCTCATTTTCATATATTCTTTCTTCTAAGTAACTCTCATTTTTTAGATAAGCATCTTCTCTTCATAAAAACTCTTAATTGTCTGGTTAATACACTCGTTTAATTGTAAGAGTTTTTTTTTTTTTCCTTTTGCTTTTAAAACTTTTATTTGAACTATAATTTCTTGTTTTCTTCTTAAACTTCTTTTCCTCTAAGTTACTCTCAATTTGTTTTCCTGAATGGTCTCCGGTTCTTCTTTAGATCTAACCTTCTTCTTAAAATTCTCTTTTTCTTTAGAAAAGCTCTCATGCTTCTTAATGTTGTTGATTTTTTTCTTCTAAAGTTGTTTTTTAAATTCCTTATTTCTTCTTAAAACTCTCCATTTCTCATTCAAAACACTTTTTTTATTTTTTAAACTCTCATCTTGTCATCTTAAGTCTCTCATGTTTGCTTATTTCTTTTCTTCTAAAACTTTGGTTTCCTTATTAGAAACACTCTTTTAAATAACTATCAAGTTCTTTCTAAGAACACTCCATGTTCTTCTGAAAGCTATCTCTTTCTTCTTGTTGCACTCCTTTTCTTTTTAGGAGCTGACAATTTCTGAAAGCTATTTCTTTCTTTTTACTTGTGAAAAGCTCTTATTTTTCATCTTAGAAATCTTGTTTTGCTGTTGAAAGTTCTTCTTTTCATTTGAGGACTCCCATTTGGTTTATGTTCATTGGGAAGGGCATACAAGCAACAACATCATATATGTTGTGAAGAGTGTATTTTAATATCTTAAATAAGATTGTAATATATTTTTATCGGACATTGAGTGCAAAGCCGTATTGATTCCCATTTTGGTTCGGTTCCTTGTTTGGGATGGGTATCCAAACAACAATGTTGTCTATGTGGTGTCAGGCCAATATCCACTAATAAATGGAAACTAATGAAATGCCCAAGTTTGGTTTTGGTTCATTGGTTGGGGATGTGCATTTCCACAATGACATCATCAATATGGTGGAAGTAGAGATGGTATTTAGCTAAAAAAATTCGAAACTTGAAGCACCCGATTCGAAATAAACTTGGCTTGGAACTTAATTTTAAGTTCAAAGAGATTTTAATGAAATTCAACTTTAGATCAGTAGTAGGATATTGGTTCCAATGCTTTTCAATGCCAACCGAATGGGGTTGGAGTGATGGCCAAGAACCCACTTCTATAAGTGAGAGATCTTGAGTTCAATTTCCATTCTTCCCGAAGGGCCACTCTCCATAGTTTTACGATGTGTGTGTTGATTGAGATAGTTTTTGTTTACGTCTATTGATTGGGGAAGGGCATATAAGCAACATCATCATATATGTTGTGAAGACCGTATTTGAATATCTTAAATAAGATTGAGATTTATTGTCAGTGGATATTTTGTGGAGAAGCCTTATTTATGCCCTATTTTGGTTAGGTTTCTTGGTTGAGATGGATATCGAAACGACAACATTGTCTATGTAAGTGGAAATCAATCAAATGTCCAATTTTGGTTAGGTTCACTGGTTGGGAATTGGCATTTCCACAATAACACCATCAATCTCGTGGAAGTTGAGATGGCAATTTAGTCAAGAAAAATCTGAAAGCTTGAATAGCCCGATTCAAAATAAATTTGGCTTTGCTCTTAATTTTGAGTTCACAGTGACTTCCATGAAATTCAGCTTCAGTTGAGTTTTAGGATATTGGTTTATATGTTTGTCAACGACCATTTTTGGTTTAAGGCATTCAAGCAAGCAACATCATATATATGTTTTGAAGACACTATTTCAATATCTCAAATAAGATTTAGTTATATTTTTATTCGAAATGTAGTGGAGAGCCGTATTGTTGCCCTATTTTGGTTAGGTTCCTTGGCTGGGGTGGGCATATTAAAACAACGTTTTCTTTTGATGTCAGGCCAATATTTATTATTAAGTGGAAATCATTGAAATATCCAATTTTTGTTTAGGTTCATTAGTTTGGTACATGCATTTCGACAATGACACCATCAATCTGGTGGAAGTAAAGATGATTGTTTAGGTCGAAAATCTGAAACCTTTTAATTCAACGGAAATTTGGCTTGGCTCTTAATTTTTAATGGCACATTGAGTGGAGAGCCATATTTGATGCTCTATTTTGGTTAGGTTCTTTGGTTGGAATGGACATATTAAAACAACGATGATTTTTCGTGTCAGCCAATATCTACTATTAACTGGAAATCATTGAAATGCCCAGTTTTTTATTCGATTCATTGGTGGGGGACAGGCATTTCGACATCGACATCATCAATTGGGTGAAAATAGAAATGGTTGTTAACCTTGAAAATATGAAATCTTGAATGTCCCGATTCGTAAGAAATTTGGATTGGCTCTTATTTTTTGTTGGATATTGAGTGGAAAACTGTATTGATGCTCAATGTTGGTTATGTTTCTTGGCTGGGATGAGTGTATAATAACAAAGTTGTTTATGTGGTGTCAGACCAATATCTACTATTAAGTGGAAATCAATGAAATGCTCAGTTTTGGTTCAAGTTCATTGGTTGGGAATAAGCATTTGGACAACGACGTCATCAATCTGGTGGATGTAGAGATAGTTATTAAGCTCAAAAATCTGAAACCTTGAAGAGCCCGATTCCAAAGAAATTTGTCTTGGCACTTGATTTTGAGTTCAAAGAGTCATTCATGAATTTCAAGTTTGGATTAGTTGTACGATATTGGTTCAAAAGCTTGTCAATTCCCATATTTTGTGTAGGTCATTTGAGTAGGGCATACAAGCAATAACATCATATCTGTTTTGAACACCGTATTTCAATATCTCAAATAAGATTGAAATATATGGAAATTAAGTGGAACGCTGTATTGATGCCCCGTTTTGGTTAGGTTCCTTGGCTGGGATGGGCATCCATACAACAAAGTTGTTTATGTGGTGTCAGACCAATATCTATTATTATGTGGGACTCAATGAAATGCCCAGTTTTGATTTTGGTTGATTGGTTGGAGACGAGCATTTCGACGACGTCATCATCAATCTTGTGGATGCAGAGAGGTGTATTAAGCTTGAAAATCTGAAACCTTGAACTGCCGATTCGAATGATATTTGGCTTCTCTCTTAATTTTGAGTTCAAAGATGTATTTATGAAATTCTACTTTAAATGAGTTCTAGGATATTGGTTCAAGAGCTTGGCAATGCCCATTTTTTGTGTAGGTCATTTGATTGGAGGAGGGCATACAAGCAACGACATCATATATGTTTTGAACAACGTATTTCATTATCTCAAATAAGATTGAAATATATTTTTATTGGAAATTAGGTGGAACGCCATGTTGATGCCCCAGTTTGGTTAGGTTCCTTGGTTGGGATGGGTATCCATACAACAAAGTTGTTTATGTGGTGGCAGACAAATATCTACTATTAAATGGAAATCAATGAAATGCCCAGTTTTGGTTTTGGTTCATTGGTTGGGGACAGGCATTTCAACTATGACATCATCAATCTGGTGCAAGTAGAGATGATTGTTTAGTAAAAATTCTGAACGCTTGAAGGAGCCCGATTTGTAAGAAATTTGACTTTGCTCTTAATTTTGTGTGTTGAAAGAGATTCACACTTTAGATAAGTTGTAGGATATTGGTTCAGAAGCTTGTCAATGCTCATTTTTTGTTTATGTCTATTGATTCGGGAAGGGCATATAAGAAATATCATATATGTTGTGAAGACCGTATTTGAATATCTTAAATAAGATGGAGATATATTTTTATTGGATATTGAGTGGAGAAGCCTTATTGATGCCCTATTTTGGTTATGTGCCTCGGTTGGGATGACATCTAAACAACAACGTTGTCTATGTAAGTTGAAATTCATAAAATGTCTAATTTTTTATTAGGTTCCCTAGTTGGGAATTGGCATTTCCACACTGACATCATCAATCTCGTGGAAGTTGAGATAGCTATTTAGCTTGAAAAATCTGAATGTTTGAAGTCACTGATTAGAAAGAAATTTGGCTTTTGCTTTTAATTTTGTGAGTTGAAAGAGATTTTCATGAGTTGTAGGATTTTGGTTCAAAAGCTTGTGATTGCCCATTTTTTGTTTACGTCTATTTATTGGGGAAGGGCATATAAGCAACATTATATATGTTTATTGGTGCCCTATTTTGGTTAGGTTTCTTGGTTGGGATGTGCATCTAAACAACAACGTTGTCTATGCATTACAAAATCAATAAAATGTCCAATTTTTGTTTAGGTTCACTAGTTGGGAATTGGCATATCCACACTAACATTATCAATCTCGTGGAAGTTGAGATGGTTATTTATCTTGAAAATCTTGAAATCTTGAGGTGCCCGTTTCGAATTAAATTTGGCTTAGTTCTTAATTTTGTGAGTTGAAAGATATTTTCATGAAATTCAACTTTAGATAAGTTGTAGGATATTGGTTCAGAAGCTTGTCAATGCTCATTTTTTGTTTATGTCTATTGATTGGGGAAGGGCATATAAGCAACGATATCATATATGTTGTGAAGACCGTATTTGAATATCTTAAATAAGATTGAGATATATTTTTAGTGGATATTGTGTGGAGAAGCCTTATTGATGCCCTATTTTGGTTAGATTCCCTTGTTGGGATGGGCATCTAAATAACGACGTTTTCTATGTAAATGGAAATCAATGAAATGTCCAATTTTGGTTTAGGTTCACTCGTTGGGAATTTACCCACAATGACAACATCAATCTCATGGAAGATGAGATGGTTATTTAGCTCGAAAATCTGAAAGCTTGAAATGTCCGATTCGAAATTAAATTTGGCTTAGCTCTTAATTTTGAGTTCAAAATGATTTCCATGAAATTCAACTTTAGTTGAGTTGTAGGATATTGGTTCATAAGTTTGTCAATACCCATTTTTGGTTTAGGTCCATTGACTGGGAAAGGGCATACAAGCAACAACATCATATATATGTTTTGAAGACTGTATTTCAATATCTCAAATAAGATAAGTTATATTTTTATTCGATATTTAGTGGAAAGCCGTATTGATGTCCTATTTTGGTTAGGTTCCTTGGTTGGGATGAGCACATTAAAACAACGTTTTCTTTTGATGTCAGGCCAATATCTATTATTAAGTGGAAATCATTGAAATGCCCAGTTTTTGTTTAGGTTCATTAGTTGGGTACATGCATTTCGACAATGACACCATCAATCTGGTGGAAGTAGACATAATTGTTTAGCTCGAAAATTTGAAACCTTATAATTCGACAGAAATTTGGCTTGGCTCTTAATTTTTATGGTACATTGAGTGGAGAGCCATATTTGATGCCCTATTTTGGTTAAGTTCCTTGGTTGGGATGGGCATATTATTAAAACAACGATGATTTTTTGTGTCAGCCAATATCTACTATTAACTGGAAATCATTGAAATGTACAGTTTTTTATTCGGTTCATTGGTAGGGGACAAGCATTTCGACATCGACATCGACATCATCAATCGGGTGGAAATAGAAATGGTTATTAAGCTCGAAAATATGAAATATTTAATATCCCGACTCGTAATAAATTTGGATTGGTTCTTATTTTTTGTTGGATATTGAGTGGAGAACTATATTGATGCCCAATGGTAGTTAGGTTCCTTGGCTGGGATGGGCGTATAAAAACAAAGTTGTTTATGTGGTGTCAGACTAGTATCTACTATTAAGTGGAAATCAATGAAATGCCCAGTTTTGGTTCAAGTTCATTGGTTGGGAACAAGCATTTCGACAACGACATCATCAATCTGGTGGATGTAGAGATGGTTATTAAGCTCGAAAATTTGAAACCTTGAAGAGTCCGATTCCGAAGAAATTTGGCTTGGCATTTGATTTTGAGTTCAAAGAGTTATTCATGAATTTCAATTTTGGATGAGTTGTACAATATTGGTTCAAAAACTTGTCAATGCCCATTTTTTTATTAGGTCGTTTGATTGGGGAAGGTCGCATACAAACAACAATATCATATATGTTTTGAACACCGTATATATTTTTATTGGAAATTGAGTAGAACGCAGTATTGATGCCCCATTTTGATTAGGTTCCTTGGTTGAGATGGGCATCCATACAACAAAGTTGTTTATGTGGTATCAACCAAATATCTATTATCAAATGGAAATTAATGAAATGTCCAATTTTGGTTTAATTCATAGGTTGGGGACGGGCATTTCGATAATGACATGATCAATTTTGTAGAAGTAGAGATGGTTGTTCAATACAAAATCTGAACGCTTGAAGAGCCCGATTCGAAAAAAAATTTGCTTTGCTCTTAATTTTTTAATTTGAAAGAGATTTTCATGAAATTCAACTTGAGATGAGTTGTAGGATATCGGTTCAAAAGTTTGTCAATGCCCATTTTTTGTTTACATCTATTGATTGGGGAAGGGCATACAAGCAACAACTTCATATATGTTGTGGAGACCGTATTTGAATATCTTAAATAAGATTGAGATATATTTTTATTGGATATTGTGTGGAGAATCTTTATTGATGCCCTGTTTTGGTTAGGTTCCTCGGTTGGGATGGTCATCTGAACAACAACGTTATCTATGTAAGTGGAAATCAATGAAATGTCCAATTTTTGTTTTGGTTCACTAGTTGGGATTGGGTATTTCAACAAATGATGTCATCAATCTTGTTGAAGTTGAGATAGCAATTTAGTTCGAAAAATCTGAAAGCTTGAAGTGCCCGATCCGAATTAAATTTGGCTAAGCTCTTAATTTTTAGTTCAGAATGATTTCCATGAAATTCAACTTCAGCTGAGTTGTAGGATATTGGTTCAAATGTTTGTCATACCCATTTTTGGTTTAGGTCCATTGATTTGGAAATGGCATACAAGCAACATCATCTAAAATGTTTTGAAGACTGTATTTCAATATCTCAAATAAGATTGAATTGTATTTTTATTCGATATTGAGTGGAGAGCCGTATTGATGCCCTATTTTGGTTAGGTTCATTGGTTTGGATGGGGGCATATAAAAACAACGTTGTCTTTTCGTGTCTGGCCGATATCTATTATTAAGTTGAAATAATTGAAATGCTCAGTTTTTGCTTAGGTTCATTGGTTGGAGACAAGCATTTCGACAATGACACCATGAATTTGGTGGAAGTAGAGTTGGTTATTTAGCTTGAAAATCTGAAATCTTGAATAGCACGATTCAAAATAAATTTGGCTTGGCTCTTAGATTTTACGGTACATTGAGTGGAGAGCCATATTGATGCCCTATTTTTGTTAGGTTCCTTGGTTGGGATGGGCGTCTAAGCAACCACCTTGTCTATGTAAGATGACATCAATGAAATGTCCAATTTTTCCTTTGGTTCACTGGTTGGGGACAGACATTTCGACAATGACACCATCAATCTGGTGGAAGTAGAGATTGTTGTTTAGCTCGAAAATCTGAAACCTTGGGTAGTCTGGTTCGAGAGAAATTTGGCTTGGCTACATTGAGTGGAGAGCCATATTGATGCCTTATTTTGGTTAGGTTCCTTGGTGGAGATGGGCATATAAGAACAAAGGTGCCTTTTCGTGTCTGGTCTATATTTATTATTAAGTAGAATCTTTGAAATTCTCAGTTTTTGTTTAGGTTCATTGGTTGGGGACATGCATTTAGACAATGACACCATCAATCTGGTTGAAGTAGAGATGGTTGTTTAGCTCGGAAATCTGAAATCTTGAATGGCCTGATTCGAAAGAAATTTGGCTTGGCTCTTAATTTTTATGGTACATTGAATGGAGAGCCATATGATTCCTTATTCTGGTTAGGTTCCTTGGTTGGGATGGACATAAAAACAACGTTGTCTTTTGGTGCAGGTCAATATCTGCAATTAAGTGGAAATCTTTGAAATGCCCAATTTTGGTTTAGGTTGATTGGTTGGGGACATGCATTTCGACATCGACATCATGAATATGGTGGAAGTAGAAATGGTTATTAAGTGCGAAAATCTAAAACCTTGAAGAGCCCGATTCTATGGAAGTTTGATTTGGCTCTTAATTTTGAGTTTAAAGTGATATTCATGAATTTCAACTTTGGATGAGTTGTACGATATTGGTTCTATAGCTTGTCAATGCCCATTGTTATTGTAAGTCGTTTGATTGGAGAAGGGCATACAAGCAACAACATCATATATGTTTTAAACACTGTTTTTCAATATCTTAAAGATTGAAATATATTTTTATTGGAAATTTAGTGGAACACCGTATTGATGCCCCAATTTTGGTTTAGGTTCCTTGGCTGGGATGGGCATGCATACAAAAAAGTTGTTTATGTGTTGTCAGGCAAATATCTACTATTAAATTGATACCAATGCTCTAGGTGCTGCATCAGACTCAACTGATTTTTCTGCGTTGAATTTATTTATTGTACGTAACCTTTTTATTGTCATGATATGAAACATTTGGTACCTTGAAATGAGCCCAATTTTGTTCTAAATGGTTAGCATGAATATTGCACTTGTTTTCAGGTTTATTTGTGACATGCTGTATTTTTGTATTTACTTTGCTTTAGCAATAACAAACATACGTATGTTGAATTTATTTCTTGTACGTAGCCTTTTTATTGTCATGATATAAAACATTTGGTACCTTGAAATGAGCCCAAATTTGTTCTAAATGGTTAGCATGAATATTGCACTTGTTTTCAGGTTTATTGGTGACATGTTGTATCTTTGTGTTTATTTTGCTTTAGCAATAACAAACATAGTAGTTGAAGGGGTGTCTTAGTTGCACCTAGGCCCTCACCTAGGATCCATACCCCTTTTGCACCTTACTTACCCCATTTTGTGCCTTGGTCTTAATTTTCCTTTTCCTTGAACTTAGAAAAGTGAGAAGATCCTTCTCCTTGATGCTTCAAATAACAAGATCAGCATGACTGAGGTTTTATTTTGTTGATTAGTTTTGCTTTATGAAATGCTATTGTGTTGCAAACCATGATCTTAAAAGGTTATGCACAAGCAATAACTAAAGAAACTCCAGTATGAAGAGTCAAAAGACTGCAAGTATAAAGTACTAGGAGGATAGGTGGTTAAAGACATGGATTGAGGCGGTGAATGGTGTTTCAATATTCATTAGAGTTGCCATGTCGGCCACTGATTGAGATCAATGGTGGCTTCTAATCTAAGGCTCCCTTTCTTCCATTCTTTTTGCTTTCTTTCCCCAGTTCCTTTTCTAAGCCAGAATTGAAAGGAAGCTCCTCAAATGCCATTTAAGCGAGTAAGTGTAAGGGGTAAATGTGCAATTTTGCAGACGGTCTATTAGGCATTGTTAGGCACTGTTACATAAATCAATTGAGTTTTGATGTGAATTTTAAATTACTCGCAAGCGTACGAACCAATTTATAGTATAGAGTATGAGTGCGAGGTCGTACCAAAGGGAAATCTACAAAATATATGTATGAAATAGAAATTGGCACTATAAAAATGTTGTGATTTAAGGAAATAATTTTCTAAAACATTTAGTTATAATCTTAATTTAGAACAATGAATAGTTTTGATGAATTTTTGAGAAAAAGAAAAATAAATTTTTTCACATAATCTACAATGGAATCGGGTCAAACATCGACGTGGCATATTATCCAATTTAAAAATAATAAAATCACGGCCTAGATTATGAAATGTTCTAGAGTTATAAAATATAATTCAAATTTATTTTCTATTAAAATTCTAATTAGAATCTTTATGTCATCCTTTAAATCTGATTTTTTTTCAATTCAAGCCTTAGGCTTGAGCGGGTTTTATACTTGTGTTTCTCCACATCTAAAACAACTGTTCTTGATAAGAACCTTAGATTGGAAAGACGGCAAGTCCCACTGATCCTAATAGGGGTTCTACTTTCCTTGAAAAAAAATTCTAAAATAGTTTCTTACATAATATTCATAAAAAGAATCAAAAATAAAATACAAATCATCACTATTACTATTTTAATAACTGGGATCATCATAAATCTAAACAACTGCCATGAATCTTTATTAATAAATTGGAAATGAAATACAATTCTTTTTGAACTAGACATAAAAATAAAAATAAAAATAAAATAACTTACAAGAAATTATTTATTTTTTTCTCTTCTGTCTTTTGGTCGTCCAATTTCAGCCTTCAATGTCTTGCCTGGTTCAACTCTCATTGGACCCAAAGCTATCAATTTATAGGAGTGAGAAGAGATGAGATAAGGGACCCTTCAAATTCAACCGAGATAAGGGATCCATTCAAATTCAAAATTTCTCTCTGTGGAGATCGGCTAACTCCTTCATCTCCTTATCTTTGTTCCTCCTTATCCCTCTCTTTCTTATCTCTCCTTTGGTTCAAACTCTTTTATCTTTATCCCTGTCTTTTATTCAAATCCACTATCTTTTATCCAAATCCACTGTCTTTTTCAAATACCGAATTTTGCAGATAATGCACCATCTTTCAAACGAAATTCACTGGTTCCACTTGGTCTTTTGGACTTGGACTTTTATCTGGCCCGGACTTTGGCTCATTGGCTTCCAATTGCAGACTTTGTCTTCAGGCTTTAGATTCGAACAGTGGGTCCATTTGTGTGTTTATAAATTTTTACCACCTTTACAATGTAACACAGTTTAAAAAATATTTTTATAATTCAAACTCTCATATCTGGATCTGAATTATAATAATTTACAATAATTCCAAATTAAATTAGGTGGTAAAAATTATAAATTTTCCAAAAATAGGACTATGGCCCACTTTCTCCATTTTAATTCATTTTTCTTGTATTCTCACAAATACACTGCAAAACTTGAAAACTCTATTAAACGCATCTAATATTCACAAATCAAAGGCTAACTAATAAAAAATTAAAGGGTAAAATTAATGGGATGGGCATCTAAACAACCATGTTGTCTATGTAAGATGAAATCAATGAAATGTCCAATTTTTACTTTGGTTCACTAGTTGGGGACAGGCATTTCGACAATGATACCGTCAATCTCGTGAAAGTAGTGATTGTTGTTTAGCTTGAAAATCTGAAACGTTGAGTAGTCCGATTCGAGAGAAATTTGGCTTGACTCTTAATTTTTATGGTACATTGAGTGGAGAGCCATATTGATGCCCTATTTTGTTTAGGTTCCTTGGTTGGGATGGGCATATAAGAACAAAGTTGTCTTTTCGTGTCTGGCCTATATCTATTATTATGTGGAATCATTGATAGGCACTGTTGTAAAAATCAATTGAGTTTTAGTTGACTTGGCTGATATGACTTTGATCCAGTTGAACATTGGATTTGAACCCGTCACCAATCATGATTTTGGTTGTTATCCTAAGAAGCACCTATACGGGTACCCGTATCGAATACGACACGTATCCAATATGGGGATACGACAATTTTTGAAAAACTAGGATACGGGTGCGGCGGGATATGCTGAATTAAAAAATTATTATATATATATCTACAAAATAAATTCAGACATTTACAAAAAATATCATAAATTCTACTATGAGATAAAAATTATTAGAAAATTATATTTTTATATTTATGATGAATACAATATATATAAAATACATTACAAAAGATATATATTAGTATAGATTAGAAAAAGATATATATTATAAAGATTAAACTATTAGCAATTTAGTATTATGAAAAGATATACTCCCTCTGCCCCAAATTAGTTGTCCTATATAGATTTTAGAATTGTCCCAAAATAGTTGTCTCATTTAGTATAAGATGAGATCACATGGCATGCTAACCTTATAGAGAGAGTTCCTTAAAAAACACAAATATTTCAAATGAGACAATTAAAATGGGACGGAGGGAGTATATAATATGTTTAAAAATATTTACAATATTACAGTATATAATATGTGAATGATTATTGAGGTAAAAAAATAATAGTGAAAAGATATATATATTTTTCCCCTTTTCTCCCATGCTGTCGTATCCCGTACCGTGTCCCGCCTCCTGTGTCCCGTGTCCCTCCGTGTCTTCTGCCGTATCAGTATTTAAAAAATGTTTTATTTAATTGGAAACGTATCCAACACGTAATACTCGAATGGTTTCGGAGTATCCATGCTTCATAGATATTGTCTCATTCAGGTCCGGCATGGTGATACTTGGTGTCTGTCTATTTTTTTTCTTAATACTCTTCTTTTATTCTTAATGCTTTTAGCTTTTTCCTTTGAACTTTGTCCTTTTAAAGCAATTATTCCTGAAACTTCTGCTTTCTTCTTCAAAACTTTAACTTTCATTTCCTTTTTCTAAAATTTTCTTTGTCTTTTTGAAGTCTCTCATTTTCTTATGAAAACTCTCAATCGATTATTGAAAATTCTTCATTTGTTTTTTAATACTCTTCCTTTTTTCATGAAACTTTTTTTTTTTCCTAAGCAGAATCTGAATTACTCTCATTTTCTTCTAAAAGCTCACTTTCTACTATAATTTCTCATTTTCTTCTTAAACTTCTAAAATACTCTAATTTTTTTTTTCTAAACGAACTCTTTTTTTTTTTTTTTGATAATTTTCTTCTTAATACTCTCTTTTTATTTAGAGAAGCTCTCTTATACTTCTTAAGGCTGTAGTTTTTTTATTTTATTTTTTTAAATTCCCCATTTCTTATTAGAAACCCCTTTTTATTCGTTAATCACTCACATTTTCATCTAAGTCTCTGATTTTTGCACCTTTTTGTTCCTAAAACTATGTCTTTTTTCTTAAAAACACTCCTCTTTTGAGTAACTCTCAAGTGCCTTCTAAGAACTCTCCCTTTTCTTCTGGAAGCAATCACTTTCTTCCTGTATCACTCCTTTTCTTTTGACGAGCTGACATTTTCTTCTAAAAAGTCTCATTTTAGACTAAAAACATTGATTTTCTTTTAAAACCTTATCTTTTAATTCTAAAAATTTCTTTTTACTTCTTAAATTTTCTTTTATTTTCTTAGAAAACTTGTTTTGTTCTTGAAAGCTCTTCTTTTCATTCAAAGACTCTCATTTCATTTCTAAAGTTCTCATTTCCTTTCTAAAATTCTATAGAATTGAAAGGCTATAGGTGAAGCTCTCCTTTTTCATTCAAAGACTCTCGTTTCCTTAGTTCTCATTTTCTTTCTAGGTAACCTGTTGTGACTGAAGGGTCATCCTTTTTCCCCCTCTTGAAAACAATCTCCTTGACTTTCTTCTTACAAACTCTCATTTTCTTATAAAAGCTATAGTTTTTTTCTTCTTAAAGGTATTTTTTCATCTAAAAACACTCATCTATTGGTGTAGGCACACCTACCTATAAAACACAGGTTCATATATTTTATAAAAGAAATTGAATTTTTAAAAAAATATCATTAGTTTAAAAGTTTGTTATTTTGATGAGTTTTTGAGGTAAAGTTGATGAAATAACAGGCTAAGGTTCAATATACATAGGTCCATGGGGTTGTCCACTCAAAATCCACGTGAATCTAAGATTTTAGGGCCCAAAAGTCATGGATTCATATGGATTATGGGTGGAAAAGCCCATGGACCATTTTGGGCCGTAGCCCACTATTTCATCATTTTAGCTAAAATACTGATCAAATTAACAATTCTTTGACCTAATAAATATTTTGAGAAAATCCAATTTCTTTTATCCAATACATGGATATGTTGCTAATGAGACTGCATCATCTTCATTTTTTAGACACTCATATTCTTCTCCCATTTTTCTTCTTAAAAACTCACCACTTATTTATAAAAAATGCTATCTTTCTTTTTTTAAAAAAACTCTCAGTTTCTAATAAATCCTCTCCTTTTTTCTTTTATAAACGTTGACTTTTTCATAAAGCTCTTATGTTTTTAGTGGAAATCTCATTTTGTTCTTAAAACCCTCAATTTTTTCTAAACACTCATCTTTTCCTCTTATAACTCTCCTTTTCTTTTGATCAACTCTAAACTTTATCATAAAGCTCTAATTTCTTATGAAAGGTTTTTCTCTCTTTAATAAAACCTTTTCTTTTTCCTGAAATGCTTTCACTTTATTGTTAAAACTCTTATATTCTTTTTAAAATCTCATATTCTTCTTCAAAATCTCTAATCCTTATTAAAAGCTCTCTTTTCTTTTGAATATCAATCATTTTCCTTTTAGAAAACTCTCATTTTCTTAATAGCAACTCTCATCTTCTTTTTGATGCTCTTGTTTTCTTATTAAAAAGTTATAACTTCTAATTAAAAGACTTCATTTCTTTTGAAAAGATCTCTCATTTTCGACTAAATGCTTTGTTATTATTGTTGAAACTCTTCTTCTCATCTATGGGAACTTTTCTTTTTTACTAAAGCTCTACATTTTCTTCTTAACATTGTCTTTTAAAATTCCCCATTTCTTATTAGAAACCCTTCTTTATTTGTTAATCACTCATATTTTCATCTTAAGTCTCTGATTTTAGCACTGTTTTTCTTCTAAAACTATGACTTTTTTCCTTAAAAACACTCGTCTTTTGAATAACTCTCAAGTGCCTTCTAAGTACTCTCTCTTTTCTTTTGAAAGCTATCACTTTCTTATTGTATCACTCCTTGTTCCTTTTCTTTTGACAGGCTAACAATTTCTTCTGAAAAGTCTCATTTTAGACTAAAAACATTGATTTTCTTTCTAAACCTTACCTTTTAATGCTAAAAATTTCTTTTTTACTTCTTAAATTTTTTTCGTTTTGTTCTTAGAAAACTTGTTTTGTTCTTGAAAGCTCTTCTTTTCATTCAAAGACTCTCATTTCATTTCTAAAGTTCTCATTTCCTTTCTAAAATTCTATAGAATTGAAAGGCTATAGGTGAAGCTCTCCTTTTTCATTCAAAGACTCTCGTTTCCTTAGTTCTCATTTTCTTTCTAGGTAACCTGTTGTGACTGAAGGGTCATCCTTTTTCCCCCTCTTGAAAACAATCTCCTTGACTTTCTTCTTACAAACTCTCATTTTCTTATAAAAGCTATAGTTTTTTTCTTCTTAAAGGTATTTTTTCATCTAAAAACACTCATCTATTGGTGTAGGCACACCTACCTATAAAACACAGGTTCATATATTTTATAAAAGAAATTGAATTTTTAAAAAAATATCATTAGTTTAAAAGTTTGTTATTTTGATGAGTTTTTGAGGTAAAGTTGATGAAATAACAGGCTAAGGTTCAATATACATTGGTCCATGGGGTTGTCCACTCAAAATCCACGTGAATCTAAGATTTTAGGGCCCAAAAGTCATGGATTCATATGGATTATGGGTGGAAAAGCCCATGGACCATTTTGGGCCGTAGCCCACTATTTCATCATTTTAGCTAAAATACTGATCAAATTAACAATTCTTTGACCTAATAAATATTTTGAGAAAATCCAATTTCTTTTATCCAATACATGGATATGTTGCTAATGAGACTGCATCATCTTCATTTTTTAGACACTCATATTCTTCTCCCATTTTTCTTCTTAAAAACTCACCACTTATTTATAAAAAATGCTATCTTTCTTTTTTTAAAAAAACTCTCAGTTTCTAATAAATCCTCTCCTTTTTTCTTTTATAAACGTTGACTTTTTCATAAAGCTCTTATGTTTGTAGTGGAAATCTCATTTTGTTCTTAAAACCCTCAATTTTTTCTAAACACTCATCTTTTCCTCTTATAACTCTCCTTTTCTTTTGATCAACTCTAAACTTTATCATAAAGCTCTAATTTCTTATGAAAGGTTTTTCTCTCTTTAATAAAACCTTTTCTTTTTCCTGAAATGCTTTCACTTTATTGTTAAAACTCTTATATTCTTTTTAAAATCTCATATTCTTCTTCAAAATCTCTAATCCTTATTAAAAGCTCTCTTTTCTTTTGAATATCAATCATTTTCCGTTTAGAAAACTCTCATTTTCTTAATAGCAACTCTCATCTTCTTTTTGATGCTCTTGTTTTCTTATTAAAAAGTTATAACTTCTAATTAAAAGACTTCATTTCTTTTGAAAAGATCTCTCATTTTCGACTAAATGCTTTGTTATTATTGTTGAAACTCTTCTTCTCATCTATGGGAACTTTTCTTTTTTACTAAAGCTCTACATTTTCTTCTTAACATTGTCTTTTAAAATTCCCCATTTCTTATTAGAAACCCTTCTTTATTTGTTAATCACTCATATTTTCATCTTAAGTCTCTGATTTTAGCACTGTTTTTCTTCTAAAACTATGACTTTTTTCCTTAAAAACACTCGTCTTTTGAATAACTCTCAAGTGCCTTCTAAGTACTCTCTTTTCTTTTGAAAGCTATCACTTTCTTGTTGTATCACTCCTTGTTCCTTTTCTTTTGACAGGCTAACAATTTCTTCTGAAAAGTCTCATTTTAGACTAAAAACATTGATTTTCTTTCTAAACCTTACCTTTTAATGCTAAAAATTTCTTTTTTACTTCTTAAATTTTTTTCGTTTTGTTCTTAGAAAACTTGTTTTGTTCTTGAAAGCTCTTCTTTTCATTCAAAGACTCTCATTCCTTTCTAAAGTTCTCTTTTTCTTTCTAAAACTCTATATAGTTGAAAGGCTATAGGTGAAGCTCTCCTTTTCATTCAAAGACTCTCATTTCCTTTCTAAAGTTCTCATTTTCTTTCTCGGTCACCGGTTGTCACCTAAGGGTCATCCTTTTTCCCCCTTTTTGGTCATCCTTTTCCCCCTTTTGAAAACAATCTTCTTAAAACTCTGACTTTGTTCTTACAAACTCTCATTTTCTTATAAAAGTTATAGTTTTTTCCCTTAAAACTCTTTCTTCTAAGTAACTCTCATTTTTTCATAACTGTCATTTTCTAGTTAAACCTCTTCTCTTTTTTGGAGTTTTCCTTTTCTTCTTAAAAACTATTATTGTTTGATTAATGCACTCTTTTTTAATTCATTAAAATCTATATTTTCCTTTATACTCTTCTTTTCTTCTTTAAAATTTTAGCTTTTTCTTTGGAAATTTGTCCTTTTAACTTCCGATTTCTTTTTTCTTAATATTGGTCTGTCTTCTTCAATATCTTTTTTTTTTTTTTTGAAAATCTCTCAATCGATTCTTAAAAGTTCTTTGTTTGTTTCTTGATACTCTACTTTTCTTCATGAAACTTTTTTTTTATTCAAAACTGTCCTTTTCTCCTAAGAACTCACAATTTTCTTCTTAAAAGCCTCAGTTTCTTCTTGGAACAATCCCCTTCTTCTGGAAGAATATCACTCATTTTCTTCTGAAACTCTCATTTTATACTATATTTCTCATTTTCTTATACTCTTTCTTCTAAATAACTCTCATTTTTTATATAAGCATCTTCTCTTCATAAAAACTCTTAATTGTCTGGTTAATACACTCGTTTCTTTGTAAGAGATGTTTTTTTTTTCCTTTTGCTTTCAAAACTTTTATTTGAACTATAATTTCTTGTTTTTTTTCTTAAACTTCTTTTCCTCCAAGTTACTCTCAATTTTTTTTTTTTTCTGAATGGTCTCCGTTTCTTCTTTAAATCTAACTTTCTTCTTAAAATTCTCTTTTTCTTTAGAAAAGTTCTGATGCTTCCTTTTTTCTTTTTAAATTCCCTATTTCTACTTAAAAACTCTCCATTTCTCATTCAAAACACTTTTTATTTTTTAAACTCTCACCTTATCTTCTTAAGTCTCTCATTTTTGCTCTTTTCTTTTCTTCTAAAACTTTTGTTTCCTTATTAGAAATGCTCCTCTTTTGAATAATTATCAAGTTCCTTCTGAGAACACTCCTTGTTCTTCTGAAAGCTATCCCTTTTTTTAGGAGCTAGCAATTTCTTCTAAAAAGTCTTATTTTCGACTAAAAACATTGATTTTCTTTAGAAACTTTATCATTTAATTATTAATATTTCTTTTTACTTGTTAAAAGCTTACATTTTTCTTCTTAAAAATCTTGTTATTTCTTTTTACTTGTTAAAAGCTTATATTTTTCTTCTTAGAAATCTTGTTATGTTCTTGAAAGTTCTTCTTTTCATTTGAAGACTCTCATTTGTTCATTGGGAAGGACATACAAGCAACGACATCATATATGTTGTGAAGAGTGTATTTTAATATTTAATATATTTTTATCGGATATTTAGTGCAAAGCTATATTGATTCCCATTTTGGTTAGGTTCCTTGGTTGGGATTGGCATCCAAACAACAATGTTATCTATGTGGTGTCAGGGCAATATCCCATAATAAATGGAAACTAATGAAATGCCCAATTTTGGTTTAGGTTCATTAGTTGTGGATGAGCATTTCCACAATGACATCATCAATATGGTGGAAGTAGAGATGACTATTTAGCTCGAAAATTTGAAAACTTGAAGCGCCAAATTCGAAATAAATTTGACTTTGAACTTAATTTTAAGTTCAAAGAGATTTTCATGAAATTCAATATTAGATGAGTAATAGGATATTGGTTCCAATTCTTGTCAATGCCAACCCAATGGGGTTGGAGTGATGGCCAAGAACCCACTTTTATAAGTGGGAGATCTTGAGTTCAATTCTACTCTTCCCAAAGGGCCACTCTCCATAGTTTTACGATGTATGTGTGGATTGAGAGGTTTGCACATACCCATTAGTTAGGTGCTCTAAGAAGCATGGGCACCTCGGTCTTCGGAAAATAGAAGATTTGTTAATGCTCATTTTTTGTTCAGGTCCATTGATTGGGGAATGGCATACAAGCAACGACATCATTAAATCCATTGGTTAGGGATGTGCGTTTAACAACAATGATTTCAAGTTCAATTTTGGTTAGGTTCCTTGGTTGGGATGGGTATCTAAACAACAACGTTGTCTATGTATGGGATGGGTATCTAAACAACGTTGTCTATGTAAGTGTAAATCAGTCTGGTCGAAGTAGTGATGGTTGTTTTGCTCGAGAATTTGGGTTTGGCTCTTAATTTTGAGTTCAAAGAGATTTTCGTGAAATTCAATTTCAGATGAGTTCTATTATATTTGTTCAAAAGTTTGTCCATGCCCATTTTTGGTTTTCGTTAATTGATTGAGGAAGGGTATTGATGAGGGCATATGTGATGGTGAAGCGAATCGTGTTTTTGATCCAGGTTAGAGGTCCAACAGAAGGCTGGCCCCACAAGCCCAAACTGCTGTGCTGTAGTCACACACACATTTCTTTGAGTTTGTCAGTTGCAATATTTAGGGTCAGTTGCCGTTGTTTAAGATTTAGGGTCAGTTATATATGATGTATATTTAATTTGAGACAGTTTTGTTCCTATGTTTAATTAAGGACAGTTTTATTCCTATTGATTAGCAAAGAGTCAGTTTCGTCTTTTTCTCTATTTAAAGAGTTGCATTTCGGCCAATTTGGCCATGGAATATTACCAGATTTTATCAATAAAAGTTTCTTTTATTTCCCTTAAACAAACGGTGGTTTGTTTGTGAATCCTTGCTTCAACAACCAGCAACCAGGTTTTGCTGCCAGCAGCCAGTATCGTTGGATACAACCAGACCCAACAGTGTCAGGTTGGCCCAGCTTTGGTGTTGTGAAGACCTATGACAGATTGTAGGCCACAACTTAGGCCACAGTGCTTTGCAGAACTTGGAATTCAGTCCCATGTGTGGACGTAATTGGCACCCCTTTTTTGGAGCACCTTTGGACCTAGTTCTGGTACGGTAGTGGACCTTCTCTATTGGTTCAAATCCAGGCTTTTCTGCTTTGGAAATTAGCAAGAGAGACTTCCCAGATTGTGGTGTTGTCCTTCTGTGAACAGGTAAGTGCCAACGAACCAGGCGTCAACCAGTTCTTGTAGATGGACTTATCTGAGAATTTCAATCAGCCCAGACCCGGTTTGCTCTTTGATTTCTGTTGTGAATCTGTCTTGGACCTAAGTTCCCAATCTTATGCTCCACCCATGTTGAATATTTGTTTCATATCTATTCTAGATTGTGTGGATCTGTTTGCTTTTGGGACAAGTCATATTCAGGTTGTATAGGTCCTACTCCCTACTCGACCCACTCAGCCAGGAGATACATCAGTTCTGGACTGATCCTAACCAGAGTTAATCGCAATTGGCAATTTCCTGATCGACCCAATCAAGGTTGAGAACTATTTTCGATTTGAATCAAATTCAGTTGATCATTCAGGCTTCTGCACACAAGTTGAGGCTAAGTATTCTTATTCTATCTAGCTTACATCAGGTATCCAAGTGACAACATCATGTGTGTCGTGAAAGCCCTATTTCAATATCTCAAATAGGATTGAATTCTATTTTTATTTGATATTGAGAGTACAATCGTATTAATACCCAATTTTTGTTAGGTTCTTTTGTTGGGATGGGCATCCAAAGAACAACGTTGTGTATGTGGTGTCAGGCCAATATCTACAATTAAGCGGAAACCAATGAAATGTCCAATTGGACGAGCATTTCAACAATGACTTCATCAATATGGTGGAAGTGGAGATGGTTGTTTTGGTCGAAAATCTGAAAGCTTGAAGAGTTCGATTTGAAAGAAATTTGGCCTTGCTCTTAATTTTGAGAGTTCGCAGAGGTTTTCATAAAATTCAACTTTAGATGAGATGTAGGATATTGGTTCAAAAGCTTGTCAATGTCCATTTTTTTTTTATGTCTATTGATTGGGGAAAAGGGCATACAAGCAACATCATATATGTTGTGAAGACCGTATTTGAATATCTTAAATAAGATTGAGATATATTTTTTGTGGATATTGTGTGGAAAAGCGTTATTAATGCCCTATTTTGGTCAGGTTCTTTGGTTGTGATGGGTATCGAAACGACACCATTGTCGTAAATGGAAATCAATCAAATGTTAATTTTGGTTTAGGTTCACTGGTTGGGAATTGGCATTTCCACAATGACACCATCAATCTCGTGGAAGTTGAGAGGGCAATTTAGCTCGGAAAAATCTGAAAGCTTGAAGAGCTCGATTCAAAATAAATTTGGCTTAGCTCTTAGTTTTGAGTTCACAATAACTTCCATGAAATTCAACTTCAGTTGAGTTTTAGGATATTGGTTTATATGTTTGTCAATGGCCATTTTTGGTTTATAGGGCATACAAGCGACAACATCATATATATATTGTGAAGTCTGTATTTCAATATATATATATTGTGAAGTCTGTATTTCAATATCTCAAATAATATTAAATTATATTTTTATACAATATTGAGTAAAGAGCCGTATTGATGCCCTATTTTGGTTAGGTTCCTTCGTTGGGATGGGCATATTAAAATAACGTTGTCTTTTGGTGTCACACCAATATCTATTATTAAGTGGAAATCAATGAAATGCCCAGCTTTGGTTTAGGTTCATTGGTTGGGGACATGCATTTCAATAGATATCATTAATCTGATGGAAGTGGAGATGGTTGTTTAGCTCAAAAATCTGAAACCTTGCAATTAGAAAAAAATTGGCTTGGCTCTTAATTTTTATGGTACATTGAATGGAGAGCCATATTGATGTCCTATATCGGTTAGGTTCCTTGGTTGGGATGGGCAATATCTACTATTAACTGGAAATCATTGAAATGCCCAGTTTTTTATTTAGTTCATTGGTAGGGGACATGCATTTCGACATCGACAGCATCAATCGAGTGGAAATAGAAATGGTTATTAAGCTCGAAAATATGAAATCTTGAATATCTGATTCGTAAGAAATTTGGATTGGCTCTTATTTTTTGTTGGATATTGAGTGGGAGTTGTATTGATGCCCAATGTTGGTTAGGTTCCTTGGCTCGGATGGGTATATAAAAATAAAGTTGTTTATGTGGTGTCAGATCAGTATCTGCTACTAAGTGAAAATCAATGAAATGTCCAGTTTTGGTTTAGATTTATTGGTTGAGGACAAGCATTTCAACAACGACATCATCAATCTGATGGAAGTAGAGAAGTTTGTTTAGCTCGAAAATTTGAAACATTGCAATTTGAAAATTTGTTTGGCCCTTAATATTTATGGTACATTGAGTGGAGAGCCATATTGATGCCCTATTTTTGTTAAGTTCCTTGGTTGGGATGAGTATATAAAAACATTGTCTTTTTGTGTCAGGCCAATATCTACTATTGATGAAATGCCCAGTTTTTTATTCAGTTCATTCGTAGGGGACATGCATTTCGACATCAACATCCTCAATCGGGTGGAAGTAGAAATGGTTATTAAGCTCGAAAATCTAGAGAGCCCGATTCCGAAGAAATTTGGCTTGGCAATTGATTTTGAGTTCACAACGATATTCATGACTTCCAGCTTTGGGTGAGTTGTACGATATTGGTTCAAAAGCTTCTCAATGCCCATTTTTGTGTAGGTCATTTGATTGGGGAAGGGCATACAATCAACAACATCATATATGTTTTGAACACCGTATTTCAATATCTCAAATAAGATCGAAATATGTGGAAATTAAGTGGAACGCAGTATTGATGCCCTATTTTGGTTAAGTTCCTTGGCTGCGATGGGCTTATTAAAACAACGTTTTCTTTTGATGTCAGGCCAATATCTATTATTAAGTGAAAATCATTAAAGTGTCTAGTTTTTGTTTAGGTTCATTAGTTGGGTACATGCATTTCGACAATGACACCATCAATCTGGTGGAAGTTGAGATGGTTGTTTAGTTTGAAAATCTGAAACCTTGCAATTCGAAAGATATTTGGCTTGGCTCTTAATTTTTATGGTAGATTGAGTGGAGAGCCATATTTGCTGCCCTATTTAGGTTAGGTTCCTTTGTTGGGATGGGCATATAAAAACAACGTTGATTTTTCGTGTCAGGCCAATATCTACTATTAACTGGAAATCATAGAAATGCCCAATTTTTTATTCTTTTCATTGGTAAGGGACATGTATTTCGTCATCGACATCATTACTTGGGTGGAAATAGAAGTGGTAATTAAGTTCTGAAATCTTGAATATCCCGATTCCTAAGAAATTTGGATTGGCTCTTATTTTTTGTTGGATATTGAGTGGAGAGCTGTATTGATGCCCAATGCTGGTTAGGTTCCTTGGTTGGGATGGCCGTATAAAAATGAAGTTGTTTATGTGGTGTCAGACCAGTATCTACTATTAAGTGGAAATCAATGAAATGCCCAGTTTTGGTTCAAGTTCATTGGTTGGGAACAAGCATTTCAACAAGGATATCATCAATCTGGTGGATGTAGAGATTGTTATTAAGCTCGAAAATCTGAAACCTTGAAGAGCCCGATTCCAAAGAAATTTGGCTTGGCACTTGATTTGGAGTTCAAAGAGTTATTCATGAATTTCAACTTTTGATGAGTTGTACGATATTGGTTCAAAAGCTTGTCAATGCCCATTTTTTGTGTAGGTCATTGGGGAAGGGCATACAAGCAACAACATCATATATGTTTTGAACACCGTATTCAATATCTCAAATAAGATTGAAAATTTTTTTTATTGGAAATTGAGTGGAACGCTGTATCGATGCCCTAATTTGGTTTCCATCCTTGGCTGGGATGGGCATCCATACAACAAAATTGTTTATGTGGTGTCAGGCAAATATCTACTATTAAATGGAAATCAATGAAATGCCTAGTTTATGTTTTGGTTCATTAGTTGGGGACGAGCATTTCGACAATGACATCTTCAATCTGGAGGAAGTAGAGATAGTTGTTTAGTAAAAAATCAGAACGCTTAAAGAGCCCGATTCATAAGAAATTTGGCTTTGCTCTTAATTTTGTGTGTTGAAAGAGATTTTCACACTTTAGATAAGTTGTAGGATATTGGTTCAAAAGCTTGTCAATGTCCATTTTTTGTTTACGTTTACATATTGGGGAAGGGCCCACAAGCATCAACATCATATATTTTGTCACACTATATTTGAATATCTTAAATAAGATTGAGATATATTCTTTTTGGATATTTTGTGGAGTCTTATTGATGATCTATTTTGGTTAGGTTCCTCAGTTGGGATAGGCATCTAAACAACAACATTTTCTATGTAAGTGGAAATCAATGAATTGTCCAATTTTGGTTTTGATTAACTGGTTTGGAATTGGCATTTCAATAATGCCATCATCAATCTCGTGGAAGTTGAGATTGTTATTTAGCTCGAAAAATCTAAAGCTTGAATTGCCCGATTTGAATTAAATTTGGATTAGCTTTTCATTTGAGTTCAAAATGATTAAATAAAATTCTTCAGTTGATTTGTAGGATATTGGTACATATGGTTGTCAATGCCCATTTTTGGTTTAGGTCCATTGATTGGAAAAGGGCATAGAAGCAACATCATTTATATTTTGAAGATTGTATTTCAATATCTCAAATAAGTTTGAGTTATATTTTTATTTGATATTGAATGGAGAGCCACACTAATGCTCTATTTTGGTTATGTTCCTCGGTCTGGATGGGCATATAAAAACAATGTTTGTCTTATGGTGTCTGGCCAATATCTATTATTTAGTGGAAATCATTGAAATATCCAGTTTTTTTTTTAGGTTCAATGGTTGGGGCAGGCATTACGACAATGACATCATGATTTTTGGTTGAAGTATAGATGGTTATTTAGCTTGAAAATCGGAAATAGTAAATAGCCCATTTTTTGCTCTTAATTACGTTGTAGGATTTTGGTTCAAAAGGCCCATTTTTTGTTTACGTCTTTTGATTGGGGAAAAGGGCATATAAGCAACATCATATATGTTGTGATGACTGTATTTGAATATCTTTAATAATATTGAGATATATTTTTTATTGGATATTGTGTGTAGAAGCCTTATTGATGCCCTATTTTTGTAGGTTCCTCGGTTGGGATGGGCATCTAAACAACAACATTGTCTATGTAAGTGGAAAATTAATGAAATGTCCAATTTTGGTTTTCGTTCACTGGTTGTGGCATTTCCACAATGACATCATCAATCTCGTGGAAGTTGAGATAGCTATTTAGCTTGAAAAATCTGAAAGCTAAGTGGTGCCCGATTTGAAAGACATTTAGCTCTGCTCTTAATTTTGTGAGTTGAAAGAAATTTTCATAAAATTCAACTTCAGATGAGTTGTAGGATATTGGTTCAAAAGCTTGTCAATGCCCATTTTTTGTTTCCGTCTATTGATTGGGGAAGGGCATACAAGCAATAATCATTTATGTTTTGAAGACGGTATTTCAATGTCTCAAATAAGATTGAATTCTAATTTTATTCGAAATTTTGAGTGGAAAGCCGTATTGATACCCTATTTTGGTTAGGTTCCTTGGTTGGATGGGCATATAAAAACTATGTTGCCTTTAGTGTCAGGATAATATCTTTCATTAAGTGGAAATCATTGAAATGTCCAGTTGTTTAGCTCGAAAATCTAAGACCTTGAAGAGCCCGATTCGAAAGATATTTGCCTTGGCTCTTAATTTTGGGCTCGTCATTTAGACACCGCGGAAATCTGTCACCAGACACCGAATTTCAGATTTTGAGTGGAAATTACGATTATGTTCTTCTGCGTAGAATCGTGCAATTGATTTTATGGGATTGTGCGATTGATCCCTTGGAAATGAACGGAAGATGCTACATGCAGAAATCGATCGATCAAAACGTATATATGAGATTGATTCTCTTTACAAACACCAGCGGAAGAAATCGACCGATTGATGCTTGAAACGTGCGATTGATTCTGCATCAATCGGTCGATTGATTCTGTTAATGTTAATTTATGCTACAGTAAAATTTCCTCTAAAAGTTTAAAACTATTTTTTAAGCACTGTGTATTTTTAAAATTTCTCAAATTGAATATCCAGACTAATTACGATAACCTGATAAAAATACTTTAAGACTTCAAGGTCTTTTGACACTCCCAAATGCTTAAAACGGAGTGTTTCACAATAAGGGTATCCCTTGGCTGTGCCGAAAACACATTTAGGAGTGTCAAAAGACCTTGAAGTCTTAAAGTATTTTTATCAGGTTATCGTAATTAGTCTGGATATTCAATTTGAAAATTTTTAAAAATACACAGTGCTTAAAAAATAACGTTTAATATTTTTTGTTGGAAATTGAGTGGAACACCGTATTGATGCCCAATTTTGGTTAGGTTCCTTGGCTGGGATGGGCATTCAAACAAAAACGTTGTTTATGTGGTGTCAAGCAAATATTTACTATTAAGTGGAAATCAATGAAATGCTGAATTTTGGTTTTAAGTTCATTGGTTGATAGATGGGCATTTCTACAATGTCAATATCAATCTGGTGGAAGTAGTGATGGTTATTTGGCTCCAAAATATAGATGCCTAAAGTACTCGATTTGAAAGAAAATGGGCTAGGCTCTCAATTTAGACTTTGAAGAGATTTAGTGAAGGTCAACTTTAAATGAGTTGAAAAGCTTGTCATTGCCCATTTTTGGTTTAGGTCGATATATTAGGGTGGGCATCCTACCTACAACATCATGTATGTTGTGAGGACCTTAATTCAATATCGCAACTATTAGGTCAAATATCCAAAAGCTTACATAATCCGATTTGAAAGAATTGAGATGGGCTCTTAATTTTGAGGTCAAAAAGTCAAAAAGATTTAGTGAAATTCAACTTTAGATGAGTTGTTGGACATTTGTTGAAAACCTTTTCAATGACCATTTTTGGTCTACGTCGATTGATTAGTGGTAGACATCCAAGCTACAACATCATATATGTTTTGATGATCGTATTTCAATATTGCAAATAAGATTGAAATTCATTTTTATTTGATATTGAGTGTGAAGCCATGTTGATGTCCAATTTTGGATAGGTTCTTTGGTTGGGATAGATGTCCAAACAACGACGTTGTGTATTTGGTGTCAAGATATACATGAGAATTTTTCATATTGTAAATTTATTCAATCGGTGTTGATATGAAAGAAGTTCCAATGCTCAATTGTATTTCTATTCATTTGTTGGGAAAGCGCATCTCATTGTAAATATAGTTTATTTGATGGTTGGCCGCGTGTGAGAATCATAGATAAGTATGAAACTCATCTTTATCACATATTAGAAGGAAAGTTCTTGGAAAGTTCATAATTTTGTTCGAGTCCATTTGGTGGGATGTGCTATATAGAATGATGAAGTTTATGAGTATTAGAAGGAATTTACGAAAACAACCATTTATATTTATTCTTTTTGATGCTCCTGCTTTCTTATTAAGGGACTTCCTTTCTTCTGAAAAAGTTTTTCATTTTCGACTAAATGCATTCTCTCAACTCTTTTTCTCATTTACAGAAGCTTTTCTTTGTTACTAAAGCTCTACGTTTTCTTCTTAATGTTGTCTTTTTTTTTTTAATAAAAATGTCTATTTTCTTCATAATAACTCTTTTTCCTACTAAGAGCTCGCATTTTCTTCTAAAAAATCTTCTTTTCTTTTAAAACTTTCATATTTCTTCTTAAAAGTATTTTTCATCTAAAAACACTCATCTGTTGAGGTAGGTTCATATATTTTATAAAAGAACTCTTCGAAAAAATTCAGTAGCTTAAAAATTTGTTATTTTGATGAGTTTTTGAAGTAAAGTTGATGAAATAACAGACTAAGGTTCAATATAGATATGTCCATGGGGTTTTCCACTCAAATTCCATGTGAATCTAAGATTTTCGGGCCAAAAGTCATGGATTCACATGGATTGTGGGTGGAAAAAACCCATGGACCCTTTTGGGCATTAGCCCACTATTTCATCATTTAAGCTAAAAAACTGATCAAATTAACAATTCTTTGACCTAATGAATATTTTGAGAAAGTCTAATTTCTTTTTATCCAATACATGGTCTTATATGTTGTTAATGAGACTGCATGTTCGTTTTTCTTCTTAAAAACTCACAACTTATTTATAAAAATCTTTATCTTTCTTTCTTAAAAAGCTCTCAGTTTGTACTAAATCCTCTCCTTTTTCTTTTATAAACTTTGACTTTTTCATAAGGCGCTCATGTTTTTAGTGGAACTCTCATTTTGTTCTTAAAACCCTCAATTTTTTCTAACAACTTATCTTTTCCTCTTAGAACTCTCCTTTTTCTTTTGGTTAACTATAAACTCTATCGTAAAGTTCTAATTTCTTACGAAAAGTTTCTCGCTTTAATAAAACTTTTTTTTCCTAAAATGCTTTCACTTTATTTTTAAAACTCTCATATTCTTTTTAAAATCTCATTATCTTCTTCAAAATCTCAAATCCTTATGAAAAGCTCTCTTTCTTTTGAAAAGCAATCATTTTCTTTTTAGAAAACTCTCATTTTCTTGATAACAACTCTCATATTCTTTTTGATGCTCTTGTTTTCTTATTAAAAAGTCATAATTTCTTATTAGAAGACTTTTTCTTCTGAAAAAATCTCTCATTTTCGACTAAATGCTCTCTTGTTATTGGTGAAACTCTTCTTCTCATCTACGGGAACTTTCTTTTTTACTAAAGCTCTACGTTTCTTCTTAACGTTGTCTTTTCTTTATAAAAAAGGCCTACTAAGAGCTTGTATTTTCTTCTAAAAGATCTTCTTTTCTTTTGAAAACTCTCATTTGCTTTAAAAAAATCTCAACATTGTATATGTGGTGTATGGTCATATGTGAGAATTTATTCATCGGATGCTGATAAGAAAGAAGCATCAATACCTGATTTTATTTTTGTTCATTCATTGGGGAAGGTATCTAGATGAAAATTTAGTTTATTTGATGTATGGCCTCGGCTGAGGATCCTTAATGAGTTTGAATTTCATATTTATCGCATATTTGTTGGAGAGTGCGCAATTTTGTTCCGAGTCCATTCGATAGGGATGTGCTAAGCACTGATGAATTTTTTTGAGAACGACAACAATTTGTCAAAACTACCATTGATATTTATCTACTATTTAGTGGAAATAAATGAAATGTCCAATTTTATTTTTAGTTTAATTGGTTGGGATGGGCATTTCTACAATGACATCCCTTGCCGTTCTCTGTTACAGACTCCCAAATCCTTCTCAGAAACTCATTCCCGACCCATTTAGCTTTACCACAACCCTCCCTAGCCCACAATTTATTATCGCCATCATATAAAACGCCACTTATTTACTGCCTAATAGCCAGATCCAGCCCTATCTGAAGTTAGGCTTGCACTTTCGTGGATCCCGACAAACGTGATTTTGTGAGATCCCCATTTTGAGTAGCAATTAGGCCTGGTAAGTTATATAATTGTTTATATTAGATTTCCAAGAATTACTTTGATTATTTGTAGCTTATTTATATGATTTAATTGTGATTATTAATTTAATTCTTAAATTTCAGTTCCATTTTAGATTTAGGGTTCATCTTTTAGTCCTCTTATAATTGTTTTAAGTATTTAGGGTCATCCTTTTCTGTTGTCCTGCATACCTGATGCTGACTACTGATCTTACCAATATTCCTTTGTACATCTTTTCTGTGTTTTCCGTTCACAAACTGATTTCTGATTGATGGTTTGGCAGATTTCGATTTCGATTTTTAATAGAGATTGTGAACCCGGATGGCAATCAATTCATTGGTGACTTCTAGATGTAAATTCTCTTGCCTCACCTGCTGGTTGGTTGTAAACATTGTTCAAGACAAAGTTTGGAACTGATTCTGGTCAGGAATGAAGCCATTTGGTATCAGCTAATATTTCGATCTTCAGCCTATAGATTCATTTCTATTTGAAAGAACTTTTTTAGTGTGAAAATAAAAATCTACATCAGAAAGAATATTTAAACCGGTGCAAAGGGATAGAAATAAGAATTATTAGATTAGATTTGGACTGATATTATCAAAATTGAACTGCATTCAAGGCCCAAACCGGTGCCTTAACACTAGCTCCGGATAGTTTTGAACGAGTTTAATAAATGATCACAGAACCAAACTTTGTCACAAAGGGAAAAAAAAAATCTGGAGAGGGTCCTATTCTCAATGTTGCCGCTATAAGATGATGATTTGAGGATAAAAGTTTGATATTAAAGGTCAAGGCCGCAGGTCTTCAGGTGGCGACCACATTCATTTTCCTACAGAGAGCATGGAGAAGGATTTTTCATTGAATTTTTGCCATCCACTTGCAAAATTTTGTGGTCACCTGTAGATCTTCACCCTTAGATCATCGAAAACTTTCTTTCTTAGGCCCTGTTTGGCAGTGTTGAGTTTCTTACATAAATCAGAATTATGCAGACTTCTAGGCATTTTGCAATATAAAAATACACACTAAATTCTTCAGTGTTCTGTTTCCATTGTAAAATTCGTGCTTCAGATGCTCATTGATTCATAAGTGTTTCTTGTATAAAAACTAATGTGTGTGTATGTGTGTATTCACCTTTTTCTGTTATCTAGTTTCCCTTTGTCAATGGTGTAGATAAAGGCTAGCAAAAGAAAAGACAGAGAGAAGGTTCCTACAAAATGGTGCTCGGCTCTTACAGGAGCAAATCTCAGTTTGTGAATGTAAATTTATGCCTCTGCGATGTTTCTCTACTGAAGAGCTTAGAAAGGCAACCAACAACTATGATAAAAGATTGATTTTGGGTTCAAGAATTACATATACTGTTTACAAAGCAATGCATGAAGACCGCATGATTGTTGTCAAGCAGTTTGGTTCCAGTGGTCACAATGAACTTGACGTAGATTGTGCCTTCGATGAAATTGTCATGCTGTCCCAACTTAATCATAGGAATGTTTGAAGATCTTAGGTGGTTGTCTTGAGAGAAAATCTCCAGCACTAGTCTACGAATATATCGACAAAGGAAGTCTGTGCCACCATATTCATGGAAAGGATCATTCAAGTCGACTTTCATGGAAAATCGTTTAAGAATTGCCAATGAAGTAGCAGATGCACTTGCCTACCTACATACAGCTACTTCTAAACCCATCGTACATCGAGATATAGTGTCCTCGAATATTTTACTAGATGAACACTTCACTGCAAAAGTAGTTGATTTTGAAGTTTCAGTATCAATTCCCTTGGGTGAGACACATGTAAAATCTGCTATTGTGGGTACCCTTGGGAGCATTGATCCTGATTATCAGAGTACTGGAACGTTAACAGAGAAGAGTGATGTTTATAGTTTTGGGGTGCTTCTATTTGAGCTTTTCGAGTGGGAAGAAGGCTTTTGAGTTGGGCATGACAGGGGAATTGAAATATAGATTTAACAAATTTTGGTCGAATTTTTTAAAAATCAGTGAAAAAATTCTCTTGGTCAAAATATAAATTGACCTCTATCACATGGATTTTGAATTGAAAAGCTCAAGATTTATTAAACAATTTAAAACCATTATTTTCTTAGAGCTTAAAAATATGATTCGACTAATCTAGTCAAAGTGTTCTTTTTATAAAACTATTGGACTCACGGTTGGACAAGTCAAATGAGGGAGTGTTTACTAGAAAATGCATAAAGTTTATCACTCCTTCATTTGATACATTCAATAATGGGTTCAACGTTTCACAATTAAAAGTTAATGAATAATTTAAATTTTTAAAAAGTAGTTCACCTGAATCACCCCATCTATCATCCTGAGGAGAAGTTTGGTTTCAAACTCCAGTTCAAACCGGAGGAGTATGCCATGCTAATATGCCTTGGATGATCCACATCTCTGGGTCAGGCGTTGATGAGCACATTGAACTATCCATGTGGCTAAGAGCTCTCACAATCATCATGGGTGCAGTCTACCGCTGAGGTAATAGCCCTTGCGGGCTAACACGGGAGGCCCGGTAAGCCAAAATCGAGAGAAAGCTCATCCCTCTCTTCCCTTTTTGCTTGTGTCCCAAAAGTAACATTTTAAATCATCCTTACCTAAAACATATAATCATTTTTCTATAAAGTATATTTTAATCAAATTACAAAAATGCCATGCATGTAGCCTATAATGAATTGATTTTCTTAAGCGCTGATGAATTGTTCTACCGGCTCACCAATCTCTGCACTTTATCTGTGTTACAAAAGTTTAAATATTTAAAAAGTAATTTGAAACAATATTTTTTGAGAAGCTCACAAAACATGGCATTATTCATCTAATGTAGGCTATCTTCAACTATATCTAGGTTTAGATGAGAGGGTGTAAAGTTAATGATTCAAAGGATAATTTAAAGTCATCAAAATTCAAAGAGTTCCTCATTGATTCATAAAAGCAAATTATCTCATTCTCATATTGATTTTTCTTATAAAATTATTAGATTGACCTAAAGTTGACTCTTAATTGAATATAAAAGTTTAACAATTAAAAAAATAATCTCAAATGATCAAATTTTTGAAAAACTTAAAAAGGTAAACTTTTTCAAATTTTATATTCACACTTGAGCCTTTCTAATAAATTTGATGAGTTCTACGTGTAATATAAATGAGTATTTAACACCAACTCTTATCTAGTGCCGTCTCAGAGATCCACATTTCCAACCTATCAATATTTATCATAGTGTTAAGATATAATAATCAATGTTTGTAAAAAAAAATTATTTACTTTTAAATTATTTGTTATTTAATTTTTTTTTATAAATTAAAAAACAGTCATCTAGCTATTATTCATTAAATATATTTTTAAACATGGGTATTCCTCCATATTAAAGATATGAGTATATATAAATTTCTCAATCCACACACACTAACTAAGTAAACAGGAGAGTAACCTTCTGAAGAGTGGTATGGAGGGGTCGGCCCCACCTTGTCACTTTGACTTAGAATAACTAATAGAGCAACGATGTCCCTGAGGTGCACCGAGACCTTAGTTCCTAATCCATTTAAGGCTAGCATTGTGGATTGCACTGATTGGGAATTTGGGATCCGTTATTAACTGGAAATAATGTTGCCTACTGCTCCTTGTTTATATTACTTTCAAAGCGCGCTTCTTCTGCAAGTCTCCAATATTAGATTCCAATTCAGATTGCCTTCATTTCCTTCCACAAAGCACGTGAGATGGCTAGCAGCGGAGACGGCCGTACTGTCATCCCAAATTTGACTCCCAAAGTATCAAAATTACAGGAATCCTAAACAGACAATCAGCAGGTAAATAGTGGTGCTCGGTCCTAATTTCTAATCGGATACTTGGCAGTTTGATTTGGATTTTTTTTGGATGTTCTATGATGTTAGTTCATTTTATTTATTTTTGTACTTTTTGCGGATTTAGCATTGATTACTGGGAGAATTTATAGGTGGATGTGTCGATAATGTTAGGGTTTATTTTGCTGTGTTTGGATGGGCTTTTGGGTTTTTTGGTGTGTGTTATAAAATAGCTTCCATTTTGAAGAGATGGGTGTTTTTATTATTTTATTTTTTAGTTTTGTGGTACAGGTATTTGTTGTTGGAGAAATTGTTCATGGAGAAACTTTTAAGGACCATGGGACCGATTGGTTTAAAAAAAAAAAAATCTATGCTTGGATTGATTATTCTAAGTATGTTTTGATGGCCAAAATGATTCGTAGTATAGATTAAACCTGTGATTAATCCAATAGTTAGTGCAAAGTTGAATAGGGTCAAATTGGATAGGGATTCCATTGTTGATTGGTGGGTGGGTGTTCTTTTGAACATAGGAAGACAAAGAGGAGTAAATGTGGACCTTACAAAAAGTTCTTACAGAGATCTCAGCATATATTCTTCTAAACGGATAAGTTTCCTAGTTTCGTGGAAGAATGTAGCTTCTGATTTTGGAAATGTAGGTTACCTGCCATTGCAATGCATTGAATCAGATGGACACTGATTTTGGTAGTTAGGAACTCCACTAATGTGCCTAGAACATGCTATGAAATTTTCTTTTTGGTGGGTTTAACTCAAGCATGCCTAGATACTTACATAGTAACAGCATATATTTGAGGACACTTTGATGTGGCATAAGCTATCCAGCACTTTTGTCGGTTCACTTTGTTTGGTAGTGTGTGCGTCTAAATGAGTATTTCAACAGATGCTCCAGAGCTGTCAGTCTTGCATTAGTTTTTTGAGGCATGCCTACATTTACCAACCTAAGACAGATGATTCTCTTTCATCCCTGTGAAATTTAAACCGGTGGTCCTGCCTTTTGTGATTCCAGACCATTGGATCTCCCATTCTCCTAGTGACTGATGGATCCCCGTGTCTAATCATCTAAATTGGACTTCATGTGACCTGACTAAGAAAAAAAACCCAACTGACATAACTGTTGGATTTGGCATATAAAGCATGCATATGTAAAACCTGTGAATATTGTACCATGAGTTGGGCTGTGGGAGAAAAAGGGGAGGGAATATGTCATTGGATTGAGCACCTGTAGAATATTTAACTCCTATTTTCAGGTACATCGATGGATTTCGCATGTTTGAAGCACTTGATTACTTCTGATTATTTCACTTAGTCATCAATTGCCTGCAAATGGGAGTTAATTGAATGTGCTGCACACAATTTGGAATGTCAGTCATTCAATTGAAACACTAGTGTGGTGCTTGGAAATTCATAAGTGGAGGTTTGATTGGACAGTCTAGTTTGATAAAAGGTGGGTCCCTCCATGCAGATTGTGCATGGATGCATGAGGGACTCCTATGAACGTATCTGCATATGAATGCACTTGAACTAGTTCTTTTTAATCTCATTCAATGGTTATTATGTTGGACACTTTGATACTTGAGCATTTTGTTTATGACATACATGCCTTGTGAACTGCCAGATGGGTGGGACAAATGTTGGGAGCAAGGCGTAACTCCATGGGATTTAGGACAGCCAACACCTGTCATTTTGCATCTTCTTCAGGCAGGAAAACTTCCCAAAGGAAGAGTTTTGGTCCCTGGATGTGGAAGTGTGAGTCTCATTTCATTTCTCTTGTTATTCTAGCAACATCATTGGTCCCTTCTTATTTTTCTTCCCCGAACATCATACATGTTCTTTGGTATGATATCCAAGCCTTCAGAAAGGGGAAAATCTAAAGCCACAGCTGAAAATGATATACACATATATCGAGCATGTTCATATATAAGTCTAAAATTCATATCTAAAAAGCAATGTTGCATAACTCAGTGATTCAACTTGTGACCTGCTTGAGTTTGCTAGTTTTCAAGAACAACCTAATAAAAAACAGGGTGATGCCCTTCTTTAAAAAGTGATAATTCTTGGCCGAGTTTTGCAAAGTCTCATTACTCAACAACTTGCCTGCATTCCAAGAAGTCACATGTCATGTCCAAAAGTTTTGGTTGTGAGATGCTCAAACACAAGACTTCACATTCAAAATCCTCCCTGTTTATAATTCTTGTTGGTTGTTGCTATTTGTGTCATTGAAATATGTATGATCATGTCACATGAATGTAATCATACTTAAAGAGTTAAAATAATACTTTGTATTATATTTTACAAAATTATTACATTTGAGTAATAAACGAATAATTGCTCTACAATATCACAAGTTAAAAATTTTGATACTCAATTAATGTATAAAATTAAAATAATATATTAATTGTTTGTTTATAATTTACAAGTCATAGAGGATGCAACATACGTATTGTACATTAAATATTTAAAAATTAATCTAATTTAACTAAAAACGTGAGCTACCTGGGATGCTGCGTTGACTCACTAGGTCAAAATATTAAGTCAGGTGAGTCAACTCCAACTCCTGAGTTTTCCAACCTTGCTAAAAAGCCTGAAGTAAAAATGAAATGACCAAACCCAAAAGGCAAGTGAAACTCCTTAGAAGTTAAAATCATTTAAGTGGTAGTTTTTTAGCTTTTCGGAATTTTGGTTTCTTCTAGAGAACTAACTTCCTTTCTACTCCCCTGCACCAACTGTTCAGCTGACAGTATTAGCATTGTATTCACATTTGACAGGGATATGATGTGGTTGCAGTTGCCAGTCCTGCGCGCTTTGTTGTAGGTTTGGACATATCAGACATTGCTATTAAGAAAGCACAGGAGGTATGATTTAATAGATGACAATGGTAGTGACCAAGTTCGTCAACACCCCATGGACTTTTTTTGGGGTGAATATTAAGTTATCAGCTCATGCAGACATGTTTGAAAAAAGGGTTTACCAGTCTGGAACCAGTACGGGGTGCCTTACAGATTGAATTCTAGCATCCAATTTCTTAATGGGAGATGCATAACCACTGACATAGTCACTGTGTTTGTGACACCTGCACTATTTTAACTTGATTTTCAAACCCACAACTAGTTTTAGACAGACTTCCAATTCCGCTTTGAATAGTGAAGCATGAAATATAGGCATTTTAACATTTAGATTACAAAACATACTCACATACAGCATATATTATATTTGAGAAAGGCATGGGCGGATCACTACATAAGGCTCACTGTGGATTGTATGTGCTGTTTTTGTTTTGTGCAAGGCTCTCTCCTTTTTTTTTGGTTTTGAGCATTTGGTAGTAGTGTCTGATAGTAAAGAAGGGGAAGAGGGGGGAGCGGAGTTAGCTAAAAATGAATTTAATAAATGTTGGCCTTTTTTCTTTTATAATTGATTAAGCCTTGAATAGCCTTTAAACAAGAAAAAGAAGAAGAAGAAGAAGAAAGGAAATAAAGAAGAGTCGTCAAGGCTCCGCATAGATGGCGTGCTGAAAAATACATGTGTTTGAAAAGAAGGTTTCCAAATCTTAGATAGTTTCCAGGCATCTCTTATACACAATAGAGCTATTCAGTTCAATGCTCTATATCACTAAAGTATGAGCTTGTATCAAATGGATGCACAACGTTCTAAACACATCCTAATGAAATGTGACCAAATAGTATTTTATTTATCTATAAGGTTGTTGTGCTTCATTTGTCAACTTTTGGATCATAGTGGAGTAGTGGACCCACTGCTCATCAAGTATTCTGTGAGTATCAGGTGATCTTCACTTTTCCAACACATGATATTACATTTTATCTCAGGGTGGCAATGGATAGCTTTGATTGAGTGATGGATTCTGCTCTAATCTACGTTATGGTTATGATCCAAAAATCTGCCTTGACAGTAGTAGTCCTCCAGAGTCCAATGCTCTGAAGAGAACATGTCATAGTGGAGAAGAAAAGGACATATACCAGATGTCTGTCATCTGCAACTGTGTGTAGTCAATGTGATGGCCTTGATTGATTAGAAATCTTGAGCCCAGTTGTATGGATTGGATGCATAGTATCTATGTCTTTCTCTGATGTGTCGTGACCAAATTTTGTGTTTATGTGCGCTTTATGGTCACGGGAGACGTTTCGAACCAGCACTAAAATTTGAGTTGCAATTAGAGATTGTACAACTTCATCCTTTCTTTGTTTCTTTCTTGACGCTACTTAGGAATAATATATGCTGTTTGGTATATTTTTTGGGGATGAGAAATGTAAGTGTGTGCCAAAGTTGGGAAACATTGAAGTTTTCCATTTTTCTTTCTAAGTTGACTCATTGGATGCTTTGAAGTTTGAAGAACCTCAAAATTATGAGAAATGTAACAGTATACCAAAATTGAGAAACTTTGAATTTTTCCATTTGTCTTTCTCTGACTTGGTTGACTGATTGGATGCTTTTAAGTTTGAAAAACCTCAAAATCAGAATAAATTTGACTTGATTAAGACTATGCTCAAGGTTAGCGAATTACTTATTTTATCTAAAACCTGAAAAAAGTAGTAACACTTCTAGTAATTTGAAAACATGATAATTTGATCCATAAAGAATTAGCATTTTAAAACATTAGCCAATACTTACCTGAGTTTCTAGTCAAAATGGCCTCTGCTGATCTTCAGTATATCCTGTTTTTTATGTTTTTAGAACTTGCTTTAAAGATATTTCATATTTATTAACATTATCCTCTTCACCTCTCAAGAAAAGGAACATTTTAAAGGGTTATCTTCCTGACACTTAGCATTAAATGGTAGGACAGATTGCTTCTCTTTCGCCAAATGCAGACTATATCACCTTTCTTAAGGCTGACTTCTTCACATGGCGTCCAACAGAGTTGTTTGATCTCATTTTCGATTACACGTAAGCTTTGAGCTGTAGTTTTAAGTTATTACTTTCATCTCTACATTCAATCCACTAATTACCTGGGTATTGTATTGGGCATGTGTCACTTATTACACTTGGAAATCTTAGACATGGGTTTTGGCCATTCCATTTTTAAGTGCCTGGATAACATTATTTTAGTATATTTCTAGGGAAAATTATTTTGAAGCTTATTTTAAAAGAGTAAAGTGGCAGGTTCTTCTGTGCAATTGAACCTGGCATGAGGTCAACTTGGGCAAGACAAGTTCGGGATTGTTTGAAGCCAGATGGAGAGCTTCTAACATTGATGTTTCCAGTAAGGACTTGGTCATTTTATCTCCTCCCACTGTTCTTGTTGTTTGAAAATATATGTTGTTCTGTTGTTGAACCATTTTATTTTCTGATGTTAAAGAAGAATGCCCTTCATCTAACCTACTTGGCATGAAATACTAAGATCAGAAGAAACCCCTTTCTAGAAAAGGTTGTGGCAGGATCAGAAAGCTTGACATGAAATCGACGATGAAAACTATGTAACTGCATGGAAGGTCAAGAACTATCAACTATATACACAACATGATGAGAGCAAATAACATATTGAGCTTCTTGTAGGCATTCCATGTGAATTTCCCCATATATTACTACTAACACACCCCGCACGGGGTAAATCAACCGGTAGACACTTTGGCTTAGGAACCAGAAGTTCTAGGTTCGAGTCCTGTAGTAACCCAATGCACATGGCTTGCGGGGATCTGCGTGGATCCGAAGTTTTACCCTACGCCCTCATACTCGAGAAGAGGTGGGGGTCTTCGGGGTTTTTTATATGTTATACAGTTATCTGTTGAAGATAATGACACCCCAGGCATTGGAAGTTCATAGTTTAAAAAGTAAATCCTTTTATTCACATTATACTGTAACTATATTTTAGGGTTAATACTGTTTCTATTGCAGATCGGTGATCATATAGGAGGTCCTCCATATAAAGTTTCTGTGACTAAGTAAGTTCATGCATTCAAACTATTTATTAATAACACATTCCATCGTATCTTTTATTATTCAGTGAAGCTTTCAACTAAAATTTTTAGATAAAAATATATCGTGAAAGCCCGTGCAAAATATTTAATATCAAAGGATGTGGCATTAAATATTGCTATAATGCAATATTTCATTACTTGGTGAGAGGTTGAAACCTTGAAACATTTGGCATGATGCCCTTGCAATCTTGGAGAGTGAAACATTTTTTCCCTTCTTTACATACTTTTAATAAATATTTACCCTTTTTAGTTGTCTCTCTTTGGCAGCTATGAGGAAGTGTTGCATCCCATGGGTTTTAAGGCAATCTCTGTGATGGATAATGACTTTGCAATTAAACCACGGAAGGTGCATTTAGTAGTTGAAATTATTTATGTATAATTTATTTAGTATATTTTTTGAAACATAATTTTCTGAATATATATTTTGCAGATCATCTTTTTAACAGTCTGAAGAAAATTTGAGAGAGCATATTTAATTTCTTGCAGTGACATTAACTTCATGACTCCCTCACATCCATATACAACTTTACAAACCAACTTCTATTTATGTAAAATCCTTACTCTTTTCTTTCTGTGTTTTTTTTTCCGAAAAGTCTCTCTTTTGAGTATATTTCAAATCAACTTACTCAAAATAAACTTCTAAATAATATGCCAGTATCCTGGTCAAACTTGGAACTCTTGAGAGAATCACATCATTGATAAGGCAATAAATGACCCTTTAAATAAGGCTATTTGTGTGTGTGTGTTTGTGTATTTTTGGCATCATCTGCTTATGAAATTGATGGAATAGGGTTGCACGGCTTGGCTGGGTCATTCAAAGCATGCACGGGCCAGCCCAACTTATTTTTGCCAGACCCTAGTCCTTTCCCTGCCTCAGGCCAGATTACTCATGACCTGACTCTTTTTATTTATTTTTTGGTATTAAAGTGGCCAGATCTATCATGGGTCTAATGGGTCTCTTCAGTTGTTTATTCTCCTTGCATCACGTAAGGTGTTCTTATATCACGTAGGTGATGATGATGATGATCACGTAAGGTGTTCTTGTCTTCTTCTTTACCTTTTTTCATTAGGTGTTAAAGTGACTGGTCTATTATGGTTCTAGTGGGCTCTTCAATTATTTCTTTTCTTCTCTTTGTATCACGTTATATGTTCTCGTAGTCATCTTCTTGGCTCTCATGCATTCTCTCCAGTTGTTTCTTTTCTTCTTCCTCTCTTTTTTTCCCTTTTTTTTAAGGTGTTGTCATTTCATGAATATCAACAGAAAGAAGCAGTAACACCATTATTGAGCACAAAATATTTCAATTTTACTTTTTCTATAGTACTATAGTTACTTATTTCTAATAATACATTATTGAGCACAAAACCATGTCACTTCATATGGTAATTTGAGGAATTTTGAAATCAGACAAGTATCATTCTCATATAAACAAACTATATTTTAGAGTTCACGTCCTACTTGAATAATTCTAAAAAACCTGGAGTAATTTGAATTTTTCAGGGGAGAGAGAAGCTTGGAAGGTGGAAGAGGTCTGTAAAACAATCTCTTATGTGAAAAGAAGCACAACACTTGTCAAACTTCCATGGAAAAAATCAGTGGATTTGTATGGTGGCTGGTATGACGAGTTCTATTACTCCATTTTTGCCTTAATGGGTGCTTTACATTTCTATTGTTTAGGAACGAAATCCAGACTACTACTGTTGCTTTTTTCTTCATTTAGTGTTTTAGATTAATTTGGACACCAATATTTTTACTAATCGTGAGCATTATAATATGATAAATTGATATTTTCCCATTTTACTTTTTACTTTAAATTGGCCTTTTTGATTTATTGTAATAAATTGAAAGTTAAAATAAAAAAAGTATCAATTTGTCGGAAATCAATTCCCAATTTTTTATGGGTAACGAATCAGTGCTTCCTCCCTTTGACAGAATAAGAGACCGTCTTTCTGTTTTCACCAAGTTTTTATCTACATAAAGTATAGAGAGTGACCATTTAAAAAAAAAGTCATATTTCAACCAAAATCGATTTTTTAACCATTTGGGGATGAAAATATGTGTTTAAATTAAAAAAATAGATGAATTAAAATGAGTCAAAATAGACTGAATTTTTTTCCTATTGTAGTGAAAATTTTAGTCTTTCTAAATTAATTCAACATTTTCAAGAATTCTAAAAAAATTTAAGTGAAATTTTGCTAAAAAACATTGTTTTCACTAAAAAAATTTCTTAAAATAAGATCGACTGGTTCTGAGTACTTCTGACTTCTGAATGGTGGGTAATATTTAGGTCTCCACTTTGCTCTCATGTGAATTTATGCTTGGATTGATAGAGGAAAGCGGAATCTCAACACAATTAATAGACCCACAAGGTGTAGTTTAGGTGGTTGTCTACTCTCTCAGGAAGCGGGAGGTTGTGGGTTCGAGTCTTTATGGCCTAATTTTGGTGTGCTTCAGAGGTAGTGTGTTCATCCATGGGGATTTTAGTAGGATTGTGTATGAGTTTCTCACAGGTTAATTAAAAAAAAAAAATCTAATAGACCCACTCGCATCATAATTAAAGCCCATTTTAAAAATTATAGGCCTGGGACCATTTGAAGACGAATTGGACCTCAAAAGCCCCTTAAAATAAATTCAGATGCTCTCAATTCAGAGAGACTACAAGGGACACATCACCATCATGTGCATGTGGGAAAAATCCACTCGAAACAGTACGTTGGATGTCACTCGGTTTGTGTTCGATTTAGAAGGCTCAATGGGGGGAAAGCAAAGCATTCGTTGAACACCAAAGAAAGAAAATCGAAACCCATCTGCTGATATTTCTTACTCGGTTTGTGCTCGATTTAGAAGGCCCAAAGGGGAGAAAGTAAAGCATTCATTGAACAACAAAGAAAGAAAATCGAAACCCAGCTGCTGATATTTCGGGTGAGTTTGCAGGAGAGATTTAAAATAGAAAGAGAAGGAAAAGAAGTATCCAGATAGGAGTGTGCAAATAAAAGAAAGAAGAACAAGAAACAAAGAGGGACGTTGCAGAAGGAGGAAAGTAAAGAAAGAGAAAAAAAAAATCAGAAAAAAGAAGAATAAAAAGAAAGTGAATAGAGAATTGTGGCTGCCAACGTGCAAAGGAAGGAAAAGTATAAGAAAGGGAGAAGAAAAGAGATTGGGAGGAAAGAGGTCATTGCAGACGTCCGAGAGAGACGAAGAGGCAAAGTTGACTAGGCTTCGGACGTGAGGCCTGGTATTTTAATTCTTATTATTTTATTTCTTTTTTAATTTAAAATAAGGTCTTATAAAATTCCGGAGTTGTATAGAGCTTTTTGAATCTCTTTCGTTCGGTGAGTTTAGATTTCTTTTGAATTTGAGTTTGTTATTTATGTTGAGTTAATTATAATTAGAATAATTAGATTGTTTTAATTGTATTTTGAATTTAAATTTTCAATAATTACATTATTCCATTATCTAATTAAAATTGGAGTCCATAATGCCAATTAATTCATTAGAAGATTCTTTGAGTTAATCTGAATTCGAGTTGGATTAGAGTTTGCGGGTATTTTAAATTTTATTGTATTAAATTTAATTAATTAAGTGTGTTAAAATTCTGCATTCGAACTCCCTATTCTTCATTCGAA